>CM067365.1:79553626-80153626 GCA_034401795.1 Chaetoderma sp. LZ-2023a
CCATAAATGTAAAAGGTCATGGCTTGAGAGAGTGCTTGAGAGAGTGCTTGAGAGAGTGGTGAACGAGGTTTCTCAAAATTTCAAACATGAGTCTGAGTCTCTTCTCTTAAAATCAATATAAGTTCGTCTTCTGCAGGGTCTTTCGAAATAGGTTTTAACATATTCTACAATAACCATACATTCTAGCCAATAATGCTAACATTTCATTAACGCTATCACGACGAAAGCGGCCAAAACCGGTCTCTGCATTGATCTCGAGGAATGCCCATTTTCAGGCCAAGAAAAGACTGTTTTTGAGAAGCGAGCCAGTAACCGAGCCAGTCATTCCAGTGGGAAATCTTCAAACATATTCCACCCTTGGCCCGCAAATAGATATTCAAAAAGCATATATTTTTATTTTCCTGAATAAATTTAGCCATCAAAGGGTTGATAGTAAACATTTTGATTTGAAGTTTATAAATGCCCCAATTTTTCCTACCATCACATATATTCCGTTATCGGCAGATAACCAATCTGATCGACCCTGCTCCCTGTATTTGCGCATCCCCTCTCTTTGCGAATAGGTATTCAGCCTCTTGTGAGAGTCCCTCACGATCGGCACGGACACATATTGATTCACATGTCAATCTATGGTTATTCATTTTGCTCATGCAAGACCTTCTCCACTTGAAATTGTGAAACTACTTGTCAATATAGGTTTAAAGCAGTGCTGTTGATTTCGGACACTGACATATTATTTCAAAATTTTCACATCTCTGGCAAAAATTGTTCTTAGAAACATAAAATATTAAGGCTTGTACCTATATTCGATGATTAAATAATTTCAGATGACATTTTCTTCCCCTTTAAGAATAACACAGACGTTTTTACAGTCAGGGTCACCATTTGTCAAACCGATTTTTCAAATATGATACATATGTTACCATTAGTTAATCTTCAGCAACAATGCGTTTATGTGAACCATATGTTAAAGATGTGGTAGCATATGCTGCAAAACAAATACTTTTTGCCTGTGCGCAAAAGGTGGGTATGCCATTGGATTCGATAGCTTCTCATTTTGGGCTGTATTTTACGCAGAGCGACAATTAAAAAGTCAAGTTGCAGGCTAGTTTCTTATATTTATTCAACAATTACAATTTTTGCTCAGACTAGTTGACAGGAGGCGATAATCCAAACATGCGCACTATGTGGGTACCATAGGATATATAAAACATGAAAAGGACGTAATTTGCACGTTGACGGGATTATGATAATATACATCATTAGAAAGCTAATGAACTTAAATTTCTGGTCATATGTGTTAGATTCTACACACGTCATAAATACAACCAATACATGCAGCTTTATAAACCCCGCCTCTTTATTTCATAGTAAATATCAGGACAAAGCATACAGCCAAACTAGTGTGTACCGAGAATGCGTCTCCATTGTCGAGCATTCCTAGTCCAGACCTAGATCTGAAAACACTATAATTATCCCATGCCCCTTAGGTGCATCCGTAGAGCAAGATTGTTGTCATAGTGATGAAATCAACATGTCGTATTTACGGAAGGGTGCCTCTTGAGGATGAATCGCGGCGGGAACGTTGCAGACGACGACCAGAAAACGAGAATATCGATATTTAACATGGCTTTGATAATCTGTTTTTATAATTTGAATAGTATTTTATTTGTGTCGTCAAGTTTTCTCATCAGGAGAATCATTTTACTAGTATTAATAACTGTCATATCATAACTTGAGGGGATCCCAGTTTTCGTATGACTGCCATCTTGCTTTTCAGTGATTTCGTGTGTTTCCTGAACCAATCCAAATAAATTGAGCCTCCAGTCCTGCTTTTAACGAACTGATATCAATTTTAAGAACGTTCTATATTCGAACATTTTTTATACTGCCGAAATGTGCTTTATCTCGATTAGGTGTGTGTTAAGGTTGTTATTTTGCCTAGTCACCTGCACCTCCTGACTGACGACACCGACGCATAGGCCCTTAAAAAACAGGCACACGACCCTCGACCCCCTCGTCCCGCAACCCACAACACACGCCCCCCTCGTCCCGCAACCCACAACACACGACCCTCGACCCCCTCATCCCGCGACCCACAACAGACGACACAACTCCCTCGTCCCGCGACCCACAACACACGACCATCAACCTCCTCGTTAGGCGACCCACAACACACGACCCTCAACCCCCTCGTTCCGTGACCCACGACACTCCACCCTACCCCGCCCCCCCCCCCCCCCCTCCACTGGGCAAGCTTCTGTCCAGGTTTTGAGAAGAAGATCCCCGCAGTAGAACCAGTTATTGGCAAATTTCTCGACAACATCAACAATATCATGCTCCATATTAATATTTCAACAACAACAGATTATGATTCTAAGTTCTAATCTCAGGATGTTTCGTTGATTTAGACTAAGTTCTATTTTTCTCGTTTCCTGATTGTATGGACCCTGAAAAATGTCAAATTGAAGACACGCGTGTTTCGTGCGCCAAATAACTACGTAGGTTAAATAATTAGTTATTTCTACAGCTTTTTGATAAAATCTACAAATGTTGTGTAAAAATGGTGTATTTATTGAAATAAACATGTTTTGATGCTGTCACCAAAACAACGCGTGAGGAAAACACAAACACGATCCATTGTTAGAAATAGACACGCGTTAGAAACACGTGACCTCTATTATACACTAATAAATATGGCATTGAATATCTGCTCTGTAATTTGACTGCAAGTTATTGGTATTTGAGGCAGCAACAATCAAACACTAAAACATTCAGCATCTTTCCTGTATGGTTGATTTGAGATTGAGATACTGGGATGAAATGGTTAAACAGTTACTGGTGTCAATCCGTCATCTCAATAGATGATGTCTGTTTCACTCAGAGGGCTAGGCGCTAATCTGGAGGGGTGGAGCAGGGAGGAGGGGGCAGGGGGGGGGGGGGTGTAGACTGAGCAGGAAAAATGATGTATGTTTCACTTCCCTGGTAGGTCTGATATTTCTGTCTAATGTTGTAGCTGACGTACACGTGTCTAACATACTAGTAAGTGTGAAGCAGCACGCGCTCAGACAATCAGCAATGTATCTAATGTAGCCTAATTCTCATTTCTTAGTTGTATATTGCATTGGTTTTAAACTCATGACACGTTTTTAAACTGTGTAGAATAAAATAATGAAGTTACATATCGCCTCCCTCCATTCTCTGTAACTCATATTCCTAGATATCGAATGCTGTATTTTTATTTCACACAAGCAAGCTTTTTTCAATCTGTTAAATACAAAGTTTTTCCACACTAAAATGTTCGAACAGTTATAGAAAACTGAAATAATTAATTGCGATGTCAAACCTGTCAAGCATCAGTCCAGAGCTTCAATAACCAGCAAGTGAAATATCATGTTAATTATGTTTTATTTGTGACTCACAACTAGTTTAAGTCTCTCCAACCCTCTATCCTCCCTCTCCCTCCCTCCATGTCGCCCTCCTCCCCTCCACCTCTAACGCTCCCCCTCTCGCTCCCTCCGTCATTCCCTCTGTCTTTTCCCACACACCCCCACCCTTCATCCCACCTCATATCAGTCTATGTTGTTTATTACTATGAAGATATTAATATGTATAAATCTTTCTTTATGTTTTATCAGGTTTTGGAGATGTGTCGGGGGAACACTGGGCGGGTCTGCAGTGGATGCACGTCCTGACGTCACAAGGTGCCGTGCAGATGCGCGTGGACCTGTGTGGGTTCTCTGGTGATGCCGGGTACGCCGTGTATGGCGGGTTTAGCGTGAGTGACGGGGGTAACAGGTACAGACTGCACGTGGGGAGGTACATCACTGGAAGCATTAAGGACAGGCTGAGGTATCATGACGGCTTCGTGTTTCTGACGACAGGAGACTGCGCTACATCATTGAGAGGTGGCTGGTGGTATGGCGGCTGCATCACCGCTAATCTGAATGGCGGCCTCTATAACGGTGGCTCTCGTCAAGGCATTGTGTGGTATAACTTTGGCGGCTCCGGCTTGCCCAGTCTGCGGTCCTCAGAGATAAAGGTCCGGCCCCTCACAGCCCCTGGAGACCCGTCACGCCCATACACCTGTCCCCCTTAGCAACAGTAAACATGTCCAGTGAAACTTGTCTATAACGAGCGGAGAGCGGAACAAAGTGGTCTCTAAACACAGGTGCTCACATTATACAGGTGAGTTACTCTAAGAGATGACTTTTGTGTTCACAAGATGCTGGTTCTTAAAGACAGGTGCTATTTCCATCACCTGTCTGAAAGACCACCTGTCTTAAAGCACCATCATCTTGTGACAACAAAACTAGCTGCTCTTTATACACAGGTTTCACTGTAGCTGTTTATTTGTTGGATAATAATAATAATAATAATAATAATTAATAAGTATAGTAAGTGTCGTCTGCTTGCTTGGCGCTTCTGTCGTCTGCTCGCTTAGCAACACGCAAAGATGTCTATTTAATATGTTTTATCAGAATGCGTTTTATAAAATAATTTGTGTATTTTGTGTAGATTTTTTGGAACTGTGTTAAAACCACGAGTCAAGCAGCAACAATATTCAGTAAAATTATTTCCAAAATAATCATCATACATTAAACTATAGCATGACTTAAATATCATCTACATCGTGTCAGAATAAATGACTTAACCCTTTCATTCCTGAAATTATAAGATTTCAATTTTTTTTTTAAACATAGGTAGGCTGTGGAATATTTTGAAAGTAATTTGAATGGTAGCTATCTCTGTCTTAGGTTACAGTAACAGGTTCCCGGTCAGATTGTTTTCAGGATATTTAACAGAATATTTCTTACCTCATAAAGAAGCTGTCATATCTGGTATATAGCGTTGAAATGATCAATAATATAATCATATTGACTTCAATAATCTACACAGTGTATAAGGTGTGTGCATTATTAGCTCACCTGGCCCGAAGTGTCAAGTGAGCTTATATCATGGCGGCCGTCAGTCGTTCGTCCGTCCATCAACTTTTGATTTAAAACTATTCCTCAGTAACCGCTGGGCCGATTCCAGGCAAATTTGGCTGGGAGGACCCTATGGCGATATGCTCTAGATCTTCAATTCAGAATTTTGATTCATCAATTTATTGGGTGAAAATCTGAGATTTTATGAAAACTACCGAAAATGGTCAAAATGCTACTCCTCCTTTGCTGCTTGACATATTTCAACCAAATTTCATTAGATGGATTCTATCCTGGTAGGCTCTAGAACTCCTCTTTAGAATTTTGATTCATCAAATTTTGGGTGAAAATCTTAGATTTTATCAGAAATTTACCAGAAATTGTCAAAACGCTACTTCTCCTTAGTGGCGTGACATTTTTCAACCCAATTTGGCTAGAAGGATTCTATGGCGGTAGGCTCTAGAACCACAATTTAGATTTCTATTGAACAATTTACCGGAAATGGTCAAAATGCTACTTCTCCATGATAGCTGCTTGACATATTTCAACCAAATTTGGCTAGAAGGATCCTATTGTGATAGGCTCTAGAACTTCTATTCAGAATTTTAATTGATCAAATTTTCTTTGCGATAATCTTAGATTTTATGGAAAAATCTACTGGAAATGGTCAAAATGCTACTCCTCATTAGTTCCTTGACATATTTCACCTAAATTTGGCTAGAGTGACCCTATCATGGTAGACTCTAGAACATATATTCAAAATTTTTATTTATAAATTTTTTGGCTCAAAATCTTACATTTTACGAAAAGTCTACTGAAAATTGTCAAAGTGCCATATCTCATTAACTGCTTGACGGATTTCCACTTAATTTGGAGCGACTCTGGAGCTAGGCTTCAGAACATCTATATAGAATTTTGATAGGTAATTTTTTCCGGTAGCCATCTTGGATTTTCCAGATGTTTTTTGAAATCAGTTAAACGGCTACTCCTCATTAAGCACTTGACCGTTCTCAATCAAACTCAGCTGGATGAACCCGAGCTTGGTAGGCTTCAGAACTATACAGAATTTTGATTTGCAAATTTTTCCGCCGCCCATTTGGATTTTCTAGAAATCCTTTAAAATGCTAGTGCTCCTTAATCAATGGCCCGATTTCAAACGAAAATTGGGTGGAATGATCATATGGTGATCAGCTTCCAGAATGTCAATTAGTGTTTTGATTGGTCGTTTTTTTCGGCAGTCACCTTAGAGTTTTCACAATTTTTAGAAATCCCTTAAAACACTACTTAAGCAATGGACAGATTTCAATGAAACCTGGCTGAAAGGATCCTATAGTCATATGCTTCCGAAATTGTATAGCCTACATGAATTTGATTGGTTAAGTTTTACAGCGGCCATATTGAATTTTAAAGATTTCCAGACGCCTTTAAATCGCTACTACTGCTGCTGCTGCTGCTACTACTACTACTACTACTACTACTGCTACTACTACTACTACTACTACTACTACTACTACTACTACTACTACTACTACTACTACTACTACTGACCGGTTAATCAAACAAACTTGGGTGGACTATGAAGGTAGTCTTCAAGAAATCAAATGAGAATTTTGATTGGTCAATTTTTTGGGTGGCCATCTTGGATTTTCCGAAAATTATCCATCATGTCTATTTAAATGCAAATGGTTCAACGGCTAATGGTCCAGGTGAGCGGCACAGGTCCTTGGGCCTCTTGTTCCATAATTTCATATTAATCCTGCCATGTATAAAAGACAGCTTGTGCTGTGTCTGATCGTAACAATACTGGTGAACATTTTGAAAACAGTGTTGCTGTAAGCTGTTGTTTACTTAGAGAGATGCAGCTTGTAGCAGGCATTGCGTTCAAAATGAACACCATTATCACACAAATGTCAGCAAAGCCGGATTATCCATTGGGGAAAAGCCGCTGTTGCGTCAGGGCCTATAGCTGGGTGGTTGGGGGGGGGGGATGGGTCACAAAAATGTGGATTGAAAAATATTAATAAAAGTTTCAGATAACATGGACAGCTGTAACAGTGTATCTTTAAACAAGGTGTCAGGTAACATGGCAGCTGTAACAGTGTATCTTTAAACCGGCAATATTGTTTATTAATTTGGTGCGTCTCTTTAATTCTTACTGCGTTTTAGACACGCAGGCGTCTTCGCCATTATGGAATGTATCATCATTGATTGAAACACGATATCAACATTGTTAATATTTACCAAATAACGGAAATAGACTAGTTTTTAAAGAAATTAAACATGAGCGAACTGATGGCAAGTCGCGGTAACATCTGATCTTTTTCTAAAACAGTAAGGTACAAAATCACAATCCCTGATTTAAAGCAATTAAAATTGCAGAGAGAAAGTTAGCGCATATTATGATAATATTCATTCATTCGTTTGTTCGTTCGTTCATTCATTTCAAATTTAACCTATTTCTTTAACCTAATCTCGCTGATCTAATACTAATTCACGCACGCATGCACACAACACACGCCATATGTGCGTGTGTGCGTGCATGTTCAAGTGCGTAGGCGTAACTGTGTGCTCATTGGAAAGCCCGGAGATGTGAGTTAGGGGTGTAGATATCCGGAATCTACGCCCCGCCCATCGCCTCCGCCCCCCCCCCCCCCCTAGACTAATTGTAAAGGTTCCAGGGTGCGGGTCTTTGGCCAGCTCAGTAATGGTCAAGCTGTCAAATGATCTCGATAGTGGGCTTGAGGAATATGGCATTATTGAAAGTCTATTTGCATGCCGAGAGAAGACTATTTTTTGTAAATGTATCGCTGCAATTACTGACTCACCGAGCGAGCCAGTCATCCAAGTGGTACATTTTCAAGAGGTCTTACCTTTGCCCGCAAATGGACATTCAGTAACGTCAGATTTCGTTTTTTCTTAGCCAATCTTGACCATCAAAGGGTAAATGACCGTTGCTTGATATTGATCTGTCCCGAACAGGGACGAAATACGAATTTTTGTGAAAAGTCGGTAAACAAGCTTTAGCCCTCTTGTGTCAACTTAACCCTATAATGGTCAGGCCGGGAAAAGTGGCCTCCAATAGTCTCTATGAATTTCCATTTGCAGCCAAAGAGAAGATTAGTTTTGTAAATTTACCACTACAATGAGTGGCTCGGTAACCTAGCCAGTCATTTCGGTTGCAAGGTTTAAAAATACTGTTCTCTTGGCACGCAAATGGGCCCTGATCAGGCAAAGGCTAGGATTTGCATTTTCGTTTTAATGTTAAAGCCGGCCTAAATATCATTTAGTGGTCTTGAGCAATATCCATTTGAATGACATCAAAATGCTCTTTTTGTAAATTCCAATGATAATTTTACAAAATGTCTTCTCTTAATCCGCAAATTACACACGTTGACGGACACAAAATGTAATATTTAGTATTATGTTAATTAAAATGAGTATCACTTTGAGCGCTTAGAGGCGCTGTTTACACAAGACGGGTGTGGGTGGGGAGGGGAGGGTGGAGTTAATAAATCATTTTATTGTCCAAGACCACCATATTACACCCCTCTACACTTAATAATAGACTAAATAGATAGCATATTAATAGGACATTTTTGCAGCAGAATGACAAATACGTGTACACGTTCGCTAAAACTAACGTGTGCACGTGTACGGGTATTGCTCCAAATGCACAACACCCCTAGTTTGTTGGGATAGAGCCGGCATGGGTGTGGTGTGATGGGATGGTGGGAGGAAGGTGTGGTGTGGTGGGGATGTTTGGAAAGTTGGCGTTGTGTGGTTGCGATGTTGCTGTGATGCAGGCGGAGTGGTTGCGGTTTGTTTGGGTTGGCTGGGGAGTTGGTGTTGCGTGGTGAGATGGGGGAAAACTGGATGTGATGCGATAGGATGGTGGCAGAGTGGGTGTGGTGTGCTGGTGATCATGGAGATTGGGTGTGGTGTGGTCGGATTGTGGAAGAGTGGGTGCGGTCTGGTGGGGATGGTGAGAAGTGGGTGTACTTAGGCGGGGATATTCCGATATTGGCTAGTGTGTGGTGTGGTGGGGATGGTGACTGGTGGATGTGGTAGGATTCATGGGAAGTGATGAGATGCGTGTGGTGTGGTGAGAATGGTGGGAAAGTGGGTGTGATATGGTGGGGCAATGGGTGTGGTGTGATGTCAATGTTGACAGAGTGGGCTGGTGTGCTGGGATGGATACAGAGTGGTGTCGGTGTGGTTTAGATGGTGGGGGAGTTGGTTTGGTGTGGTGGGAATGGTTACGAGTGGGATAGTACTACAATGGGTACGATGCGGTCTGGATTAAAGCTGGTGGGTGTGATATGGTTGGTGGGAGGTGATTGCGGTGGGGTGGGGATGGTGGGGGATTGGGTGTGGTGTGGATGGGGTGGTGTTTTATGTGTGTGGTGAGGATGGTATGGGAGTGAGTGTGGGCATGGTGGATGAGTAGGTGTGGTGGGGAGTAGGTGTGGTGCGATGGTGGGAAAGTTGGCGTGGCGGGGATGGTGGCATCTAGTGGTGATGGTGTCAATGGAAATGTTTGAGGAATGAGTGTAGTGTGGCGGAGAGGATGGGAGAGTTGGTGTGGTGTGGTGTGGTGCAGTTGGGACTGGAGGGAGTGTGGTCTTGAGCAGCTGCTAGGAAGCGTGGTGTTGTGCTGATGGTGGGGAGGCAGGTGCAGTGTGGTGGGGAAGTAGGCGCAGTGTGGTGGGGAAGTAGGTTCAGTGCGGTGGGGAAGTAGGTGCAGTGTGGTGAGGAAGTAGGCGCAGTGTGATGGGGAAGTAGTTGCAGTGTGGTGGGGAAGTAGGTGCAGTGTGATGGGGAAGTAGGTGCAGTGTGGTGGGGAAGTAGGTGCAGTGTGGTGGGGAGGTAGGTGCAGTGTGGTGGGGAGGTAGGTGCAGTGTGTTGGGGAAGTAGGTGCAGTGTGGTGTGGAAGTAGGTGTTGTGTGGTGGGAAGTAGATGCAGTGTTGTGGGGAAGTACGTGCAGTGTGGTGGGGATGGTGTGGGCGTAGTGGGGAGATAGTAGTACAGTGGGTGGTGGTTCTGTTCGTTGGGTAGAAGTGGTGTTGCTGAATTTGTGTGGGAGTGGTTGTGGAGATGGTGGCCGTGAATATGGTGTTGAGGGCATGGTGGGATGTGGGTGTGGTGTGTCGGTATGGTGGGAACGTGGGTGTGTAGAGGGGATTGTTTGCGGGGTGGGTGGTGGCGCTCTGAGGTTGGTGTGGTCGCGATGCTGGATGTGGTGTGGTGGTGATGGGTGTGGAGTTGGTGTGCTGGGATTGAGACAGTGTTTGTGTATTGTGGTGGGGATGGAGGTGGGTTTGGTGTGGTGTGGATGATGTGGCTGGATGGTGTGGTAAGGAAGTGAGGGGATTTGAGCGGGTAGTGTGTATTGGGGATGGTGGTGAGCGGTTACGGTGTAGTCTGGATGGTGGGGACTGGATGTGGTCTCTTGCCGATTGTGAGGGACTAGGTGAGGTGTGGGTGAGATGGTGGTGTGGTGTGGTGGGACTGGTCGCAGAAATGTGTAGGAGCATGTGTGGTATGGTGCAGAAGTATGAGCGGTGCGGTAAAGATTGTGCGATGTGGCATATAGTGCCTATTGCGTGCTAGGGTGACTGGGAAGTGGCTGTGGTGTGGTGCAGGAGTGAGTGGCGTGGTGGTGATTGTTGGCCAGTGGGTGTCGTGTGGTGGGATGGTGGTGGAGTGGCTGTGATGTGGTGGGTATAGTAGGGAAGTAGGTGTGATGTGGTGAAGATGGTGGTGGGGTGAGTGTGATCTGCTGTGGGTGGTGGCGGATTGAGTGTTGCATGGTGGGGTGGGGTATAAGTCTGGTGTGGTGGGGATGGTAGGGGAGTGGGTGTGGCCCACTTCGAATTGTGGCAAACTGGGTGCGATGTGGCGGATATGATGACGAAGTAAGCGTGGTGTGGATGATGCCGGATTGGGTGTAATGTACTCGAGATGCTAGCAGGATGCTGTGTTGTGGTGGAGTGAATGGTGTTCTGTGAGGATTGTGCGGGAGTTGCTGTGGTGTGGTGTTGATCGTGACGAAGTGGGTGTGGTGTGGTGCGGGTGGTAGTAGACTGGGTTTGGCGGGGAAGATGGCTGTTGGGTGTAGTAGGATTGTTGGGAAGTGAGTGTGGTGTGATGCGGTTGGGGCATTGGGTGTGATGTTGTTTGTAATGTCGTTTATTAGGTGTGGTGAGGTAGCTGATGCGGTGAGTGTGGTGTGGTGGAGATGTTGGCAGAGTGGGTGCGGTGTGCTAGGGATTGTAGGGAAGCGAGTGTGGTTTGGTGGGGGGTGTCGGAGTGGGTGTGATGTGGGGATTGTAGGGGCGCGGGTGTGATGTGGTGGGATGGTAGCGGAGTGGGTGTGATAGTGTGTGGACGCTAGGGGAGAAGGTGTTGTGTGGTGAGATGGTAGCGGAGTGGGTGTGATATTGTGTGGATTGTACTGGAGTGGGTGTTGTATGGTAGGATGGGGTTTGGAGTGTAGGGGAGTGGGTGTGGTGGGATGGTATCAGAGTGGTTTGATGTGGGGATTGTATGGGGAGTGAATGTGGTATGGTAGAATGGTAACGGAGTGGCTGTGATGTGGAGATTGTAGGGGAGTGGATGTAGTGTGATGTGGTGGTATGGTAGCGGAGTGGGTGTGATGTGTGGATTGTAGGGGAGCGGGTGTGGTGTGAAGGGATGGTGGCGGAGTGGGTGTGATGTGGGGATTTTAGGGGAGAGGGTGTGATATGGTGTGGTGGGATGATTGCGGAGTGGGTGTGATGTGGGGATTGTAAGGGAGTGGGTGTGGTGTGGTATGGACCATGGTGGAGTGGGTGTGATATTGTGGGGATGGTGTGGTGTGGACCATGGCGGAGTCGGAGTGATATTGTGGGTATTGCAATAGGGTGGCTGTGGTGTGGGGATTGTAGCGGAGTGGGTGTGATGTGGGATTGTAGGTGAGTGGGTGTGGTGGGATGGGTGTGATATTGTGTGGATTGTAGGGGAGTAGGTGTGGGATGGTAGCGGAGTGGGTGTGATGGTGAGTGGATTGTAGGGGAGCGGGTGTGGTGGGTGGTAGCGGAGTGATTGTAGGGGAGTGGATGTGGTGTGGTGGGATTGTAGCGGAGTGGGTGTGGGGTGGAGATTGTAGGGGAGTGAATGCGGTGTGGTGGGATGGTGGGGGGAGTGGGTGTGATCCCGTGTGGGTTGTAGGGGAGCGGGTGGTGTGGTGTAGTGGGATGGTAGCGGAGTGGGTATGATGTGGGGATTGAGCGTGTAAGATGGTGGCGGAGAGAATGTGATGTGGGGATTGTATGGGAGTGGGTGTGGTGTGGTGGGATGTTAGCGGAGTGGGTGTGATAGTGTGTGGATTGTAGGGTAGTAGGTGTGGTAGGATGTTAGTGGAGTGGGTGTGATGCGGGGATTGTAGGGGAGTGGGTGTGGTGTGGTGGGATTGTAGCGGAGTGGGTGTGATGTTGGTATTGTAGGGGAGCGGATGTTGTGTGGTGAGATGGTAGCGGAGTGGGTGTGATATTGTGTGGATTGTATGGGGCTGGGTGTGCTGTGGAGTGGTGGGATGGTGGTGGAGTGGGTGTGATGTGGGGATTGTCGGGGATTAGGGTGTGGTATCGTAGTGTGGGATGGTAGCGGAGTGGGTGTGATGTGGGGATTGTAAGGGAGCGGGTGTGCTGTGGTGTGGTGGGATGGTAGCTGAGTCGGTTTGATGTTGTGGGGAGTATAGTGGGCGTGGTGTGGACCATGGCTGATTCCCGGAATCCTATGAAGTTTTGGTCAGATCATTACGATACTTGCTTAGGATATTACCATTGGGGGCTTATATATATATATATATATATATATATATATATATATATATATCAAAATGAGCGCCATGTCGCACAGCTTTGTCATAAAGGTGGTTGTCTTAATTTAACGGAAATTGTCAAAACGCATTTCCTTACCCACTTGAGGGATTCCATCCAAATTTTTCTAGAATGACCATATAGTGATACGCTTCAGATGCCACTGTGAACGTCTTTAATCTCTCAATCAGTCCATCATATGTCAAGTTTTGTTTTAAAACATCTCCTCCTATATTGCTTGGCGGATTCTTACCAAATTAGGGTGGAAGGATCCTAGATGGTGACGGGGTTCAGAACTTCTATTGAAAAATTGTGATTGATCTATTTTCACTCCGACCATCTTAGATTTTCCGAGAATTTTCCTGAAATTGTTTTAGTCAATGGTCCGATGTCAACGAAATTTTGGTGGAACAATCCTGTTATTGTCAACTTAAAGACTTTTAACGAGAATTTTGATTGGTTCATTTATTTGTGTTGGAAATCCTTTAAACAGTGTCTCCTCCTATACGGCTTGTCAGATTGTAGCCACATTTTGCTGGAAGTATCCTCTCGTGATTGTCTTCAGATCTTCTATTCAGAATTTGTACACGTAAAATCATAGACTATCAATTTAAAGACATCCACTTTCAAAAGATGTTGAATATCTTAAAACAGATTTGTCTGATAAACACTGACTTCCAGCTTACAAAGCAGTTCAAATTCCAATGTTCCAGGTGAGCGATAGGCCGTTAAACCTGTTGTTTTGATGCTGCTCGTCACGTGAGCCACTATTGTCTGTCAAGCATCCCATCTGTTTCTAATCGCGTAAGATAATGTGTGATTGTGAATTATGGACCATTATGTATATACATCATTAATGATTCATATGCAACATTTATTTATTAAACTGAAATAACAATTTACAGCATTTCTTCAGTCTTTTGATTTGACTCCAGCCCCTTTCACAACACAAAGACGTCATGATTTTATCATTTACCAACAGTACATAAAATATTTACGAACATGCAGAACATGAGACATGCGCACCCGCACGCACATATGCACGCACGCGCATAGGCACACGCGCTCGTACGCGTATAAACACGTGCGCGCGCACATACACACACGCGCGTGCGCACGCACGCCCGCACGCACGAAAACACACGCATGACAGAAAGGAGCTAAGTAATGGAAAGATGCAGTCCATCAGCTAGGTTGAAGCTCATTCGTGTCTCGCGAGATATCCTTCAATACGAGATCTGGAAAAGTATCTCATGTAATGCGTGGGCATTGATGTAGTAATTTCAGCACATCCCGAATTGGGGGATAAAGATAATTGAATCTTGAAATGACACGAGAACTACCCTATTCATACCAGCCAATATTATCTCACATAAAACGAGATGATATAAAGATAGCAGTCTTTTGTATATGAAGAATAGTTAGCAGAAGGATTGTCCCTCTTAATTCATCTTAAAATTCAAAGAATTTTGCTAACATTGCATAGATGCTGAAATCACATGAGCTAATGGAGGGATCGGGTAGATGCTAATGTCTGTATCAAGCTAGTGATATAGGGGCCGAGATAATACCAAAAGCAACACGATCCATACTACAGAAACGCATTTGAGCGTGTATAGCCTCACTACCGAGAGGGACTGCGTCCAGATCTATCTGGCCTCCGAAGTGGTGTATGTGTAACAGTTTAGTCGTTTTGATGACGTAACATATGGCCGATCATTCCGTTAGAGGCGTAATCTCGGCATGAAAGCTTGCCTCTGTTTTTAGATTGGGCCGGAGCGAGTAATCATCTCGGGGACTGGATGGAATCGGCTTTAAGATGAAGTTTGATCATTTACATGCATGAACGCATACTGAACCTTCACATGTGATAGCTGATGCCAACATGTTCATCATTTTATGAGGGTAGGTGTGTGTGTGGATGTACGCGGCTAAGGTCCCATACTGCCAAATATTCTTTATTAATTTGGAATCGAATTAAATTGACCGTTTTACGGTTAAATTGACCGTTTGTTGGTCTGTGTCTGTCTATTTATTCGAGGCATATTCCCGAAATCCTTTGAGGTAAATTCACCAAAATGTGGAACATACATTCAAACTATGAGTGGCTAGAAAAATGTATAGCTTGGCGTCAAAATGTGAAAAAAATCGACGTCATAGGGTCACTTAGTGCATTCCAGAATGTACATTTTCGCCAGTAACTCGACAATGCAAGAAGAGAGAATCCCCAAATCGGTAACATCCATTCATATTGAAACAAACATGCCAGTCGGATCGAGTTTTGCCAGTTGTGTCAACGTTCAATTCAATCGAATTGCGAGTTTTGAACCAATTCACGGTACTCGATTTCGGTTCTCCGTAAATGTAGGAGGGGCATTCTTCTTATCCAGCGCTTGCGTGTCTCATTTCAAGAAATTAACATCATGGAGTTCGACAGTGCAGCTGGATCAAGTTCTGTTGTAAGCACTGGACAACCGAACACAGGTAGCCGACCACATTTAGTATGGGAATGCGTTCGTTGGATGAGTTGTCACCATACAACTAGTCATAGGAGATGAACACGTATTTTCACCGGTACAGCTTTTGTTAAGTTCCAGATTTGCATAACAATTAGCAGTGAGTTATCCCGACATGTTAACCCTCCTATTTCTGATAACCTGTTTAGAGATTCTGGTCAGGATGCTGGCGTCTTGGAATGTGTTTGATATTCTTCAAATATGTTGCTGAGAGTTGTTGCAAATGCACTTTGCAATGATTTTCTTGTCATTATTTGACGGATTTCTCGCATTCTTTGACCGGTGCTTTCTTGACCAGGGTCTTTGACATTATTCAGGCGTAACATGGGCGCATGTCAAATTGGAGTTATGCTTAGGCAGACTGGGATATTCTGGTAGCATACACTTTGTGCATGTTTTTTCCTTTTGAGACATTTTCATAAAACTACAGGCTCCTCCTCAGATTTTCTTTCTCTTGGCGTCTGTACTCAAATGTTGAAACATAAAAAATATCCATGTCCCGGTAACGTGGTCTTTTGCTAAGTTCTAAAATTTTGATAACTGTAGGCCTACGTTTCTTGAAGTTCTAGTCGACAGTGTTTAGCTTAGTGTAGTGACTTGGATTAATGTGAAGCCAGTTATAATTTGTGTACTATTCACGTTTAACATGAAAGGTATTTTTGCCTGGTGTTGGCACTTGGAATAGGTTCGGTCGGCCTAACTGGTTAATCCATAGTCGATTGTAATGTGCGCACCTTTCTTAATTTGTGGCTAATGCAGTTATTTCATTGTGAGTTAAATGTGTTAGCTTGAGGACACGAACCCGGGACACAAGACGCCAAGAGCTAGGAGGCATCTTTTCGCTGCTTAACAGCGGGTAAATATTTGAACCGATTTGCCTCCTATAGCAAATTATTTAGAATAAACCTTAATTTTATTCACTTCCGTTTTCATTTTTTCCCACCCCTTTTATCTGTCCCCTTTGCTTTACGAAGAGGCAGGGATAGTGGAAATACAGGTCATTTTTATAGGGCCCTTTATGATTCAATTTCAAGTAACTCGTACAGAGGCGCCTCGCAATATTGTCTGTTATATTTTGTCATAATTTTTACTGTTTCTGAAGAGAATTTTGAGAACGCTTTGTTGACCCAGTAGAAGCAGGTTTCCAGATAGCAGAATTTACAGATAGCCAGCACTGAGATGTTATTTTGTTCAGTAAATCCTGGTTTCTTGTAGTGAAGCAAGTTATCGAGTTTACAGTTAGCATTAGCAGAGAGCCAGCGCTGAGATACTTCTTTTTATCCAGTAGATTCCGGTTTCCTGTTGAAGCAAGGTGCAGATAGCAGTCAATTCATGGATAGGCAGCATCTTCTTATTATCCAGTAGATACCCGCTCTTGATTTTAGGAGCAAGTAGAAACCTTTTACAAAATCATTGTCCAGCACTGATTTTCTTATTATCCAGTAGATACCGCTCTCGATCTTTAGGAGCAGGTACAACGTTTTAACCGAATCATTGCCATTGTAATCAGTTTAGAATTGCACCACGTAGGCACACTCGTTAACATTAGGACACGCAGAAGATGAATTGTTCTTATACTACACCTAGGAGCTATTTTTCAGTAGTATTTTATCGTGACATTACTATTTGTAAGTGCCTTGCTGATGCTAAGAAGGTGCATGCCTGCTTTAGCAACGGTTAGAGTATTGTGACGTCATAATCTTTCAGTTTTTGGATGCAAGTAAACAAGTACTCGAGCAGCTTCATGATAGGAGTGGCCATTTAACAGTTGAACGTACTCGTGGAATCTAAATTGACTGACCCGGTTTCACATAAACCAACTGTAGCGTTAAAGGACGGGCCATCCTTAACACAGGGTAGTCTAAAGTTTAGTTTTACGTGATCGATTTATACACCTGTGCAAAAGTTAAGCACCACCCTATTTTTACGCACATGCGAGGGTATATTCATGTGCTATGAAGAAAGCAATAGCATAAACATTAATGTACCCATCCATCTTAGTGCAAGAGGTAATAATGCAACTAGAGGAATGCTGATTATGATGGTGGGGGAAACACTGTATGTTTTTGTTTGAACTTGAAAACGAGGCCTGAATATGGTTACGTTGACACAACTGACAACTATTGCCCTACAGTTGACACACGTGGCTAGATTGTCATTAATGGTGTCTGAAAACGAAGTTTAACATCTGTGCACGAGTTTGAGACTGTCATTATTAATACCGGGTATATCCACCTTGTGCCTGGATGACGGCCTGGACACGACGTCTCATGCTGGTCACCAACCGACTAATACGCCATTGTGGTATCCGTTGCCATTCAAGATGGAGTGCGTCTGTTAATTCCTGTAGGTTCTGCACAGGAGGATCCCTCCTTCTCACCATGTTTCCCAGAATGTCCCAGATATGCTCAATAGGGTTCATGTCAGGGCTCCTTGCTGGCCATGGTAGGGTTTCGATGGCATTCTGGCGGAGGTATTCATGCACAGCTCTAGCACGATGTGGTCGGGCGTTGTCATCCATGAATATAGGGTGGGTTCCAGGTGCATGATTTACAAAATGAGGGACCACAACTCTATCCAGTATGGAATCTTGATATCTTTGTCCATTTAGTGTTCCAGGTACAGTCAACAGATCCAGCTTACAATCAAATGAGATGCACCCCCATATCATAACGGAACCTCCACCAAATGGAACTTCTTCCATGATGTTACGTTGGTCGTACGCCGTGCGTCTGGACCTCCATACACGAGTTCGACCATCTGTGGCATGAAGCAGGAACCGACTTTCATCGGACCAGTGTACCCGTCTCCAGGATCTCATGTTCCAGTGTCTTCTTTCGTTGCACCACCTCAGACGCTCCTCTTTGTGGTGTGCAGTGAGGAGAGGACGTCTGACAGGTCTCCTAGCTGTCATGCCAGCAGCATACAGTCTCCTTTTGACGGTAGACATTGACACTCTATTGCGCGTTTCCCATTGCTGGCTGAGCACTCTGCTGTTGGTGAATGGAGATCTCCTAACAAGGCGTACTAGGGCTCGATCATCACGGGCAGTAGTCTTCTTCGGTCTTCCAGATCTAGGCCTGTCCTTCACCTCGTTAGTTTGCCCATGTTTTGCAATCAAACGACTGATTACAGTATGGTTAATGTTCAGCTGTCTGCCAATCTCTCTGCATGACATACCAGTGGTATGCATGCCTATGATTTGCCATTTCACACGATCACTTAACCTTCGTCTTGCCATAGCGGTTCACAATCAAGAGCTAATTCTCTCTGTACAAATAAACCACGGTCATGAACACAAAATTCCTAATCTTGTCGCCTAAATCTGTATGTAATGTTCTACACCTCAAACTGGACTTTTACATAACTGAACACGTGTGCTGTTTCCCGCCACGCACGGACATCAAGCGGCGTGAAGTCATGCATGCATGTGCATTTCGTACTTGGAATTATGTCAGCTAACGCGGGGACAAAAAGTATGGCAGCCTAGTTGTACCATCATGTTTCTACGTTTTATTGTTTTTGCTGGTGCTTAACTTTTGCACAGGTGTATAGTTAAAACTTGATCTCCGTCATCCATGATTTCGAACTCTTCAATTGAGCTAAATTCAGTCTAGAAACTCGGACTACGTTTGTAGGTCATAGGTCAAGGTCATCAATTAAGTTCACATGTACTCGCCCGGTAATTAGAGAGGTAACTCTGCTTTCAATAGGCTCTTTCTGTTCCTGACTACCAAATTTCAAGGAGATCTTTCTTATGCTTTTATACTTGATCTTATTTGCCGGCTGTTTCAGGATTTAGTCACTAGAAGTCCCAGCCCGCTTACTTATATAGTTCTTAGAATAACTTTCAGGTGAAAACATCTTGATTACTTGTCCAATAAGCGACACAAGATTTTTTACTTGGACAGGTTATTCCAGGATTGTAGGCCCAACGTGCTTATAGATAGTGTCCGGGTCCTTTTGGCATTGTTGACTTTCAACATCAGTTAGCAAATATTTAAGCCGGATATAATTTATATTGGAGTGTTGTTGCCAGATAACGCACCCAATCGCTGTCATTTACAGTACAGAACCTGAGCATTGCTAACCGTTGCCGGATTGTTACCAGTACAACATTTACAAAATAACCATAGGCGTTATTCCCAGATAGTGCACTCAATCGCTACCATATATGGTGCAAAATCTGAGCTTAGCTAACTAACTGTTGCCAAATTATTTATTATTTAAACTTAGTCTGAGTTAACTATTGTATAGGTTGCTTAGTTGACACTTATTTTCAATTTATACCAAGTTTGATGTAAATCATCCGGTCAATTTTCAATTGACTATTATATAAGTTGTCCTCGATACAACTGAGCACTTTACACTACACGTTAGTCGGATAAATTTAACACCTGGCTAAGCATTGGAGTAAGAAATTATAAGCTAGTTATTTAGTTATTTAGCCAATAAAAGTCTTAGGATGAGACAAGTTGTTTGCTAACTGTAGATTACTTGTGTAGACTAAGAAGTTTGTTCAACCAACTTCGTGTAATCTACCTTTGCTTACCCATTTTCCTTTCGACTTAGCAGACTAGGCAACAGTCTTTAGCAAACCCATTAGGAATTTGGTGCAAACCCGTCCTTTTGCATTCTAACAACCTCAGCACTTGCACGGCCTGCACTACTAACCTGCACTAAACCCCTTTTTCAAGACTCTGTTTTGTAAGGTGTAGCTTGAGTATCATCTGACCCACAGTATGGACATCTCACCGCTTATAGTCATTGGATCGTTCAAGCATGTCAAGCGCTCGAGCAGTGCATGGAATGCAGCGAGATGGGAACTCCTGTAGCCCTGGTTGTAGGGGAAATGTTGTCCGTGAGCAACTGGCTGGTGTAAAGGGCGATCTGTCGAGACAGATTGCCCAAGAAGGGAAAATAACTGTAGGGGAAGTGGAAGGAGACAGAGTAATTGGGTTGCAGTACGCGCGCAAACACGCACGCACGCACGCACGCACGCACGCACGCACGCACGCACGCACGCACGCACGCACGCACGCACGCACGCACGCACACACCCAACAACCTGAGAACTCGCCATCTTTCATGATGAGAATGTCAAAACCAGTCCACATTTTGACTGATAACACCACCATCAGGGTTCACTTTTCGGCCTTCAGCTTTAGCTTCGCCAAAGAGAACTCCGAGTGACAACACAAAGATCGACAAGCCGAGACCTAGAATGCATGACTCTTCCACCAAATTAGCATCACACCATGACCAGCTGAGCATTGTGCCCCCAAGGTTCGCTACAATATTATGGTTGGTTAGAAGGCAGATTTAGTTTCATGTTAAAAGTTCAAATATCTAGGTCACGGGGTCACTAAGTGCATCTAGATACATATTTTTAGCAATAAATCGGTAACGTAAGTAAGTATAATAACCTCACTAAGGGCCTTGCCATACAGAACACAAAGGCGTGCGTCAGCATCTCCATCGAGTGCATTCTAGTTAGAACCTTGCATGTTTTAATGCGGATAATCCGTAAATTAAGGGCTTCAATCACGAGGCATAACAAAGTTACTATTGGTCATTATTTATTACTTTTTGGGAGCTCACGGTGCTTAGGTGTCATTGTTCTTTACTTATACATGGAACAGCTTCATAGAAAAATAACACAGCTAATCTGTCTATAGTGGGGACCCGTTTTTTTCGGTCCAAAGATGGCATATCTTTACAACTGGAGGTCTGATAACCACCTACATTGAAGCACGACTATCTTTTGTAGGGAAAAGCTGTTTATGATAATTTTTAAATTATCACGCACATGTTTCATCTTGCAGTGCAACTGCTTAATCATCGTCTTCCTGTTCATCTTCAGTAACGTCCTTGCAGTCAGGATCTTCATTCTCAGCGAACATTTGGTCACACTCCACTTTACACATATCAGTACACTTCAGACCCGTCTTAAGATAACAATATTTGCCCCATGTGCATTTGTTTTGCAGTCACAAAACAAAAGTTATAGGATCTCGTCAGGATTCAGGAGTTGAGCTGCTATTCGGCCATTTGCTGAATATGTATCCATCTTTGATCTGATATCCGTGTCAATGATGGAGTGTTGTACTATACGGACCTACTACTGCAATATTCTCACCTAGTAAATGACTCACTGAACATGTAGCTTAATGAAGAGTGACACTACTTTGCCATCTACCATAGAAGTAGAAGGGCGACGAGAGAGACGGCTGCGCTGATTGATCGAGAGGGTAATGACGTCACCAATATTTGAATTAGTCCACACACACACCTTTTCCCCGCCAATATCCTCGAATCTGATGTTCGAGAGCAGAGTTTCTTTGTTCTCTCTCGACAAATCAGATTCGAGTATTTTTTGCGGGAAAATGTGGGCGTGTCCTAATTCGAATATTGATGAGGTAATCACCATCTCAACTAATCAGCGAAAAGTCGCCTATATCTTCGCTGTTTTGGGTGATGTAGAGGTGCAGGCATGTGTTGATGATTGACAGGTGTAACGAGACATGTGCCGATGATTGGCAGGTGCAATGAGGCATTAAGGTGGTAGGGGGCATGGCCAGGTCACGTGATGTTTGTGGACCAATCAGTACGGGCGCTTATCTGGTTGCCCTAGGTTAGGCTAACTTATAGAATATCAGCTGTCGCATCACAGGCCTAATGACACGTGAAAAGGGGTGTGGGCTAGGGTGCGTCCATCTCATCGCCCTGGTCGGGTCAGGAGGTTTTGTGGCTGAGGTTTCTGTGGCAGGGGGCTCTGTGGCAGTGGTTTCTGTGCCAGTGCTTTCTGTGGCTGTGGTGTCTGTGGCAGTGGTTTCTGTGGCGGTGGTTTCTGTGGTGGTGGTTTCTGTGGCTGTGGTTTCTGTAGCAGCAGTTTCTGTGGCGGTAGTTTCTGTGGAAGTGGTTGCTGTGTCAGTGTTTTCTGTGACAGTGGTTTCTGTGGCAGTAGTTTCTGTGGCAGTGGGTTCTGTTCTGTGGCAGTGGATTCCGTGGTGGTGGTTTCTGTGGCAGTGTTTTCTGTGGCAGTGGTTTCTGTGGTGGTGGTTTCTGTTGTGGTGCTTTCTGTTGCAGCGGTTTCTGTGGTGGTGGTTTCTGCGGTGGTGGTTTCTGTGGCAGTGGTTTCTGTGAGAGTGGTCTCTGTGGCGGAGGCTTCTCTGGCAGAGGTTTCTGTGGTGTAGTTTCCGTAGTAGTGGTTTCTGTGTTGATGGTTTCTGTTGTAGTGGTTTCTGTGGCAGTGGTTTCTGTGGCTGTGGGTTCTGTGGCAGAGGTTTCACTGGCAGAAGTTTCTGTGGTGTGGCTTCCGTGGTAGTGGTTTCTGTGTTGGTGGTTTCTGTTGTGGTGGTTTCTGTGGCAGTGGTTTCTGTGGCAGTGGTTTCTGTGGCAGCGGTTTCTGTGGTGCTGGTTTCTGTGGTGCTGGTTTCTGTGGCAGTGGTTTCTGGGCAGTGGTTTCTGTGGCAGTGGATTCTGTGGCAGTGGTTCCTGTGGTGGTGGTTTCTGTGGCAGTGGTTTGTGGCAGTGGTTTCTGTGGCAGTGGTTTCTATGGCTGTGGTTTCTGTGGCTGTGGTTTCTGTGGCAGTGGTTTCTGTGGCAGTGCTTTCTTGTGCAGTTGTTTCTGTGGCAGTTGCTTCTGTAGTGGTGGCTTCTGTGGCGGTGGTTTCTGTGGCGGTTGTTTCTGTGGCAGTGGTCTCTGTGAAAGAGGTTTCAGTAACCTCCTGTGGTGGTGGTTTGTGCAGCGGTGCTTTCTGTGGCTGTGATTTCTGTGGCAGTGGTTCCTGTGGCGATGGTTTCTGGGGCAGTGGATTCTGTGACAGTGGTTTCTGTGGTGGTGGCTTCTGTGGCAGTGGTGTCTGTGGCGGTTGTTTCTGTGGTAGTGGTTTGGGGCAGTGGTATCTTTGCTGTGGTTTCTATGGCAGTGGTTTCTGTGGCAGTGGTTTCTTGTGCAGTGGTTTCTGTGGCAGTTGTTTCTGTGGCGGAGGTTTCTGTTGCGGTGGTTTCTGCAGCAGTCGTTTCTGTGGCAGTGGTCTCTGTGGCAGTGGTCTCTGTGGCAGTGGTTCCTGTGGTGGTGGTGGTTCCTGTGGTGGTGGTGGTTTCTGTGGCAGTGGTTTCTGTGGCAGTGGTTTCTATGGCTGTGGTTTCTGTGGCTGTGGTTTCTGTGGCAGTGGTTTCTGTGGCAATGCTTTCTTGTGCAGTTGTTTCTGTGGCAGTTGCTTCTGTAGTGGTGGCTTCTGTGGCGGTGGTTTCTGTGGCGGTTGTTTCTGTGGCAGTGGTCTCTGGGAAAGAGGTTTCAGTAACCTCCTGTGGTGGTGGTTTGTGCAGCGGTGCTTTCTGTGGCTGTGATTTCTGTGGCAGTGGTTCCTGTGGCGATGGTTTCTGGGGCAGTGGATTCTGTGGCAGTGGTTTCTGTGGTGGTGGCTTCTGTGGCAGTGGTGTCTGTGGCGGTTGTTTCTGTGGTAGTGGTTTGGGGCAGTGGTATCTTTGCTGTGGTTTCTATGGCAGTGGTTTCTGCGGCAGTGGTTTCTTGTGCAGTGGTTTCTGTGGCAGTTGTTTCTGTGGCGGAGGTTTCTGTTGCGGTGGTTTCTGCAGCAGTCGTTTCTGTGGCAGTGGTCTTTGTGGCAGTGGTCTCTGTGGCAGTGGTTTCTGTGGTAGTGGTTTCTGTGGCAGTGGTTTTTTGTGGCTGTGGGTTCTGTGGCGGAGGTTTCTCTGGCAGAGGTTTCTGTGGTGTGGCTTCCGTGGTAGTGGTTTCTGTGTTGATGGTTTCTGGTGTGGTTGTTTTTGTGGCAGTGGTTTCTGTGGCAGTGGTTTCTGTGGTGGTGGTTTCTGTGGTGCTGGTTTCTGTGGCGGTGGTTTCTGTTGCAGTGGTTTGTAGCAGTGGTTTCTGTGGCGGTGGATTCTGTGGCGGTGGTTTCTGTGGCAGTGGTTTCTGTGGCGGTGGTTTCTGTGGCAGTGGTTTCTGGCAGTGGTTTCTGTGGCAGTGGTTTCTTGTGCATTTGTTTCTATGGCAGTTGCTTCTGTAATGCTGGCTTCTGTGGCGGTGGTTTCTGTGGTAGTGGTTTCTGTGGCAGTGGTTCCCGTGGGAGTGCTCTCTGTGGCAGTGGTGTCTGTTGTGGCTGTTTCTGTAGTGGTGGTTTCTGTGGCAGTGGTGTCTGTTGGGGTGGCTTCTGTTGCGATGGTTTCTGTGGCTGTGGTTTCTGTGGCCGTGGTGTCTGTGGCAGGGGTTTCTGTGGTCGCGGTTTCTGTGGCAGAAGTCTCTGTGGCAGTGGTGTCTGTGGCAGTGGTATCTATTGTGGTTGTTTCTGTGGTGGTCGTTTCTGTGGCTGTAGTTTATGTGGCGGTGGTTTCTGTGGCAGTGGTTTCTGGGCAGTCGATTCTGTGGCGGTGGTTTCTGTGGTGGTGGTTTCTGTGGCAGTGGTGTCTGTGGCGGTTGTTTCTGTGGCAGTGGTTTGGAGCAGTGGTATCATTGCTGTGATTTCTGTGGCAGTGGTTTCTGCAGCAGTGGTTTCTTGTGCAGTGGTTTCTATGCCAGTTGTTTCTGTGGCGGTGGTTTCTGTGGCAGTCGTTTCTGTGGCAGTGGTCTCTGTGACAGTGGTCTCTGTGGCAGTGGTCTCTGTGGCAGTTGTTTCTGTGGCAATGGATCTGCTGTGGCAATGGATCTGCTGTGGTGGTTTCTGTGGCGGTGGTTTCTGTGGCTGTGGTTTCTGTGGCAATGGTTTCTGTGGCAATGGTTTCTGTGGCAGTGGTTTCTGTGGCGGTGGTTTCTGTGGCAGTGGTTTCTGGGCAGTGGATTCTGTGGCAGTGGTTTCTGTGGTGGTGGTTTCTGTGGCAGTGGTGTCTGTGGCGGTTGTTTCTGTGGCAGTGGTTTGGAGCAGTGGTATCATTGCTGTGATTTCTGTGGCAGTGGTTTCTGCAGCAGTGGTTTCTTGTGCAGTGGTTTCTATGCCAGTTGTTTCTGTGGCGGTGGTTTCTGTGGTAGTCGTTTCTGTGGCAGTGGTCTCTGTGACAGTGGTCTCTGTGGCAGTGGTCTCTGTGGCAGTTGTTTCTGTGGCAATGGATCTGCTGTGGCAATGGATCTGCTGTGGTAGTTTCTGTGGCGGTGGTTTCTGTGGCTGTGGTTTCTGTAGCAATGGTTTCTGTGGCAATGGTTTCTGTGGCAGTGGTTTCTGTGGCGGTAGTTTCTGTTGTGGTGGTTTCTGTGGCGGTGGTTTCTGTGGCGGTGGTTTCTGTGGCGGTCGTATCTGTGGCAGTGGTTTCGGTGACAGCGGTTTATGTGGTGGTGGTATCTGTGGCAGTGGTTTCTGTGGCATTGGTGGTGTCTGTGGCCGTTGTTTCTGTTGTGGTTGTTTCTGTGGCATTGGTTTCCGTGGCGGTGGGTTATCTGGCGGTGGTTTCTGTGGTTGTGGTTTCTGTGGCTGTGGTTTCTGTGGCGGTTGTGTCTGTGGCAGTAGTTTCAGAGGCAGTGATTTCTGTGGCGGTTGTTTCTGTTGTGGTGGTTTCTGTGGCGGTGGTTTCTGTGGCGCTGGTTTCTATGGCGGTGGTTTCTGTGGCAATGATTTCTGTGGCGGTGGTTTCTGTTGTGGTTGTTTCTGTGCCGGGGATTTCTGTGGCAATGGTTTCTGTGGCGGTGGTTTCTGTTGTGGTGGTTTCTGTGGCAGTGGTTTCTGTGGCGGTGGTTTCTCTAGTGAGAGTATAAGCTCAAGTTACAGAAATTGTGGTGAGATATCTGAAGTGTATGACTAGCGTGATCCTGCACAATGCAAATGATTGTGATTGTTGTTGAAAACATATCGTGACAGTTTCATGAGAATAAGCATTCCTCTAAACAGTCTAAAACTATCATATGGCTTATAAACAATAGAGGGATCCGAGCTGGCACTAAAGTTTATGACCCCTGGAGTGTTTTTTCTTTCGTAATTGGTGCCACACGCACGCATGCACACACCCCTGCACACCATGAGAGATGGAGGGACAGAGAGATGGTCCTAATAATTTCAGGGTGGGTGCCAGGTTTTTACCCTCTCCATTGCTACTGCTAGCTGTATAGTTACCACGAAATTGAGATTTTTGGTGTTAGTATTGCTTCCAACATGTGTAAAGCATGGGCTGAGCTTAGTTAGAGCTGGGGCAAGCTAAAAGCCTTAGGCTAATGAGGTGATGTATGGATTACACCATGGTATGAAAATATCTCTGCTCTGGTAGACTATGGCAAGATGTTTCCACCCTGCTGAGAGCACAATTTCAGCTTGAAGCCTGCTACACTACTCGCCATGTCCCGCCCATTTCCCGCTAAGCTCCGCCTACTTTGTACGCGTATTTGAATCAATGTTAACACCCGGAATATCAATTACAAGGAAACCATAGAGGTAACATATTGAATATTGCAGCAACAACTCACATTCAAATTAATTCAAAAATATGCAGCAGAATGCTTATTAAATTTTTAATTCATCAAAAACATGCAATTCAGACACGTTCGTGCCAGACCATTGTCAGTTTCATGATGGCCCTACGACATTTCGATTGCGACTCACCCAACATGTGACGAATTTGACTATGACGTAAAATACGCTGAGCAACAGATAAGATCCCTCTATCGGGAAATATGTTAACTGAATGTGGTTGCTGCTTAGGACAAAGTATTTAGCAAATTGTAAAATATCTCACTTGTATATATTGCTCAGTCCGAGGCTCATACGCACACTGAATAATCTGGCTAGGTGAATAGATGAATCCCAGCTGTCACTCAAGTATATGACATCATACTGAATTACGTCACATGTAGGTTGACGTCACAATCAAAATGCGTACTGGATGACATAGCTAAGGGCATGATGAAACTTTAAAAAGCAGCCATGTGTATGAATAATATGTCCTTATTACTTATTAACCATTCTGTTGAATACTTTGAAACTAATAGTCAACAACAGTCTCCAGTCAAATTATCTTCAGAATATTCAACAGGTTAGTTGTATAGGCTAGTTACCATGACATTATGAGAATTCAGGATTCAAACTTTCAAAGTATATAAATTGATCCCAAACACGCCCAAAGCATGGACGGAGCTTATATATCGGATCTGCCAGGAACACGAGGTCTATGAACTGAAGAATCGATTAACTGTATATATGGATTGAATGTTATAGCTTTCAGCACTTGGGTACGATTTTCACTCAGGAACAACAGACCTACATACTACATACCATTCTCACTCCTTCCCACTGTCTCCACATTCTTGAACAATAGGTCTATGTACTAAATGGAATCAACATCCCCTCACCTTCCAGTTGTGTCATCCAGGGAACAATAGAGACACCATACTACACCGCCTACTGGTCAAGGCGGCAAGCGAGAAATCACCTTGATACAAATGAGCAACAAATCAAGTGTCTTTTGCGCTATTGACCGATAGGATAGGCATCGCTTGCCCATGAGGATATCGTAATTGATGTCAATGTTCAATGTTTCCCGGGTCCCTGGGAAAACAAATGGGTGGTCAATATGAAAATGTGTGCGGAAAAAGCAGTTTGTTTATGCCTGACACTATTGACCACGAGGGAAATCCCCATTGGTTCATGAGACACGTATAGCAGATGCCATTTACAAATGGGCAATGATCACAGGCAAAGATTTAGAGAGGAAATGCAATACTCTTGGCATCATTGGCCAACAGAGAAAATACCTTGGTCAATGGGTCAGACATCACTAACACTATTATCTAGTGGGTCAAGAGTACCAGCAGATATGACAGGTATCCTTTACACTATTGAGCAACGTGAAATGTATCAGTGGTCAATGAGGCCGCCGTCCCCGACATTATCGACCAATGGTTCAAGTGTCTCAACAGATAACATTTACCAACGGGATAATGGTCACAGTAAAGAATTTGGATCAGGAAATGAAAGAATATTGGCGTCTTTGACTTTATTTATCAACAGGAAGTGCGCTATTGATCAATGGGGAAGCCATCCCTGACACTATTGTCAAATGTCACATGTGTTCCACGAGATACCATTTAACAATGGGGCACTGGCCTCAAGCAAAAATGTGAGCGGGAAATTACACATTGTGACGACGGTTACTGTCATATGATCGTAACATTATACACATTTCCATACACGTTAGCTTATACCGCCCGCAACATATTTGGACGCCAAATCCGATACAATATAGGTAGACAGATTGTTATTCAGTCTTGCACACTTTCTGGTCGATTTAATGAAATAAATTACTTCATGTCAATTATAAAAGCGTAGGGGATATTCGTAATCGAGATTTACATTTATACAACATTATGTCAGTCAGAGTTAAGATAATTGTATTTGTTATTATGACTAGGTTATAATTAATGTAGATTTCATTATTTATAAAATATATGGAATCTCTATGGATTATTTTAGCAGTTATGTAGGAGCTACAAATCAACATGTTGTTGTATATCCGCGTGATCCAGACGGGTCACGATACATTGTGTGCGTGTGTTAAAACTGTCACCTCGGCGAGCATTCTTTGGTTGGCCTTCCTGAGAGTAAGTCGCGCCTTAACGAAGTTGTGATGTAGGCAGCCATCGTTTCAAGTGTATATATTTCTACGCCGGCCATATACACCGGCGTGGCTGAGAGAATGAAGTCTCAATTGTGAAGCTCATTTATCAAAATGAGTTTATCAGCATTAAGCAGTCATCATACAGATTCGTAAATAGATATGGGCGCCATCTCAGTTTAGGGGCCATTAACAGTTAATCCACGTTTATCTAGTCAATATACGTTTTGGTTTGTGGGCACAGTATGAACTTTCATTTAAGAATCTCTCCATGACTTTGGGTCATCATAATCGTCGTCCGCATTGCTCCTGGTAATATCATCTATAGCCAGGTCTCCAGCTCCTGGTAATGTCGTCGATAGCCAGGTCTCCAGCTCCTGGTAGTATCATCCATGACCAGATCTCCAGCTTCTAATAATATCGTCCGTAACCAGGTTTCCAGCTCCTGGTCATCATTAACTATTACCAGATAACCCGCTCCTGGTTAACGTGGTTGTGGGTCAGATCACCAGCTCCTGGTCATCATTAACTATCACCAGATAACCCGCTCCTGGTTAACGTGGTTGTGGGTCAGATCACCAGCTCCTGGTCATCATTAACTATCACCAGATAACCCGCTCCTGGTTAACGTGGTTGTGGGTCAGATCACCAGCTTCTGGCCGTTCGCTAATCCATCACATCTTTAGCTTCTGGCGGCCCGTGGCCAGGCCTATTCAGCATTTCAGACCCGCCTACGTCGTAAGATAAATTCCACATCTTTCTGTCATCCTCAATACGATATCATAATTCGTATTGTGATCATTCGTCAGCAGGACCCTTTCGTCTTCACGCCACAAAGAAATGACTTTCCATTGAGCATTTACAACATCTATACTACATTCAGGTCGTATATTATTGATTTACTATATGTAAATTCTATATTGATTGTTGTCATAATTATTACCTCATTAATTAGGTTGATATTTTCAAAGTTAGATTCTGAACCAAGAACCGTTAAGTCTTAAGTTTTAATCGACATAAAGTCATACATGCTGCCATAAAGTCAAGTGATTATCTAATGGTCGATATCCATCCCAGGTTCTAAATGATTCAGGAGTCGATAGTGGTCTACGTGGATCTGATCGAATAGGGATCATTTTCAACTTGGATAGTGGATGTACCCGGATCTCATCTTCCATTAATTTTGAGCATTTATGATTTCTGAAGCGAACTAAATCATCTGTGATATTGTTTGAGGATTGATATAAATGACATCGGATCGAAAAATCGATTTGATGTGATTGATATCAAAACTGAAAGAAAGAGCAGGGATTGGATCAACCAGGATCAGGCTAATATGGATCGATAATGGTCGTTTCGATCTAGATGTGACTTCAAGGATTAGGGTTCTTGTTTTGGGTCAAATTAGTTTACGAATGTTCAATGTAAGATAACGTACATTGAGGAATTCAGTAGTTATAAATTTTGAAATCCTGCTTCAACAGAATCATTTATATTCATATAATATATCAATTATAACAATTATGTCAACTGTGCAATACTGCTATGATTATACAACAGAGATCAGAAAGTAAGCAAGAATGAATGAATAATATTTTTTTCTTCAAATCGGTTCTATAAGCTTTCCTTCTGATAAAAGTCTTAACCATTCATAATGGAAATCATTTAGCTACCCCTAGACATCTATTCTATCGTTTCTATTTTGGGTTAAGCATTTTGGCAAAATAAAATATCCGGTAATCATTTGATTAATGACGTCATAATCATTACTGAGGTTTTGTCTTTTGGATAAAACGCATCGGTGTTTCACATCGTTCAGTACCAGGCGTAAGTCTAGACCCTAGCATTGGGAACTAGCAAATAAATGCCTTAAAGATTACAACACACGCACGCACGCACGCACGCACGCACGCACGCACGCACGCACGTACACACACACACACGACGTCATATGATGGATGGATAAATTCATTCAGGTGTGTGTGTGTGTGTGTGTGTGTGTGTGTGTGTGTGTGTGTGTGTGTGTGTGTGTGTGTGTGTGTGTGTGTGTGAGCACACGCACGCGTTCATTCGTGAGTAGATTGGTGCGTGGGTGTGTGCATGCATGCATTCGTGCGTCTGTTAGTACATGCGTTCGTGCATGCGTTCATGCATTATTGCGTGCATTCGTGCATGTATTAGTGTGCATTTATTATTGTGTGCATTAGTGCATTCATTCAGATGTGTGCGTGTGCGTGCGCGTGCGCGTGCGTGTGTGTGTGCGTGTGCATGTGTGTGCATTCATGTGTGCGGTTTCTCTATAATGTAGGATCAATCCCAACCTTTACCTGTTGAAGCGACCTACTGATTAGTACACTTTACCCAAACTAATCTCAAGGGGGGACCACTCTAAGTAAATCTAAACTTGTTCTCGATAGGACAAATTTACGTAAAGAAATTTTTAATTAAATTCCTGTGTAAATCCGGGTTTTTTCAATGCAAAGACAGACAGACGGACAGACAGACACAGGAAGGCACAGACAGACAGACAGACAGACACAGACAGAGAGGCCGGCCAACCGACCGACTGACAGCCATGCAGGTATGCATTCACGGGCCAGGCAGACGGACAGGGATCCAGGCAGGCAGACAGACAGACAGACATGCAGGTAGGCAGGCAGGCAGACAGGCAGGCAGACAGACAGGCAGACAAGCAGGCAGACATGGAGGCAGACAGACAGGCAGGCAGACAGACAGACAGACAGACAGACAGACAGACAGGCAGGCAGGCAGGCAGGCAGGTAGGCAGGCAGACAGACAGACAGACAGACAGACAGACATACAGACAGGCGAAAGACGAAAGACAGACAGACGAAAGACACGACAGACGACAGAAGACAGAAGACAGACCACAGATGACAGAAGAGAGACGACAGACGAAATACGAAAGACAGATAGACGACAGACAGATGACAGACAGACAGACAGACAAACGACAGACGGACTAGAGCTGTTTAAAGCGTGACATTATAATTGGAATAATTCGCATGCATAATCGTGATCTTTTAAAAATTTTATTAAAGTGCGACATTAATAGGGTCGAGCACTCGATTTGCGCGTTGATATCATAAAATCATGCAGGCCTATGGCAAATTGTTAAGGGATAGACATTGCTACATAAGACAGACAGACAGGCATGCAGGCAGGCAGGCAGGCAGGCAGGCAGGCAGGCAGGCAGGCAGGCAGGCAGGCAGACAGGCAGACAGACAGACAGACAGACATGCAGGCAGACAGACAGACAGACAGACAGACAGACAGGCAGACATAACAGTTTGAATGAAACGTGTCAATGAAGGTTGGAACATGATCCAAGCCACATTGCTCAAATAGACTCAGTCATTCCCAAGTAGAAGAACAGCGTTGTCAAGGAAATTGACAGCCACGAATTCAAGATAATTTAAGTGGCATTCATGCAATTACGGGATATGGCATTGCCTCAGTCTGGTGTGGCAAATGAAAGCTAAACATTCTAAAATTGCTACCGAAAACCTCAAAGTAAGGAGAATAAGCAATTTGACCATTTCTAGTAAATTTGTAAGAAAATTTAAATTTTTTTCCCAAAGAATCTGAGTAATCAAAATTCTGATTTCAAGTTATAGACCCTATGATGTTATGATCCTTTTGGTTAAATTTGCTTGAAATCATTTAAGTTAACAAGCAGAAGAAGAAATTTGACAATTTCCAGTAAATTTGGCATAAATCTATGATTTTCACCCTAAAAATAGCTAAATCAAAATTTAGCAGAATACATCTAACCAAATTTGGTTGAAATATGTCAAGCAGTTATGGAGGAGCAACATTTTGACCATTTCCGTTAAATTAAAAATGAATCTTCACCCAAAAAAGTGACGAATCAAAATTCTGAATGGAAGTTCTAGACGCCATCACCACAGAATCCTTTCAGCCAAATTTATTTGAAATCGCTCAGAATGGTAAGGAGAAGAAGCAATTTGACAATTTCCGATACATCTCTTCATGAAATCTAAGATATTCACCAACATAATTCATCTATCAAAATTCCAAATGGAAGTTCTGGAGCCTGCGAATATAGGGTACTTCTATCCAAATTTGGTTGACATAGGCCAAGTGGTTAATGAGTAGTGTTTTAAAGCAAAAGTTTATGGATGACGGACGGACGACGGCTGGCCGCCACAGCATAAGCTCACTTGGCCCTTCGGGCCAGGTGAGCTAACAACCTTAATTTTGGACTTATCTGTATCAAAATTGGCAACATTCTATTGGCAGTGGGGTGTCATGTGATATCAGCGCCTATGCAATGTTAGCCAATTTCTTTGAATTTTAAGATGAATTAAGTGGAAAAACATTTCTGTTAAATATTCTTCACACAGAAGACTACGGTCTTTATACACCCCCCTCTCGTTTTATGTGAAATATTATTGACTGGTATGAATATGGTAGTTCTTGTGTCATTCTGTAATCAATTCTCTTTATTCCCCAATTCGGTATGTGGTGGAATTAGTACACCAATGACCACGCAATACACGAAAAACTTTTCCCGTCTCGTATTGAAGGAGATCTCGATCTCGTATTGAAGGAGATCTCGCGAGAAATGAATGAACTTCGGCTTGATGGGACTGCATCTTTCCATTACTTAACACCTTTTTGCTACGTGTGTGCGTGCCTATGTCCAGGCGAGCGTTTATATGTGTGTGCATGCGTGCCCGTGTGCATGCGCATTTGTCTGTGTACTTATGCGCATGCGTGTGCGCGTATGTGCACGCGTGTATACATATGCACAGGGCGTACTTAAGCGTGGGCGTGCGTGCCTATCTGCATGCGTACACACATATGTGCGTTCACGCGTGTATGCCTGCGTGTGTGTCTATATGCACATGTACAGTCATGCTTATGCATACGCATGTGCGTGCGTCAGTGCCTATGTGCGTGTGTACCTATGCCCACGCCTTCCTATGTGTGTGCGTGCCTATGCGTGTGTTTTCCTATGTGCGAATGCGTGACTGTCTCACAGTATGGGTGTTCATGAATGTTTTATGCACCATTGGTAAAAGATAAATTCATGACGCGTTGGTGTCGTGAGGTGGGTTAGAGTCCAATCAAAAGATTGAAGAAATTGTGTAAATTTGTTTTCAGTTTAATAAACAAATGTTGCATATGAATCATTAATGATGTATATACATAATGGGCCACAATTCACAATCACACATTGTGTTATGCGATAGAAACAGACTGTAGGCTTGACAGACAATCGTGGCTCACGTGATGAGGAGCATTAACAAGAATGATAACGATGCTTTGTATGCTGGAAGACATTGCTACATAAGGCATCAATGTGTATCAGACAAATCTGTTTAAATACATTCAACATCTTTTGGAAGTGATTACGTTTAAATTGATATTCTAGGATTTTACCTGAAACAACTCTGAATAGAAGTCCTGACGCCTACCAGGAGGACACGTCCAGCAAAATTTGATTAAAATCTGCCAAGCGGTATAGGAAGATACGTTTCAAAGGATTTTCTAAAAATTTCGCGAAATCAAAGATGTCTAACAAAAGAAAATTAACCAATCATAATTCTCGCTAGAAGTGTTGAAGCCGGCAATCATAGGGCTGTTCCACCCAAGTTGCATTGAAATCGGACCATTGACTAAGGAGGATTAGCATGTTAAAGAATTCCAGAAAATTTCCTGATAATCTAAGATGATCGAATTAAATATTGACCAATCAAAATTCTCAATAGAGGTTCTGAATCGAATCACCATCTGGGATCGTTCCAACTAAATTTGCTTAAAATCTGCGAAGCGGTATAGGAGACATATTTTAAAGCAACACCTGATTGGTAGTGGATGAATGGACAGATGATAGACGGTGGCAATGACATCTGGGGCGTACCACTATAGGGTCTTTCAAGTCAAATTTGGTTGAAATCCATCAAGAGGTTAAGAAGATGTATCATAGGAATATTAAGTTATCTAGGTCAAATGTGTCAAATTTGACCCAAAGGTTATTTCAAGGTCATGAGCTAGAAAGTATGATTATGCAATGGAAGCAAATCTAGGGACTAAGGCTCAATAGTCTACATATGATGCTTAGACGAGCGGGTCAACCCGGGTGTTAATTTGACCTCTATGACCTCAAAAGCCTGTCAATGATAAGTAGCAAATTTATTGATGATCGGATCAGAAGTTTCAAGTTAACAGGAAATCGCCAAAAGTGGTGTGAATTAAATAGCTCGAATGTTTAGTATCAATGGATCAGGAATTACAGGGATATTGCTGCTGGGGGTTTTATGGAATCAAGACACCAGGTCTGTGTGACATAGAAAGGACTTCGAATCAATGTAAAGGATTCCAGATTTAATGAAAGAAGTTTAGGAGATAGGAGCGATAGGGTATAGATATGGCTGCAACTCGAATTAGCATATTGTGATTGGACAATGGCAACCTGTGATGGTCATCTCTCAGCATTGAAGCTAAAGCTCACATGTCTCTGCTTTTTTGGCCAAACTTGATCAATAGTATCAATATACCAGTCATCAAGCTATGATCAAAATTCAGATATGTACGACTTAGTCAAAGTTGTGCGTTGCTCAGTCACCACCAGAGCTCATCATTAACTGGTCACGATAATATCGTTGATCTCTTTAGTGATGCTGAGGTCGTAATGGGAATATCCAAGGTATTGATATGCTTCGATTCAAATTCTACCAGTTACGGTTAATCAGTTTCAATCTCTCTTTCAAAAGATAAGAGCTGTTTAAACTTCTTTACCAGAACCAGAAAATCAGTCTATCTGGGAATGATACTATTTGATTGTTAATCTGCATGCGGTAAAGAAAATTCTGTAAATGAAACTATGAAAATAGAAGACTTTAATCATTCATTCATTACAAATGAAATGGAGCAGATACATTGATATTGCTATAGTATGAATTGTGTAGTGAACTGACGCTGTGATTTATTACATTTTAAAAGCGCCAGTGATGCGCTGCAAGCACGGATATAGTACCTGAATAAACTAATACATAAATAAACGGAAAGAAAATTAATTTTGGAAATTTGATGATTGAAATTTTAATCAATCAGCCCTTAGTTTTCATTAAGAGTTAATTTATTAAAGAGGCAATCACCAAATAGCATAGTAAACTTATAATCAATTTGAATGCCTACTTTAATTCAAGAATTATGCATTACAAGTTGAGTGGTATTTTAATAGCGAGTTGATCGCTAGTCCGTAGGCTAAAAATAACGAAATTATACCGGGTAATCCAAGACTGATGAACTACACAACCAATCTAGAACTTACGTTATGAATTGGTTGATTAGTTACTCAGGCCCTGGAACTAGAAACTAACTAAGTGTGCATAACAGTTACTGAATGATTGTTGGTTATTTGGACAAGTGACGTAATAACAACACAATGAAACAAATATTCAATCGATTTAAAGAGAAAGTTCTCAAGAATAAGTATGAAAAATTACTTATAGAATATTTTGGAATTTGGTTACATGAGTAAAAATCTGGACAGTCTCTGCACCACGCGAGTTGGTCGGGGTGTGTGGTAAATAATTTGGAGAAATCACAGTTAAAAGTTAGATACCTTGAAAATGCTGAATACTGAAGTCCGGTCACGGAATGAAGGCGAACAGATGAAGATCCGATCTGTCGTGGCGCTTGGAGTGAAAACACTCGAAACAACTTCACTCCAGACCACTAACCGTGAAGAAATGGATGACGAATCCGAGGAATGTTCTGTATTCCGAGATAGAAACTGAAAAGCTCGAAGGTACTATGATGATCCGAAATATTGAACTGAGAAGCTCGGAGACACTAATATGATTCATGTGGTAACTTGGCTTAGTTACCGATACAGAAGATCGAGGCTAAGAGACAGCGGAGAATCGAAAAGACGACAGCTATCGCTAATAAAGTCTGAACATTTCAGAAGGATGAAAGCGTCGTGAAGATGCCGAGATTGATGACATCACAGGTAGAAAAGATAGACTTCTACCTACCCAAACAAGGCACCAGGTTCCGCTTGCTTTGGGATTTGGTCTGAAGGTGACTAGATTGATGACGTCACGGGTAGAGAATTTAGACTACTACCCATCCAAAGGAGGCAGCATAGTTTCCTCTCACTTTAGGATTTGGCCGGGAGATAGACATCACTGGCCAGATAAAATCGACTGATGGCTGATGACGATGACTATATCGAGACGATGACAAAGACGGGACGACACTGGCACACTATTACCTTATAACGTTTTTACATGGTGAGTTCACGGACTCTTGAAATAAGCGGCTTCTAGATGACGTGCGAGCCGCTTATAGATATGTTTTGAACTGATGAGTGGGAGTTGGCGATTTTCCCACCAAAACACTATCAAGTGATAGATGAACGAGCACATGGTTTGATGTATAAATGCGCGGACGTTCATACAATGCCTAAAGATGGTGGCAATCTTATCATACCAAAACACTATCAAGTGATAGATGAACGAGCGCATGGTTTAATGTATAAATGCGCCGATGTCATACAATGCCTAAAGATGGTGGCAATCTTATCATATTAAAATTGTAGAAAACTCACTTGGAAATAGAAACTAAAAAATAATAATTATACAAGAAAACGTAACAATTATAAAATTAAATTGTCCAATATAATAAAATTTATTTTCCAATCATAACTACGCCAATCATGTGCAATGAATGTGTCATGTTAATTTCAAGTAATATTGATGCCTGGTCTACCGTACAAACATTGACTTAAAAAAACCTAGATCGATCAATAGTTCACCGCGTTACATAGTTGGATGGACTTAGGACGATAAGACAGATCGTACAATTCTATACTCTGTGGTAACCAGGCACAGCCAGGAGCCTAATTAGCATATGAATCGGGAACTATCCGACAGGATGTTTATTTCATGATCATAGGTATGGAATACATGGACAGATGGACAGTGGAGCGGGAATAAATGATAATACTGGATTAACCCATCATATCCATGTTCCCTAAATTAATTAAAGCATTAATAGTCTGACGTCACATATATACTGTGACGTCACACATCATAAGATGCAGTTTGACAATTTACGGTAGTTTTCTCATAAAATCTAAAATTCCACCACAGCAAATGACCACATTAAAATAAAGAAAAAAGTTCTGAACACTTACTTGCACAAATTAAACCTTCTAGATAAATTTGGTTAAAATCCATCAAAGGGCTAAGGAGAAGATGCATTTTGACAATTTCCTGTAAATTCTTCATAAAATCCCAGATTTTCACCTAAAAAGGTGGCCAGACAGGATTCTGAATAGGAGTTATGAAGTCTAGTACGATAGAATCTTTCCAGACAAATTTGGTTGAAATCCATCACGCGAGTAAGGAGATGATTTTGACAATTTCCTGTGGATTTTCAATAAAATCTCAGATTTTCACCCCAAAAATTAACAAATCCAAATTCTGAATCGTTATTCTGAAGCCTGCCATCGTATGGTCCTTCTGGTCAAATTCTGTTGAAATATGCCAAGAGACTAAGGAGGAGATGCATTTTGACAATTTCTGTTTACCTTTTCATAAAATCTAAGATTTTCATCCATACAATCGTTCAATCAAAATTCTAAATAGAAGTTCTAGAGGCTGAACCATAAGATCCAGCAAAAATTGTTTAAAATCTGTTAAGCAGTTCAGGAGAAGATACAAAGCAAAGGTTGATGGATGGGTGGATGAACGGATGATGGATAACAGATGGACAGATGGTCGACATGACCTAACTCACTAGGCCATTCTGGCTAGATGAGCTAATAGTGTTAGTTTTGTCAATTTTCATATTTTCTACTGTAACTTTGGACATAGGATAATTTCCTTTACTGATAACTTATGTTCTACTATGAGTCTATTCATAACACTTTAGAGCTATGTTGAGCATGGAGTTTGAAAAAGTCTCGTTTTGGTCAATCGATTTATCCGTTCATTCATCCGTTTGCCCATTGATCTTGATGGACGTGTATAAATCCTTGCAAATTTCATTTTTCATTCGATAACGTACGTTCTGCGAAGATCGTATGAGTAAAATGACACAGTTTTTGTATTATGCGACTTGGAAGAAGCCTCATATTCTTTTGATCATCTCTCATCCTCCCGTCCCTCTGTCCATAAATTCATCTTGAAGGAGATGCTTAAATTGTTGAAAAAATAGTTTTTTGGGATAACATTTGTTCTGTTTGAAGCATATTAATACTCCCTCAGATCCCAGAAGTATGTTGAATATGATTCTTGGAAGCAGCTGAGTCATTATTTGGTCCATCCATCTATCTGTTCATCTATCTATTTATCTGTTCATATTGCCGAACATGTGTTAATCTAGGAAAATATTGGTTTTTCTCTTCGGTAACTGAAGATCCACTTGAAACATATTAATGAGACTTCATGTTATGTTAAGCATCGGGCTGGAGAGAAGCATGTTCATTTTAGATCAGTCCGTTCATCCACCCATCCGTGCGCATATGTTCAGAAGGAAATGCAAATGGACGGTTGACGGTATGTGTGTGTGCTGGCCCACAATACGAGGCTTCTTTCAAGCCCCATGATCAGCAGACATGTGGAGCTTCATCAATATAGTTCAAGTAGAAGGAAAGTTATAGAAGAGAATCTGAAGTTTACAAGGATTTAGGTCTACACATGCCCAACGAGAGGGGTGGATGGACACACAGGTGAACGGACCGAAATAAAGAATAGCAAGCTTCCCCCAGAACCCAGGATTAACACACCTTTATACCTTCATTAACATGCTGCAATGAGAAAGTAATCTATCAAGGAGAAAGTAAGATATCAAATAGAAAAGTTTACTCTTAAGTTCATGTTCGGGAAGACGAGCGGGCGAATGGACAGCCACACGGATCTACAGATTGACTAAAATAAGAAGAGCCTTCTTCAAAGCGCGTTGGTCAGAATCGCCATCATGCTCCATTACATGCTCCAAGTAAAACTTAAGTTATCGAATAAAATCAATCTTTATTAAAGAATTTACTTATGTCTGGTAAAAAGTGAACGGATGGAGGGATTGATGAACTGATGGATGAGCTGACACAGACGATAGGATGGAAGGATTGATGAGCTGATGGATGAGCTGACACAGACGATAGGCGACTTATACCACATCCCCATACGCCCACCCCCTCCCACCTAATCTCTGAGCCCACCTACCTCTGAGGGATTGATGAGCTGATGGATGAGCTGACACAGACGATATGCGACTTATACCACATCTCATATCCACCCACCCCACCCCCTACATCTGAGGGATTGATGAACTGATGGATGAGCTGACACAGACGATAGGATGGATGGATTGATGAACTGATGGATGAGTTGACACAGACGATAGGATGGAGGGATTGCTGAACTGATGGATGAGTTGACACAGACGATAGGATGGAGGGATTGCTGAACTGATGGATGAGCTGACATAGACGATAGGGTGGAGGGATTGATGAACTGATGGATGAGCTGACACAGACGATAGGATGGAGGGATTGATGAACTGATGGATGAGCTGACACAGACGATAGGATGGAGGGATTGCTGAACTGATGGATGAGTTGACACAGACGATAGGATGGAGGGATTGCTGAACTGATGGATGAGCTGACACAGACGATAGGATGGAGGGATTGCTGAACTGATGGATGAGCTAACACAGACGATAGGATGGAGGGATTGATGAACTGATGGATGAGCTGACACAGCCGATAAGATGGAGGGATTGATGAACTTGTAGATGAGCTGACACAGACGATAGGATGGATGGATTGATGACCTGATGAATGAGCTGACACAGACGATAGGATGGAGGGATTGATCAACTAATGGATGAGCTGGCACAGACGATAGGAGACTTATACCACATCCCCATACACCCCTACCTCTGAAGTTACGCTACTATGCGCCCAGTGGAACTTACGTTTTAAAGAACAAATAGCCCAATGGCCTTAACGCTCAGCTGCCTAACACGTATAACTCTTAATCCTCCACACACATGCAATCTATCCCCAAATGATTTCAATTTATCGGGTACAAATAGCTCAAATTTTAACAAAATTTAAATGATAAACATCGTTTCTTAATAAAAAAAATTAAACTGTGACTTACATTCTCAAGAAGCTAAACCACCTTACTCGAGTTTTTCTATCGGGTGATTATGTCAGCCCACCCGTAATGGACCATTCCATTTTTAGCTATGCCCCGCCCCTCTCTAGCTAGGCTCCACCCACACCTCGCTCGTGTTGGGATAGGTCGATCTCTGAACTCCTTGACTATCAGTTTCCCGAAAACTATACAGGTAAGCTGTTGAATATTTTGAAACAGCACCCAGTCAAAATAATTTCAAAATATTCAACCGCATGTTTATTAAATGGTAGAGACATACAATTCTTACAATGTGTCGGACTTTTAAGAGTTAAAGACTCATAGAATACAATAGAAATAGGTATAGACTCATTTATGACGTAATGATTATGACGTCATAAGAGGCTTATATCAGAGCCCCGTATTAACACTTTCTCATTAATATGCGCTCAGCAGAACCTAAGTTATCGAAGAACCAATCATCACACCAGCCCCCCCCCCCCCTCCAAGAACCAATAGCTCAGACACACACACCGCCATCATCACCACACCATCACATCCACTCAGCCACCATACACACCTACTGCGCCATCATCTCCACTTCACGGACGCCGCCACCATCCCACCACCCCCCCCCCCCCTCAGCACAATACCCACCAGCCACCACCCCCTCCACACCACAGCCACTCCCCCACAATCCCCACAACATCACACACACTCTGGTAATATCCCACACTAAAGGAAACCGTCCCAGACACATCCACTCGTCCATCATCACCACCACACGACACTCACTACACCAGTATGCACACTCCACCCACTCATCCACCATCCCCATCACACCACCCCGACTCAGCCGCGATTCTCCCAGAACTAGACTTACTCCCTCACCATGCCCACCACACCACACCCTCTCAGCCACAAACTCCACACCCACTCCGCCACCATTCCAAGCCAACACCACACCCGCTCCGCCACCATACTGCACCAATTCCCCCACGATCCTTACTACACCACACCCATTCTTCTAGCATTCCGACCACATCCCATCCACTAACCACCCTAACCATTCTCACAGAACCACGACTCATCCACCATCCCCGACACACCACACCAACTCCACCCTCACCCCCACTACACCCACCATCCCCACCACACAGCACCCACTGCGCCTCCATCCTAACCACACCTCACCCACTCCGCCACCATCTCAACCAGACCACGCTTGCTGCCAAACGTTCCAACCAGTCACGCCCACTCAGCCACCACACAACACCTCTCCGCCACCATCCCCACCACACAACACCACTCCTAAATCTCCACCACACTACACCCCACGGCAGCCATAATTGACACCATTTATGAGAAGTTGAGAACTAGTGTTGTCACATGAAAACTCAACGCTTGTTAGTATTTGGCTGACCCTGACTTTGACATCTATTATCAAATGAATTTATGTTATCATTTTGAAAGTTTATTGAGATTTGACCCTTATATATGCTCAAGTCAAGCCACGCAGTACCATAGACATATTTCAAATGCAGGGTATCGTACCAAAGACAACATCTACAAGGACGGACACACGCACACATGGTATGTAAGACGGACGGACGGACGGACAGAAACAATACAAGTCTAGACTCATGATTAACCTACCAACGAAGTTTCAATAATATACAAGTAACAGTAAAAGTTATCAAACGAAAATGCATATCTACACGGACGAAGGGTCGTATGCACTCACGCACGGACTGACGTCCAGTAAAACATAACCCCCACACATAGTCTTCACACAAGGTAGAGGTTATAATTACTGACTGTTATCACTTCTCGGGATAAAGCGTCACTATAAGACAGACATTAAATCTTGTACTGATACATGATCAGCTTCTATTATTCAATCCACGTTTGCGGGATAATGATGTTTATTTTGAAAACAATGGCTGCTGATAGTTGCTGCTGTATGAGAAACAGCTAACAGCAGCATTGGTTTCAAAATGTTCACCAGTATTGTTACTATCAGGCACAACACAATCTGTCTTTTATACACGGTGGGGTTAATATGAAATCCTGGAATAATAGACACACCTTACACACTGTGCAGATTATTGAAAGTAAATATGATTATATTATTGATCATTTCAATGCTATATACCAGATATGACAGCGTCTTTATGAGGTAAGAAATATTCTGTTAAATATCCTGAAAACAATCTGACCGGGAACCTGTTACTGTAACCTAAGACAGAGACAGCTTCCAGTCAAATTAGTTTCAAAATATTCCACAGCTTACCTAAATGTTTGTTTTGAAATTGAAATCTTGTGGTTTCAGGAATGAAATGGTTAAGTAATTTATTCTGACACGCTGATATTTAATACATGCTATAGTTTAAGGTATGCTGAATATTTTGAAAAGAATTTGACTTCAAACGGTTATTGCGTAACTCGCAATTTAAACACAGTTCTGAAAAATCTGAATAAATTATACATTATTTCATAAAAGAAACTCATCAAATAAAAATATTAGTCATCTTTCTGTGTTGCTAAGCGAGCAGACGACAGAAGCGCAATGCAAGCAGACGACACTCAGTATTATCATTATTATTATTTTTATTATTATTATTATTATTATTATTATTATTATTATTATTATAAACAAATAAACAGCTACAGTGAAACCTGTGTATAAAGAGCAGCTAGTTTTGTTGTCACAAGATGATGGTGCTTTAAGACAGGTGGTCTTTCAGACAGGTGATGGAAATAGCACCTGTCTTTAAGAACCAGTATCTTGTGAACACAAAAGTCATCTCTTAGAGTAACTCACCTGTATAATGTGAACACCTGTGTTTAGAGACCACTTTGTGCCGCTCTCTGCTCGTTATAGACAGGTTTCACTGGACATGTTTACTGTTGCTAATGGGGACAGGTGTATGGGCGTGACGGGTCTCCAGGGGCTGTGAGGGGCCGGACGTTCATCTCTGAGGATCGCAGACTGGGCCAGCCGGAGCCGCCAAAGTTAAGCCACACAATGCCGTGACGAGAGCCACCATTATAGAGGCCGCCATTCAGATTAACGTGGAAGCAGCGGCGATACCACCAGCCACCTCTGTATCGTGTAGCGCAGACTCCTGTCGTCTGAAACACGCGGCTGTCATGACTCCTCAGCTCGTCTATGATGCTTCCATTGACGTACGTCCCCAGGTGAAGCCTGTACTCGTCACACCCGTCACTCACGCTAAAACCCCCATACACGGCGTACCCGGCCTCACCAGAGAACGTCCACACGTCCACGCGCATCTGCACGGCACCTTGTGACGCCAGGAGGTACATCCACTGCAGACCCGCCCAGTGTTCCCCTGACACATCTCCAAACCCTGATAAAACAAAGAAAGATTTATACATATTAATATCTTCATAGTAATAACCAACATAGCCTGATATGAGGTGGAGAGGGTGTGGAGTGGAGCTCAGACAGCATTTCGCTTCTGTTACGTGTGGTGGAGATGGGGTGGGGTGGGTGGAGGATGGACGGAAGGCGTGAGGGGAGGGATGGAGGGAGAGACGTATAGTGGTTTTGAGAGAGAGAGAGAGAGAGAGAGAGAGAGAGAGAGAGAGTATGATTATGCTACTTGCGATAATGATTGCCAACTGTATGTATAATTACTGTATTCTGCGGCTGTAGTAGTAGAAACATCCTACAGCTGCAATCAGTCCTTCTTCGCTTTTGTCCACTGTATCTTGTACTCAGCCGAAATCCTTAGCTTCCTCATGTCGATTCTTGACTTGAGTGTACAGAGTCCTGCTTTCTTGAGATCACCTCGTAGTACGCTTAGCAGATGTATGCAATGACGTCCTCTTCTGGCTCTGTATTTGCTGGCTACCAGTAGGGCGAATTCCAAGGCTCTCTGTGCTGGTGTGTCTTCTGGCATCCTTAGCACATGGCCAAACATGGACCATCTTTGCTGGGCGACTTTTACAGACAGCGGCGACGTGTTACACATCTTATATAGTGCATCGTTGGAAATTATGCTCTCTGGCCATCGGTGTCCAGTGATGGTGCGTAGGTGTGTGCGGTGGCAGGCGTCAAGTTCGTCTAGAGCTGCCCTTGGAGCTGCCCAGCTGTTACCGTTATACATCATCAAGGATATGCAGGTTGCATTGTACAAACGTAGTCTTTTTACCAAGGGCATCTTTGATCTACGAATCTATAGCTTCCAGAAGGACTGGAAAGCTATGTTCGCCATGATGCAGCGTGCAGCAATGTCAGCAGTACTGCAAAGCCAACTATTTAGGCAGACAAATAATAATAATTTATTTTTCCTTCTCATTCTACGCACCCTGCCCCTCCACTCCAGATTAGCGCCGAGTGAAACACACATCATCTATTGAGATGACGGATTGACACCAGTAACTGTTTAAGCCTTTCATCCCAGAATCTGAATCTCAAATCAACCATACAGGAAAGATGCTGAATATTTTAGTGTTTGTTTGTTGCTACCTCAAATACCAATAACTTGCAGTCAAATTACGGAGCAGATATTCAATGCCATATTTATGAGTGTATACGTGTATATTGTGAGTTCACGTGTTTCTAACGTGTATCAATTTCTAACAATGGATCGTGTTTGTGTTCTCCCTCACGCGCTGTTTTGGTGACATCATCAAAACATGTTTATTTCATGTTTATTTCAATAGATACATCATTATTACACAGTATTTGTAGATTTTATATTTAAAAAAAGCAGCAGAAACAACTAATTATTTAACCTACATTGTAACTTGGCGTTCGAAACACGTGTGTGTTCAATATTACATTTTTCAGGATCGTGGATGGGCTGGGGTGGGGGGGGGGGGGAGGGGGGAGTTGAGGTGGAGGGGGGCATGTGGAAGGGGTGGTGGTGTGGTATTGGATGAAGATATAACTTGGGTTTTGGTCTGGAGGAGGACAAAGTCTGGGAAATTAAATCTAAAATTTGGCTAGACTGAGCAGGAAAAATGAAAATCAAAAGTAATGCGATCAAATCAAAGTGAAATAAATTAAGTTATTGGCCATGTGAATACAAAGATCAAGAAACGGGAAAAATTGAACAAAAATTCTAGTCAACGAAACATTCTGAGATTAGAACTTAGAATCATAACCTGTTGTTGTTGTTGTTGTTGTTGTTGCTGGAATATTAAGATGGTGCAAGTGTCGGTGTTTATGGAATTAAGGGGGGTATCTACAAAAAACATCGACCCCACGACGGTCAATCCACGACCCACAATCCGCGACCCTCGACCCACAACCCTCGACCTAGGCTACGACCATGAACCTGCCCTATGACAGATATCTGGTTGAATATGACGGCTCGTTACAGTCGGTAATTCGGTCATGTGACTCCGTGTGGGTGAGGGTGGGGGCGATGTCGATAAGAAGTTTCCGTCTTATCGTAATCGGATACAGACCACTAGATAGCAAATAGCCCTACCCTTCATAACTTACATTCAATGACAAATTTTACAATAATGCAGAATTCGTTGTATGTCTATTCACAAGATTTATTAATGAATTGTTTGTTAGTAGCAACAGATTTGAGTCAAATTAGTTTCAAAATGTTCAACACAATATTTCTTACTATAAGCGAACTTTCGTATAAATTTGATATTTCGGGTTCAAAGGGTCAATCCAAATTTAATTTTGTTCATATTTATAACAATGGCGCCTGTGTAAATAATTGATAATTATCTGAGTAAATGTCAACTCCTGAACAGCACTGAATAACGCCAGAACCACCAGTTCAACAGACTGGTTAAAATAATTCTCATTTTTTTTGCCCGCGTTGCTTTACTAGACACTAGGGTTAATGCGAGCATGATATTGTTGTTGTTGTTGTTGTTGTTGTTGTTGTTGTTGCTGTCGAGAAATTTTTCAATAACGCTGGTTCTACTGTAGGAATCTCCTCAAAACATGGATGGGCGCTTGAGTTGGGGTTGGGGGGGGGGGGGGGTATGGGTGGGGGGGGACGTATGCCAATCATAGGGTCAAAAGGCAACAGCATTTTCAAATATGGACTTTTGACTTTCCGATTGAAACATATATCAACGAAGCAGGTATAGGACAAATTTGTATATATGATCTCCCATCTGGACGGATATTCTATGAATATTAGATGACATTTTTACTATTACAACCATAGAAATCTTATATAAATGATTACAGTATGTCAGACAGGTTCGGTCACTACTTAAAAAATATTTCATATGAATTTATTTATAGAATATTTTAAATCAAACATGTTAGATATTGATGACCACACATTTGCACTTTATGCAAATATAAAAAAGATTTAGTTTGACGAAGAATTTCACAATAACGTCAGTCGACCGGATACGGCAATTTTTATCATTTTGGGTAGTTTCCGATCATGTCATTTTAAACTGTCAGTTTGATGACTATAAAATAAGAATATGACAAATATCATTGACATATAAACATGTGTTGTCTATAGAAGCATTTTAGGCACGCACCGCTGTAAATGATGACCTTGTTTTCCTGTCGACCGTAATGGATGGTTATCGCAACGGAGGATTTATTATTAATTAAATGCTGGACATCTGGCACAATTGAGATACAGATTTGTATGTTTCTTGGTCATCAATAAACTGAAGTTATTGAAAAACATAACACAATATTAAATCAAAGCTTGGTTCTATATTATTTGATTGATGATAAAAATAGTGATCCGAAAGTGACCCAAACTGCCAATGATCCGGAGCTGCCGTATTCACTGTATATATATATATATATATATATATATATATATATATATATATATATATATATATATATATATATATATATATATATATATATATAAATTATATATATATATATATATATATGTTTGTTCTTAAAATAGATATCAGTTCGTTAAAAGAAGCTTTGGAGGCTCAATTAATTTAGATTGGTTCAGGCGACACACGAAATCACTGAAAAGCAATATGGCCGGCAGCCATACGAAAACTGGGAGTTGTGACATGCGTGTTAATAACACTAGTAAAATGTTTCACTTGATGAGAAAACTGGACGGCACAAATAAAACACGGTTAAAACAGATAATTAAATCTGTCTCTTTATATGTAAATTTTCTCCTTTTCTGGCCGTCGTCTGCAACTTTCCCGTCGCGGTCCATCCTCAAGAGGTACCCTTCCGTAAAACACGACATGTTTGATTTCATCGCCATGACAACAATCTTGTTCCACGGATGCGCCTAAGGGGCATGGGATTATTATATTGTTTTCAAATCTATCTCGACCAGGCATGCTCGACAATGAAGACAAATTCTCAGTGCGCATGCACTAGTTTGGCTGTATGCTTTGTCCAGATATTTACTATGAAATAAAGAGGTGGGGTTTATAAAGATACATATACCGGTTGTATTTATGATTTATGTAGAATTTAACACATATGACCAGAAAGTAAACTTCATTAGCTTTCAAATGATGTAAATTATAATAATCCACGCCCTTTTTATGTTTTATATAGCAGGGACCAGCCGATAGGGAATATATATATTTATATATATATATATATATATATATATATATATATATATATATATATATATATATATATATATATATATATATGATGGTAGGAAAATTGGGGCATTGATAAACTTTAAATCAAAATATTTACCACTAACCCTTTGATGGTTAAATTTATTCCGAAAAATAAAAATATCTGCTTTTTGAATATCAATTTGCGGGCCAAGAGAAGAATATTTTTTAAGATCTCCCACTTGGCTGGCTCGGTTTTAAAAAACTGGCTCGGTTTTTAAAAATAGTCTTTTCTTGGCCTGAAAATTGACATTCCTCAAGACCAATGCAGAGACCGGTGTCTGCCGGTTTCGCCATGAAAGCGTTAATAAAATGTTTGCCAACAAATTAACATTATTTGCTAGAATGTATATGTTTACTGTAGAATAAAAATTTGTTAAAGTCTATTTCGCAAGACCCTGCATAAAACAAACTTATGTTGAGATTGTGCATTAAAAGGGGTATTATATAAAATTACTGTGACTGCTCTCTCTCTCTCTCTCTCTCTCTCTCTCTCTCTCTCTCTCTCCCTCCACCCCCTCCCTCCGTCCCTCACCCCTCACTCTCTCGTAGCTCTAGCGCGGTATTGGTGAGGACATGAATCGTGGTGAAGACGCGAGCCTGTGTGTGTGTTGGTTGGCACTTGTCGTCTTGCTTGTACCACTAACCCACTAGGTGTGCGCGGACCAGAAGGAATTAGGTAAGTGCCCGTGACGGACTTATGGGTCGACATTCATAATCTGGTCATGGTGTTAGCCACAGGTTAGGAACGTCTGACAGAGTAAAAATTGACATATTCGCTTCTGAGTCATCTATAACTGTCGAGGTTGAGGTGCGGTAGATTCCACACGTGGGACGTGCTGGTTAGGCAGGTTACTGGGTACAGTATGCGCCGATCTGCCATCAGAGTATTCCCCATATGTATCACGTGAATAATCATCAGGGCAGAACCACGACTGCAACGCTCCAGAGAGATGACGGGGAGGCGGTTCGCTGTGTCGAGCCCCACATCGGGTGCCACTTGTAGCTCCAGTACTACGCTGTACCCACAATTCCTCCTCGGAATCCGGAGAACACGGAAGGCGCTCACAAGCTCGACGATGCTGGTTAGCTAGCCTTGGGGATGGAGAAAGGGTCGGGTACACCACCGACGACCACAAAGACTGACATATAGAGTCGGTGGAACGACATCGTTCCAGTGTGGCTGGGCGACCATTGCCACCTACGGCAAACACCACTATATCATCCTGACTGTTGGTGTAGCTGGTATGACGCTGCATGGTTTAGTTACTTAATTTGTAGAGATAACGGCACAGCGAGTCGAAAACCAGCTTTGAGTTGAAAGCGACTCCTGCAAAGAAGGCACCCTAGCGTGGCTAATTAATTTAATATAAACTACCGCCTCACGTAGGCCAATAAATTGGTTTTGCGAGAGGAAAGTGCCTCGCGCAGGCCTCCATCACAGGAAAACGTGTGCGGCTGATGCCATATTCCCCATTAATACCAATGCAAAAGTGTATTATAGTTTAAGGGATGCATGCTGGTTTATGTAGAGACGGAGCGCCGGTTTTCAATAGAGTCTGGCACAATTGTCTCTTATGCTAGTTTCTGAATTAGTCGATGCCGCATTATTTTGGCGGTCTTTCCTGAGGAGCTAAGCCAACCTTTAGTTATTTGGTCCAGACACATAGAGAGTTATTGCCTCAAACGGCTTAGTATCTACTTAACTTTAGTGACAGGTTGTCTTCCTGGCGGATGAGTCCGGGTAGCCTTTCTTGGCCCGTACCCATTGGACTACTCCCTCAGGCCGACAGCATTTACATGTTGCTGGGCGAAGGGTCCCGGGAGCCAATGAGCGACTCCCACTCCACATGTCAGCGCAACCACATATAACAAGGCATGGACAGGATAACACACAAAAGCATTTAGAACGCAGCGTATCTAGTTACAGTGAAGGGTGAAGAAGCAGGTAGCAGACAGTAGTGACCTTCCAAGAAGGCATGGAGAGCTGATTCGCATCTCCCAGTCACCATAGAATTGGTCTACGAACCACGTTTTCAGCCGACGCCAAGTAAGTTGAGAGCGAACCATGTGAGGGTCGCTCCCTGTAGCTAATATTTAACTGCATTTAGGGCTCTGTAATTGTCCATAAGGGCCACTGCTAGGACGTACCAACTATAATTAACGTTTGTGCAGTGATTCCTACTTATGGCTGAAAGATTAGCTAATGGTACCAGTGAGGGTACAAGGGGAGTGCGTGAAACATCGTTATTAAAATTCTCACCGTCAGGAAACTTCTGCGATTTCCTGGGTCGGCGCTAACCAAACTGGCGGAGGGGACTACCAGACAATTAGTGGGCCAGTTATGTATTAATGAAGCTATTTAGTATAAGTTTGGCGTTCGTGCATTTTAGAAAATATATAAATATTTAACATAAACTAGAAAAATGATAAAATAGAAAATATACAGAGATATAACTAACACGGCGCTCGTCGTATTTATGCGTAGATACAATGTGATGAGGTCAAGCTGACTTATAATCAGCGCTACATAGAATGAAATAACAATACTATACTAAAAATAAGCGCCTATTAGTCATCAGCGCAATGTCCGTTCTTACAACACGAAAGTTCAGTTATCGCACGTTAGTCATCAGCGCACTTTGGAATCTGCTGGCGAAGTAGAAATGGGCACCTGTTAGTCATCAGCGCATGTTGACATCTGTGGGCGAACTCGGTAACTGTGGCCGTAATATTAAACGCATGTCGGCGTCTGTGGGCGAAGTTGCCAGCAATACTGAATATGTATTCAATGTCATGGGGGCTTCATAGTCATTGACATTATAACATAATAGAACAGTTCAATTTACGGCTATGTAGAAGTACTCGAAACTTGGTACTGATGATTTTGCCTCCATTGATGAAGAGGCTGGTGATAGATTTACGGCACAAGACGATCCATGGTACCTAGCTCATTAGCAGCCCGGAACCAGTCGGCATGGTATGGCAGGTTTGGCGAGACATCAGACAGGCTAATCATATTACATATTGAGATTGGCCGAAAGGGTGCACACACACTCTCACTGGTTCCCAATAGTTGATGGATGGGTAACCTTACTTTTGAATTTAGTTTATTAGCCCTTGGGCGTGGGGCTGTTAAAAATGAGTACGGCTTTGGTGCTGGACGAGTCGCCAGAGTAGTCGTGGGACAGATCATCAGGTTCTGGCCATACGCAGATTAGAATCTAGATCTCCTATCGATATACTCAGCTTCTAGTGGCCAGTTCCGGCTCCTGGCAGCTCGTGGCTAATAGACATGGATTTCAAATGCGATTTGTGACTATCGTTATATTTTTTTGCGTAACATGTTCGTTTGTGTGCACCCGCATAGTCTTCTTCAGATTCCCTATAACCACACAATATCCATATTGTGGTTGTCATCATCCAGTGAATATTTCAAGTCACACTAAATTGTCGGATACCTTCAAAGACATCAATGCATTGATACTGCATTCAGGTTCTACATTATTGGTTTATTATATTTAGATTTTATATCAATTATTATTATAGTTATTAACATGTCAGTCATGTTGATATTTTAAATCTAGATTCTGAACCAAGAACCATTAATTCTACATTTTAACTGACATAAAGTCATACATGGTGTTATAAAGTCACGGGATTATCCAATGGTCCATGTCTGTCCTAGGCTCCAAATGATTGAATAGTCGATAGTGGTCATCTTCAGCTAACTAACAGCATTTATGATTCTGAAGTAAATCAAATCGGCGGTGATATTATTTGAGGATTAATATAAGTGGCATCAGATTAAAGAATTGACATGATGTGTTTAATATCAAACCTCAAAGAACGAGCAGGGATAGGATCAGCCAGGCTCAGTCCGATACTGATAAGGGTTGTTTCATTCTACATATTATTTCGTCATCATAGGGTTCTTGTTTCTTTCAAATAAGTTTTACCGATATTCAGCAGAAGTTGCAACAGAGTGATTCAGCCTTTATTTCAGATCACAGATTCTGAAACCCTGGTCCGTAAGAACCATATACATCTTCACACAGTATATCATTTATAAGACTTATTTCATATATATATATATATATATATATATATATATATATATATATATATATATATATATATATATATATATATATTCAGGCCAAGGAATGACTCTGATATATATATATATATATATATATATATATATATATATATATATATATATATATATATATATATATATATATATATACTGAACCGCAAAAGAAACATCACATCAATAGAGGATATCTAAAGCTTTTGAAATGTGCACAACTTTGACTCGGGACATCATAGGAAGCCAATTCTTTGCCGGCATAATCGCCACAGTCTATAGAATGTTTTACGAGTGTTTTCTCTTGGGGCTATCACACAATGGTCACAGTTATGGTGTACAAATCAATCCCTTGCGTGCCCACCATGGGCGTTGATCACGGACACACATCTCCTGTACATGTACATCAAATGAACAAGGAGGTTGATAAACACCATTGGGATCCGGGCCCATACCCTCAGGAAGGCGGCACTCAGTTCAGCTGCAGTTGTCGGCTTTGGGTGCACTGTATAAAGTCTTCTTTGTATCTCATCCCACAAGTGCTCAATGGGGCTCAAATCCGGACTGAATTCAGGCCAAGGAATGACTCTGATGTTGTGCTGCTGGAGGAAGTCTCTGGTGGCTCTGGCAGTGTGGGCACGGGCGTTGTTCTGCTGGAAGGTGTGATTCGGGTGTCGCACAAAACTCTGCCTGAACCGATGTTCTGGAAGACCAGAGCCGTAACTTTCTGGTTCAGGCCAATTCCACCACAAACCATGATGCTTGGTCCTCCCCAAGAGTCTCTTTCCACGACGCATGCATCTGCATACCATTCGCTCCTCCTTCGCAATACCATGGCTCTGCCATCTGTGGTAGAAATGCAGTAACAGCTTTCATCTGAGAATACTAGGGGCCTCCATTGCTAATGACGCCAATGCTGAAGATGCATGGCCCATTGCAGACGTTCCTGACAGTGACGAGCTCTGAGTAGAGGACCCCTGGCTGGATGACGACATGGCATGTTGTTGGCGGCCAAACGGCGTCGGGCCATGTCTTCTCTAATGGGTCACTGGTTGGTGCCAATGGTCTGACAAGCTGTTTCCATTGCTCTAGCGAATCGGTCATGGAGATGTTGACGCAGTATGTAGCGATCCTGTCGTGGCGTTGTGGCCCTGGGGCGATCACTGCATGGACGGTCGTTGGTGCTTTTAGTGACAGTGTATCGCTGACACAGACGTTGTATAGTGCGTACTGTGCAATTGAAGGCATTTGCAATGACTTGAGGATGTAGTCCAGCGTTCAGACGCCCAGTGGCCTGTTCACGTTGTTCAGCACTTAGTCGTGGCATGGCCGCTGTATCCAAATCACAACTGGCAGCCTTCGAATTATGGGTGTCTTTCATAGTCAGAGCTACCATTGGTTGGACGTGCATTTCAATTTTTCCATGAATTGTTTGCAACCGCGTCTCATGACATGCACGAGACAGCGCTTTTTAACACAATTCAAGACGTAATCATCTGGGCGTTTGCGCACTTTAACTCTGTCCATTGTGTGATCACCACAAGAGAAAACACTTCGACATACTATGGCGATTATGCTTGCAAAGAATTGGCTTCCTCCGATGTCCCTAGCCAAAGTTGTACACATTTCAAAATAAAGCTATAATAGCTTTTGACGTCCTCTATTGATACGCCGTTTCTTTTGTGGTTCAGTATATATATATATATATATATATATATATATATATATATATATATATATATATATATATATATATATATATATATATATACTACTGATTTAATTTCAATTGTCACAACAGAAAGAAGGCAAGAATAAAAAAAATGGTAATTTCTCAAAATGTGTCTCCCTTGCACATGCATGATTATATAACGCTCTGGTAACGTCTGTTTTATAGACATATTTTAATCCCCCGTTCGTGGTCTAACATGATAGTATCGATGGGGCTTAGAAAATAGGCTATTCCTATGCATGCATGTTCTCTCTGTGATGCGCAACTGTAGCTTTTCACTCGGTAACATGTAGCTTTGTTCAATAATGTAGCAAATGTATTTACATCTACGGACTGAACAGCCACATCCTTATCCTTTAACCCCTCCCTGTAGTTATCCTCCGAAGCACTGCAGTTATCCCCCCGAAGCACTGTAGTTATCCTCCGAAGCACTGTAGTTATTCCCCCCCCCCCCCCCGAAGCACCGCAGTTATCCTCTGAAGCACTGTAGTTATCCTCCGAAGCACTGTAGTTGTCCTCCGAAGCACTGCAGTTGTTCTCCGAAGCACTGCAGTTATCCTCCAAAGCACTGCAGTTATCCCCCCCCCCCCCCCCGAAGCACTGCAGTTATCCTCCGAAGCACTGTAGTTATTCTCCGATGCACTGTAGTTATCCTCGGAAGCACTGTAGTTATCCTCCGAAGCACTGTAGTTATCCTCAGAAGCACTGCAGTTATCCTCCGAGGCACTGTAGTTATCCCCCCACCCCCCCGAAGCACTGCAGTTATCCCCCCGAAGCACTGCAGTTATCCTCTGAAGCACTGCAGTTATCCTCTGAAGCACTGTAGTTATCCTCCGAAGCACTGTAGTTATCCTCCACAGCACTGCAGTTATCCTCTGAAGCACTGCAGTTATCCTCAGAAGCACTGCAGTTATCCTCAGAAGCACTGCAGTTATCCTCCGAAGCACTGTAGTTATCCTCCGATGCACTGTAGTTATCCTCGGAAGCACTGTAGTTATCCTCCGAAGCACTGTAGTTATCCTCAGAAGCACTGCAGTTATCCTCCGAGGCACTGTAGTTATCTTCCGAGGCGCTGTAACTAAAAATCGGTTCTTAGGAATGCCATACATCGCGTCATTGTTCTCGAAATAGCAGCTAGCACGACATTTTAACAGATTTTTATTTTTGATGGCATGTTTTGAGATTCTAGTCAGGATGTTGGCGTTTTGTACTCTCGTCTTGTTAATTTTTAGTGTGTCACCTTTACTGTGAAAGGCATTCTTGCCTGGTGTTAACACTAGTAATAGTTTTGGCCGGTCAAACTGGTTAATCCAACGTCGATTGTACGTGCACATTTTTAAATCTGTGGCTAGTTTAGTTATAATTCAGGATTAAATGTGTTACTTAAAGGACACTAACACGGGACACAAGACGCCAACAGCTAGAAGGAATCTTTCGCGCATTGCAGCAGTTAAATATTTGAACCTATTCGCCTCCTATACTAAATTACCCAAAATAAACCTTAATATACACTCCCGTTTTCGCTATTTCCACTTCCGTTTATCTCCTCCCGTCGCTTTACGAAGAGCCAGGAATAGTGGAAATATAGTCCATTTTTATGCGACCCTTTATGATTCAATTTCAAGCAAATTGCCGAAGAGGCATTCCGCATTATTGTCCATTTGGTTTTGTCATAAGTTCTACTCTCTCTCTCTCTCTCTCTCTCTCTCTCTCTCTCTCTCTCTCTCTCTCTCTCTCTCTCTCTCTCGCTCTCTCTCTCAAGAGTATTTTTGAGAACGCAATGCTGATTCATTAGAAGCAAGTTTTCCAGATAGTGATAATTTACAGATAGCCAGCACTGAGATGCTATTTTGTCCATTAAATCCTGGTTTCATGTAGTGCTGAAGAAGCGCATTGTCGACAGCAGTCAATTTACAGATAGTCAGCACCGACCTTATTATTTAGTCGATTCCGCTCTTGATTATAAGAGCATGTTCAAAGTTTTTACAGAATCATTGTCATTGTAATCAGTTTAGAATTGCATCACACAGGTACACTTGTTAACATTAGGACATACAGGAGGTGTATTGTTGATTATATATTACACTACACTAGCAGAACTATATCAGTTATATTTACTATTCAATAGTCTTTCGTAAAGTGCTCTGCCGATGCTAAGAAGGCACCTTCCTACCTTAGAAAGGGGTTGAGCATTGTGACGTCATAACCTATTAGGACTCGATTAAGTGTTTAGCACATCCAAACTCCTCTCTGGTTAGGCTATGATAGGTGACATCAGGTTTCGTTCCAGTTTTGGGATGCAACTAATCTAATTACTGTATCTAAAATTATTATTAAGGCACTTTAGATTTAGCCTTTTGGAAATACTGCATTCTGAAGCTAAACTGACTAACCCAGTTTAACACTAAACCAAGCGTAGCGTTATGGGGAAAGGATGGGTGTTCCTTAACACATGGTGGTCTAAACCTTAACCTTACTTGACCGATTTAGATTAAACTTAGTCTCCATCACCTGTGATTTCGAACTGTTCAATTTATCTAAATTCAGTCTAGAAACTCAGGTCAAAATACAGGTCAACGGTCAAGGTTATTCAATTAAGCTTAGCTGTACTTGCCCGGTAGTTAGGAAGGTCACTCGGCTTTCTATGGAATGGTGGGCAATGCTTTTACGTTCCTAACTACCAAATTTCAAGGAGATCTCTTTATAACTGCTCTTATTTATCAGCTGTCTCAGAATTTAGTCGATAGAGGTCCCAGTCGTTCTTCTACGAGTGTAGGCCCGACGTGTTTCACGTCTGTTACTAGATAGTGTCAGAGTATTTTCTTAGCATTTGTTGATTGACAACAGCAGCTAACAAAGATCTAAGCTGGAGAGAATTTAAATTGGAGCGTTGTTGCCAGATTTCTCCCAGCAACACGTTTCCAAAATTACCATATGCATTGCTGCCAGATAGTGCGCTCAATCGCTATCTTTTTACTGTGCAAAATGTGAGCAATGTTAACTGTTGCCAGATTATTCATTATTTAAACTTAGTCTCAAGGCCAAATAATGTTTAGGGCTGCTTAGGTGACACTTTATTTACATTTTATAACATGTTTGATTTGTAACTGACCTATATTTAAGTTGTCTTCGATACGTCACAGTTTTCACTACACATTAGTCGGATAAATTTAACCGCTGGCTAAGCATTAGATTAGGGAATTATAAGCTAGTTATCTAGTTATTTAGTCGATACAATCTTAGAGCGTGTCAAGTTTTTTGATAACTGAGGATTACCTGTGTAGACTACGAAGTTTGCACAATCTTTAATGTTCAACCAACTTGAAGTTATCTACCTTTGCTTAGCCTTGTAAGAAAACATTTTCGTAAAAGAACTTCTGGGGTTTTTTCGACTTAGCAGACTAGGCACGGTATTTAGTACACCCATTAGGAATTGGGTGTCAATTTACCTTTTGCATTCGAACAACTAAACAGGGGGAGAAAGATATGACACGTCCACGCTGGTAACATCCGTAAGTACCAACTTTGTTGGGAAACTAAGTCATCAAGGATTGTGGGCTGACATTCACATACAGAGGCAACTCTGATTATGTCTAACTTTCTTCAAACAAGAAACTGTACTCGACATCCTCGGATGACGCAATCTTCCCAGGAGCCTACCATATCTGCATGGAATGTACGTGATCTGACTGCAACATCAAAGAGGCAAACCTTAGGTGCAGACTGTGAATACTATAACATTGATATCACATGCATTCAAGAGACTAAAGTAACTACCCACTCAGAGCAGCAACTTCAGACAGCCCATAAACTAGTATTCATGGAGTCAAAAAGGCCAACTACCGGGGTATAGGCTTTATAATCGGACCAAGGGTATGGAAACATGCCAATAGTTTTGGATACGTCAGTGATCGCGTTGCACTCATCGACCTGCCTATATATCAACACGAAAACGCACCACCACTAAGTGTCGCATAGTTAATGCATATGGTCCAACTACCGAAAAAGTCAAAGAGAATCCAGCAATATTAGATTCCTTCTATGCAGAACTGAGCTCTGCCATTACAATCGCAGCTAGATGGCAACTGTATGTGTGTGGAGATTTCAACTCCGGGTAAACTCAGTATTGGGGACAAAAGTTCATTACGTGGCCTATGCATGGGGGTCGTATGGAGAGGGCACATGCAACATCAATGGAGATGCACTGGTGACATTGCTTAATTTAAATGGCCTATTTGCCACAAATATGGCTTTCAAACACTCATACCATCACCGGACAACATGGACTGGACACAGTGCTGATCGCAAAGCACCAAAAAGTTCTAAGGCTACAACAGCTGATTGCAGCTGTAGTATGTTTTACTACTACAGCCACAGAATACAGTAATCATACATCATATATTCTAACATGAAAAAAATAAATCATGCATCCAGGTGACATATTTAATAAACCCATTAGGAATTTGGTGTCAACTTACCTTTTGCATTCTGACCACATCAGCACTTGCACGGTTTGCACTTCTAACCTGCACGACTTCACACTTTTCAAGAATCTTATTTCGTAAGGTGTACCTTGAGTGTCATCTGACCCACCAGAATGGACTTTTCATCTGTGCTTAGTCAGTGGATCGCCCAAGTGCTTTAAGCGCTTGTGCGGGGCATAGACTACAGTGAGATGCGAACTCCTGTATCCTCTGGGGGCATGGACACTGTTTTCAGGGAGATAGAACAGCTGTTTTGTGGGATGGGGGATCTGTTGAGCCAGATTGCCCAAGAAGCGGGAACGACTATAAGGGAGGGAGTTGGGAAGCAGGGCAATTGGGGGTCTGTACATACATACACACACCCAAACGCACGAAAACTCGCCATCTCCAATTTCTAGAATGCAAAGACCGACCCACATGTCAACAGTGATAGCTCCAGCAACTGGGTTCGCTTTCCAGCCTACAGCTTTAACCTCGCCCAAGAGCACCACAAAGATCGATAAGCCAAGTCCTAGAATGTGTGAATTCTTTTGTAATACTTCACCACAGCGTGACCAGCACAGCATTGTCCCGCCAGAAAATTTGCTACAATATACTACTGATTTAATTTGAATTGTACCACAGAAAGAAGGCAAGAATGAATAATTTCTCAAAATCTGTCTTTGTTTATTTTCCTCTTTACTATGCCCATCATTTGATCAATAGGTCAAAGTTCAAATACTAATGCAAATCACCTTAACACACATCGAGCCAAGATAAGGAAGCGTTGGAATTTGTATCAAATCGGTCCTATAAGCTTTCTTTCGCGTAAAAAGTGTAATCATTCATAATGGAAATCATATAGCCTACCCCTAGATATCTGTTTATCATTTCCATTTTGGGTTAAAACTTTTGGCAATAAATATTGGGCCATCATTTGATTAATGACGTCACAATCATTACTAATGTTCAGTCTTTTGATAAAATATATTGACATTTTGCATCATACAGTAATCTGACCCATGTCAACGAAACGTAACTCCCTTACACAGGGTCTTCGTTCAGAGCAAAATAATTGTCCAAATAATTCTCGGATTTAATATTCAAGTCTTTGACAATTTATTTTATGCGATTCTGAATAGTTATTCGAACAAAGATTAAATATTTTTTCAGAAGAAATTTTTTCATATTTTTTTCAAGTACGTGATTTGTTTATTCTCCTATTTCGTTTTAATTTGACTGACAGCAGTGACACTTAGTTCAAACAGGTCAACTCAAGACACTCGAATCAATAAGCGCTGATGATACCGTAGACAAATGGTGGTATAAATAAATTAATCTATTTAATGTTCAACACATTTATTTTCAGGTTAAACTCTCTTGCAGGTACTAATTTTGAAAAAAGTTTTTCTTCGGTAAATCTGTTGGTTAGACAAGTTAAAGACATTACACATAATCGCGTCGATACAGCCATAAAGGGGTTAAAATTGGTAACCCGGCTTGGTTATTTATATCGTGTCATGGCACGCGCGTGGGCATACCTAAACTGACAGGCCGTCAAATATATTTAAATCAGGTCATCGACAGGACTAATTTAACGCTTTCATCCGCTACCGCATGCAGAGATTTTTTCTCATTATTCAAATTTATTTCGATTTTTCTCTGATAGTCACTAAATCTTTATCAGAAATAAGACAGCAGTTTTTTCTGGTGGAATTACATAGGGCATTTAGGAAATCATATTATTTACCCAATCAAATAAATGAATTAAACTATTGCAACTTGTGTGGTGTTTTCATTGACGTGCATGGGTTAATTATTTATGTCGTCTTCCGTAATAGTATGAGTGTTTCACTAAATAAATCTGTTTTGCGATTATCGCGCTCACTCCTACACCCGACTCCTTATAACAATAGTAAACACACAATAATAATAATAACACACGATTAATTTCATTGTAGTTTGATTGACAACTATTCTGCGTAAAATTCTACAGCGCTGTTAATCACTTTCTTATTTCCAGTGATTTACCAGCTGTCAATCAAAGCCGGTAGCTGTGAAAACTGTTAAATCACGCCTGCTTTACGCAGATTATTATTAACATCTTCTCTGCTGTGCGTAACATACAGTTAGAAAAGCACTTTTGGGAACTACAGGCTAGCGCCATATATTAGTACACATGTTCTCAAATTAGTTTCATCTGTAATATATATTTGTATTTATAAATTATAATTAAAATTAGTTTACTGATTCTGGCGGTAATGGTTGTAAAACAGTTAGAAAAAGTTTGAGCAGTGTTTACATACAAGCTCTCAAACGATCGCCTAGGGTATTCCACCGTAATCGTTGTTAAATTGATTGAGTACGCACGCACTCATGCACTAACATATCAGTTCAAAGTCCAATATCTTAACACCGGTTACCCGTTGCCCGCAGCATGCATGGTTGAGTCTGTTGATAGTATGTGACAACGGCCGTATTCGATTGGTAGTTTCTGTTGTGTACTTGGAGTCCGTTGAGAATGTTTTCTATTCAAGCGGTATCGGTGACGTCATATGGCCGGAAAATTACTCTACTTATTTAACGCTCGTTTAGGACCGTTAAATTGTGTACAGTATGTTTTCGTGCTCACGATCACATTCGACTGGTAGACGGAGTTTCAAAAGCATTAAAATTGCACCATTTGTTAAACAATAGTATAGCTTCAGGTTTTGAGAAGCTTTCGCTGTGATGATGCCCTAATAAATGTAGGCATAATAACAGTAAAACACCCACGGACTGTGACCACATATTTTTGCGGGCTTTCTTTTAAACCTGATTTCTTAAAACCTTTTCCTATCAAGACCGACATTGACCAGATTTCACTAGGCCAACCTTATAGCTGCCTGGAAAAGCATTCTTGTGTTACAATATTAGTTTTGTAGAATCAAAAGCCTATAGTTTACTAGAAAAATCATCGAACAGACAGATACACACATGCAGGCCAAGACTGCATATTGTTCTAACCACAGGCCTTTGAATTTTCGTCCATCCATCTCTCTACCACATATCCCCCCTACTATATAAACACCTAAAAAAAGTAAGTGACCGATAGACACAGCGAATGATGTGACTGAGGTATTACACGAACCCGATTTTAGAGCTATTATTTTAATAAATTTGAAAACGATCTAAGCGATACTGAACCCCTAATAGGTTGGGTGTAAGGATAGGTTAGTGATTTTTACAGAGGTAGTGTTTGGAGATATTAACTTTCAATGTGTGGAAGGGGGTGCAGGGTATATTTTAAATAGGGTTAAATCATGTTTTAAAACAGTCTCAATATATGAATATAACATAATTTACTCGAGTCGGGCCCTTCCCTCACCCCACAACCCTATAACCGGATATTGAACTCCCCACATTCCTAACCAATAATAATAAAGCAGAATATTACTTACTCCCCCTCGATGAAAGGTATGCTAGTAATCTTCTACATTACAGGTTAGCGTATTATATGCCATACAAAAGTGACATTTCAACCACCTGTTTCCCCACCATCCACACAGGTTATGTTCGCCACCCTTCAACTGTCCCACCCCCATCTATCTTAAAATTAGATTCTAGGGATACCCTGAAAGCCATACGGTTTAGTATAATAGTCATTAAAAATTGTCGTCTTTTGAAGTAAATCCTAAACGTTTCTCAATACCCTTACTCAAGAGTCTATGATCTTTATTTCTAATGATAGTATTAAGACACTGAGTGAACGTTTTCAGATTATGAACCTTGACCGTGGCTAACAGAGTATCAAACCCCAACCCCTTATTACTGTAATTTAAAGTTAAGCCCTTAAGTTTGCAGACATTCTTGCTATCCCCCATCTGTCCATCTAGCTGTCTGTACACATACCTCTTTGGGCCAGTACTGACAAACTCGGTTATTTCACTGCAGGAAGGAACCTCATCCATGAAATAGCCGAGTCTGTCATGGTAAACAGGGATTAGGCGAGGTTTATCACGTTTTTGAACATACATGATAGAATGCAACTCGAACCTACGGCTACTAGACTATGTAGCAAGTGAACCCTGGCATGACTGATGACAAACGCAGTGATCATAACATTTGTGTGATTATCCACTGGATAATAGCGTGATAGCGCAGTAACAGTGCTGTCGTTACATACACGGATATCTGTGATACAGTATATGTTACTGTCTAAGAGATATAGAAAAACCTTTCTCGCTAGGTAGATTGAAAATTGCGGGTAGTTGACGCAGTTGAAATGAAAGAAATGCTAAACTGTCCTTAAAATGAATGTCACCAACATTCAAATACACCACTTTATTACCATTCATTATTAGGTTGGATGGTTTAAGCTCTGTGTTTCTAAAGACCCACTCCCTCACTAGATGCAAGTGAAAACCACAACTGTTATGAGCTACAGCGATGTAGTCATGAAAGTGTAGAACTTTAGTGTTATGCATACCCGTATGCTCAGATTACGTAGCTAATAAGCATTGCATGAAAGTGGTTAGAGCATTAGCACCTTCGAAGATAACCTGTCTTCGACGTTCCTCGCATTCCATGCAATGCTCTTCATGAGGTTTGCTAATGCATACAGAGCAAGCTGTCTGAGTGACGACATAAATAACCTCGTGACGATTGTCACTTGATTCATTTCAAAATCATTAAAGATGAAACGTTGAGGGATGGACGATAAGTCCTTATTTATGTGTTTAGGGTCACGTGCCTTATGCTTCATGGCTAAGCTCATATGTTCTTCATTATAACTCTACATTTAGAAAACGTGGTCCCGTCAATCAACTTCAGTCTTGCAACTAGGACATTTCCCCTGCCTGCAATGACATTTAGAATGAGAATCAGCATCTAGAAGTTTGCCACAGTCCCCGCAAGACTTACGCATGGCGCACATTCCAGAGTTGACGTGATTGTTGTAGCAACCCTCGCTCTTAAACCATCTGCTACAAGCTTCGCAATAGCGATTAGTGATCTGCTTGCAGGGTGGAGTAGCTTGACATAAACGACAGCGTTTTATGCAAGAGTGTCGACCACATTGCGAGTAAGCATTGTCGCAATCGTCGCAGTAATAACTGCAACCTTTCAAGGCCTTAATGCTGGTTATGTATGCATAATGATCATTATACAGATATAGGGGCAGAATTTGGATGGAATTATCTGCACCCCTGTATACGCAGCGTTTTTTCTCGGTCTTGCTGTATACTCTTAGAGAAATACCAAGCGGTGTCAAAATGTCTTGGAATGCATTCCAAGCATTGGGTCCGCAAGCTATGTTAGTAGACAACCCAGCCTGAGTGTGCAGTTCTCGAGCTTTCATCCATTCATGAAGATTATCACCTAAGCATCCTCCAACTAGGAGTTTAGGTTGCAATCTAATCCTCGTATGCTCGGCCTTCGATGCTGATGAATCCAGATAACATAGCCTGATCGCTATACATCGGGCCATACACATATTATCTAGATGCCTAACAGTGATACACCTTCTTTTCAACGTGGCGTCGACCTCCAAATTATTGAGATCTAATTTGGCAAGATTATTATTCCACTCCGATCCATTAGGCATTTCTACATGAAAAATTTCCATAGAAAAGTCGCCATCGAGACATACGTCTCTTTGAGATTGACTCACTTCAGAAATTGCTTTCGTTATTTCTGTAGCTATCAAATCTCGGACTTGGGCAAAGTCCACGTGGATCGGTGTTTAGAGCAGGGTAATTTATCGTGATCCTGCTGTAATCTTGAGGCGATGCATTCATGCTAACGTAAACGCTCTCTAATATTCTTTCGAATATAGAGTGCACACACACTGAAACTTCAACCAAATTCTCGGTTATAATGGCGTCCAGATTAAAGTTGACAGGGTAAGAATTTTCTGTAATATTAAAACGTCGGGACTGAAATGTGCGAGTGAGCGTTATATTGTACATATCAGCGATGTCAGGCATGCTGGGTCCAGGCATAGTGGTTACAACGTCATCAGAATGTCTGTCACCCTCACCGTCAGAAAACCCACGCTCTACATCGTTTACCCCTTCCCAGATCATATTAGCCTCCATATCCATATCATTATTTTCAAATAAATTAACCCGGCAGGCTTGAACCGATTTATTTTTGCAATTGTTATAATCATTTTACTAGGTTTCTTAACGAGTGTAAAGGGTGGGCTGACAGAGTTGCTAGAGGTGGGGTGTGGGTTGGTAGCTGGTGGGTGTGGGTTGGTCTCGGCGGGGTGGGGTGTGTTTGAGTTAGCTTTGGCAGGATGGAGGTATGTAGTGTTAGCGTGGATGGAGATCGGGAACTCAAACAGTCTCCAAAATGTTACAGTAGCATTTCAGCGTTTAGATGTTTGTAGGGAATTTAGGGGTTGAGTTTCTGGAGGTGTAATGGGCGAGGTCACTGGTTGAAAATTGTGAACGGTGGCTAAGAGTTCAGTATCACATAGACCATGCATTAAAATATTTATATTACGTTGCAATGTATCATGTTCAGAATTAGAACTGATGTGAAGATCCCACCCCACCCCACCCACACAACCCCCAACCGCTCACACACACACACGCACGCGCGCATGCCCGCACACACACACACACACGCATGCACGCACACACGCACGCGCACACACACGCATGCACGCACGCACGCACGCACGCACAGCCCCACCTCCACCTCTCACACACCCACACGTACACGCACAACACCCACCCACACACACACACGCACGCACAGACAGACAGACACACACACACACGCCCCCCTCAACCTCACACACACACACACACGCACGCACGCACGCACGCACTCGTTTTGCTACGCTATGCGAGCACCTGAACTACATACCACCCGTAAGAGGACTTTGCTTTCTGATAGGTTAATCGACGTGCCAATATGCATTTTAATTTCCGTACTGCATGCGAATGCTTACCAGCTATTGATCGTTTCATTATCACTGAAAAGAACTTGTCTAGGTATGTTGACATGTTGCAGTCCTTATGAGGACATACGAGTAGATTCTGCGAGGACTAGAAATGAACATCTACATGATACATTAATTGTGAGGACTTCAGTTACACACACTTGACTAATTCTTGTGAGGACTTACCCTTACAATGGATCATGCATTTAAAGTGAGGACCCTATCGCACACGTCGAAATAATTACAGTCAATGAGAGGACCTAATAACATTACCCATTTTATTATTCAGGATTTCTTGCACTCATCTAGGGCTGTATGATATCACTGTATACGCTATATGGTTTTTCACTATTTATTAGCTAACCTTTTACTGTGTCCAGAAAACCGTGTCTAACTATATATCTTTCAGTAAATTATTTTAGACATTCTTACCAATCAAGTTGCAAATTGCAATTTATGCTATATCCCCTAATTCCGTTCTTCGGGCCACGATAATTGATGTTTTTGTTTACTATACCATACAGTGAAACTTATCTCTGACATATTCATATGATAGCAAACTTGAGAGGTCCTAAACATGTGTGCAGTTTATTGGCTAACACACAACATCTTTATACGATTATATAACTAACCTATATCATTTATCACCAAACTGACTTAAAGAGTGAACTAGTAAACTTGCCGAGATAGCTCACATGGAACCATAACATGGCACATTACATGTGAGTATTTCTTTTACATACATTTGGCTAATTACTATGAGGACTTACACTGCTAATATTCTCTTCCACCGCTTCATATCACAAAAGTATATATTTTATGCATTGTTCAGTATTTATTTCTATTTTATGTCGATCAACTCCATTAACTACGTCTCAGTACATTTGATTTAGACGTCTCTAGTTATCAATTTGCAATTCTGTCGGTCACGATAAGTCAGATGATAGCAAACTTGAGAGGGCCTATACGATGTGTACGTCTGTCATACACACTTGGCTAATTGTTGTGAGGACTTACACTTCTAATATATTATGTAAATTAGATAATCTAATGTGACTATTCCTTGTAGTATTTATTTATCGATGGTGTTGTGATGTCTTCCGGGCAGGGGCGTAGATTCTGGGGATGGGGTATATTATATGGAAAGTACTGGTCAGCCAAACTGAATGAAACCTGGAGAGAACATAGAGACATAATATATATGTAACTACTAGCATGGGTTTTGACATCATATGTTTTGTTCTCACCAGAGGAGTTCTGGAAGGAAGATGGGAATTTCAAGCAATTTTAGCAAACAAAAAAGGCATTCTTCTGAAAATGCCCTTTGTTTAAATACTTGTTGTTTCTTTGCAACCCATGATCGCAGAGGGAAGCTAGGAGCATAGTATAATAGGCAAAGTCAATGATCATTTATACATAGCAAGAATTATTTTTTTACCGTAGCACAAAAAAGTAACACAGTCCTGAAAATGGTGTAGTCAAGCACTTGGGAAAAATGCCCAAAACACTCAAAATAGCCAACATTTTAATAATAGTACATTTATAATATGCTGAACTCCATGCAAAACATGCTTTAAGCGGTTACAGTGCGAGAAAGATGATATGTATGGTGTTAATATCTCTATTGAAGGCGCACAAATAAGTACTTCACTATAATGGACTGGTACACTGATACTAGTACTGCAACAATAAAATATACAATTTGGTTGTAACAATCAGGCCTTATCAGTACAGAACCATATCCGAAACATTTTGATAAATCTAACAAATTGGCAAAATTCCAAGAATTTTCGATCCTCGAAAAAATAAGTTGAATAAGAAAAATGTATTTCTAACTACTCTGATATATTGATATTTATACCGCACCAATACATTATAAAATTTGGTATATATACTACTAGCTTTTACAAATACACTGCAACATCCGAGAGTGGTAAGTGCCATTTTGTGAAATTTACCAAATTGCTGAAATTTAATGTATTTCTCACCCTACAAACATGAACTGGAGACACAATCTAAATTAATGCACTTCACTGTTCTTCTAGTAATATAATTTCAACTACTATCTCTTACAACATGTGCAAACATGTACAAGTATGATGAATCATTCGGGCTGGGGCGGCTATTTTGAGCTCACCTGACCCAAAGTGCCACGTGCAGTCAGCTGCCACCCTCTGCTCATAATCATCATATAGTGATGTGATAGCCTATATCTCTCACAATAGAAGGACAAGAATGTGTGTAATTGGGAAGAAAATGATTGTGATGACCAACACATTTGAATCTGTACACCTTAAAAAGTAAGCGCCCCCCCCCCCCCCACCCCTAAATATGGGCTAATATTTTCTGAGATATATAAATGGTTGCAATAAAAATTCACACACAGTACCACCCCGACTAGAGGAATATTGTGTAAAATTGATTTCCCCAGAAACAGCGTTATGCATGAATGAGTATGGGTCAAATGAGAAATTGGCCCAGTTAACAACAATACAAATTCATCGTCTCACAAAAAAATAACAACTAATAGGAGTGCATTCGCTCTATTAGTTTTAATATTGCTAATACCGGGTATATCCACCCCGGCTTTGGATCACTTGACGGCACCGATTTCGCATGGAGCTGATGAGCCGAGTGGCATGATGCTGTGGAATAGCCATCCACTCCTCCAAAAGACTTTGCGCAATTTCCTGATGAGTGTTTGATAAGCCGGGTATTGCTAATTTAACACAAAACTGCTTAAAGGGAATCACTATACGCCCTATACTACTTTATATAAAATTAATCTAGAGGCCGTAACGTTGTTAAAGATATAATTATAAGCTCTGTGCTCAAATTAGAAGTAGATATATTTGTTAGTTAAATATGTGAAACGTTAGCCACATTTCTATACTATAATTAGTCATCCAACAGCGCTATTGGAATAACGTTGCGAATTGCGTTTTATCAGGGGTTTCTCTCCAGCGTTATCGTTGTCTTTTTCGGACGGGATTCAACCTATATGTTGAATTAGCTCGCAGAAAATTAGAGCAACATAGCGCTTTTTAACGAAATTTTAATCCGATTTATAATTAAATGTCACAGGAAATTTTTACACAGTAACTTAAATATGGGCTCTACAATAGAACCACATGATTTATGTAATCTATGGTGACCCTTCATGTGTTCCCCTTTAAATACAGAAATAATTTTTTGAGCACACGGGCACTGACCGTACAGTTACAGAGAATTGGTCAGAATGCCTGATAGTCCTCCAGCAACAGCCATGCATGGTTTCAAGATTTCTAAAATGGGTCAATTGTTCTTTTGATCCAAGCTCATTCATGCGTAGCGCCGTTTCCAGCGTAATCAGTTTTAAACATTGTTCTTCTAGTTTGGTTAGTGCTGCGTCCGAATTTGTATTGCTACCAAGTATATATCTCTAAAAATATTAGCCCATATTTAGGGGGGGGGGGGCTTACTTTTTTGCGGGTATATATACATATATTATTAATTACTTGCTATATCATGACTGATAGTCAACAATGACCTTCAAAATATTCTGGAGATTTTTGTTTTTAAGTTACAAAGCCAGTGCCTGATTAATGGTGCACAGGGTCACGTGCCCTGCCCCTTATAATGGGGTCCCCCTAGCAGGGCTGCACAAATTTCAGGCCTAAATAAAACAAGCATACGGTTACTAAAAGAGTAAAATTAGCTAAATCTACTTAATGCGCCTACATTTGAGCCATAGTTCAAAATATTCAACAGAACGTTTCTTACATCGTGTTCATATGGTACTAACTAACATGTTTCTGTTTTTGTCTAAACTTATTTATGAGCTGCACTGTACGTAAAGACGATACACTCGCGATCTCTAAACATCTGGTTCGCCTACTTATTTAAAATGTGTTTATTAACTAGTTCTACTTTTTCACAACATTGAAATATTTATGTTAGCTACTTCCATCACACGGAAGAAGTTGTTTTGGAAACGATCGGTGTGGTGGTATTTGTCACAAGCGCGACGCGCCCCCACCCCCCCACCCCACACACACGCCCCCCACCCCACTCCACCCCTACTCACCACACGCACCACTATGTTGAACCTAACGTGTTAATCCATGTCTCTGTTTCATGCAAACACCTTGTTAAAATTTATAGCATATAGGTAAACAATTACGGTCAAATCACGGAAAGACTCACTCCTCGAACTCACTTAAGGTAGTTTTACAGCCTTCACCTTTCAGATATGAATAATGGCACTATTTTAGCAAAATTATAAATTACATTTACGCATGGAAACAATGACCAAGGAAAAATGTACTACTATACATTATTCACGCCATTACGGGCATATTTAAATCGGAGAGCAGCAAAACGGCATGTGCTCAAATTTATGTAGGCCTACCACATACAGCCATCCTCAACCTCTCCCACCCACCTCATGAAACTCACTCTTACCATATTCATGACATTATTGGATCCGCAAGTAGGCATACTGCTGTTAGTCCCTATAAAGATTATTTGTCCCATGCATTGAAATATTGCCGATTGTGTTCATTATTTATTGGCCAATGTTTACTGGTTGTAGCCTAGGCCTATTAATATGCGAATATAGCTACCCATAAGTCCATTTATTAACCAAATAGATTTTCAAGAATCATAATTTTTTGATTTCTTGAAGAATTAGCTTCAACCTGAGATAAATTATATTATGGTATGTGACGTCTATCCCGTTAAATGCACGTTTTAAAATATGTTACCATTGTACTAAAGACAGAGAAATATTTACCCAACTCACGGCACCATCCCCGGTGTGACGTCATAGCGAGCGGTGACGTATTTTAGACTGAGGCGTCATTTAATCTCGTTATTTGGATGTCTAACTTATTTTCTCTCACTCCAAAATGAGATTATTGTATTTAAATAGTACAATAAATCATAAAATTAATTGAAATTCGTTATCGATCTCAAGTCCTCACAAGACCTTTAATGCACGCACCATTTATACTGTCAGCATTAATAGGAATCAAAGCGCATTGCTAAGTCTCCGAGCAAGTATACATGTATTATCTATCAATTGGTATTGCGCGCGCGCACACAGACACGGAAGGCAGTTACGAGTGCATAGTAACCGGAAACAAAGGTAATCAGCAGCAGCAGCAACAACAACAACAACAACAACCTCAGCATCAACATCGAAAGCATCATCATCAAGAACAACAACAACAACAACAACAACAACAACAACAATAATAATAATAATAATAATAATAATAATTACAACAACAACAACAACAACAACAACAACAACAACAACAACAACATTCCCACCACCACCACCGTCTCCACCGATGACGAATATGACAACGACGACGTCTGTAGAATATAGTCTAATAATAATAATAATAATAATAATAATAATAATAATAATAATAATAATACTTATATCTACTTCTCTACCGCTACAATATGTAACATCGTAACGGACCCCACATGTTACCTGTGTATTAAATAAAATGAAATGAAATGAAAATGTGTTCTATCTTTGGCAATACAACTTTCTCGCGTTGACGTCATTATGCAGGGATTCCCCAAAATCAACGCTATCGCCACTTTGCGCTGGTAAGACTCGAAATGAGCCGCTAGCCAGCATTGTGTTACTATTGCGCTAAAAGACACTGCAATTTGATGAGTTCCTATGACAAAGTATAATCATAATATTATTGAAGTCGTACACATTAAGCGCGTCCAAAATCTCTAAAGATTTCATTTTTATTTATTTTTATTTTTTGGTAACATTTTCACTAAGATATTTGCATGTATAAAATACACCTTTGTCTCTAGATTTAGTAAATTTGAAAAGCGGCGAGTATGGTGTATTTAAAAATTATAATTAGCTTGAGAAAAATTAAAAAATATATCGAGAATTGGATGAGCTTTCCAATGACGTATGACTTTAATAATATTATGTGTGTGTGTTGTAATATTTGAGGCGTTTATATGCTAGTTCCCAATGCTAGGGTCTAGACTCACGCCTGGCCTTTATGGTTTCTGTTGAATTCTTGTGAATTCTTGTGACGTCGGTTTGTGCATTAGCTTGTGTCTCTCTGTGTGTGTGTGTGTGTGTGTGTTGATCGTTGTCTCTCGATTTTGTCTCATGTTGCTGTTCTTTTCCATGGCTTTTTTTGTTGCTCCTCATGCTTGGGCGTGTGTAATGGGGATGGCCTAACCTGGACCTAACAGGGGTGGGTAAGGGATGGGGTAGGTGTTGGGTCGGGGGAGGTGCGTACGGTCTTATGACCTGATGCACCCAAGGGGGGGCTTTAGGTCAGAGACCTCCCGGCCCCTTTGGGGGGAGTGGGGAGGTTGGGGTGTGGGGTCTTTTGGGTCCTGGGACCCATTTGGTCTTCTGGCCATCATCCGAGCAGGCACCAGCGCGCACTTGTTTGATTTTGATTGGTTAGGTAGCCCGTATGGTGACTGTGTCTGTCCGAGGACGAACTCGGTCAGTCATCCGGGTTACATCCCTCCATAGTCCCCTCGAAAATTCCGAAAGATTCTAATTCTAGCAATTTGGTTTTGGTTTTGTAATCCGTATGTTGCGTGGTTCCATCCGAGGAGGGATCCATTCAGCATCCGGTTTACTTTGACTATGCCGAAATTTCTTGCCTACCTAACCCTAGCTCACGTTCACACAGTGATGGGCACTGTGTGACGGGACCTCAGTTTAAAGTCCCATCCGAGAGAAATAATAATATTATGAACTTATTTTTTCATATAAACGGCTTAAAGTGCCCTGTATCTGAACCCAAAAGCAATGTAATGCTGTCAACGCAGCGCCTGGATTGTTTACCAGAAACAATGCGAGCGATGCATTATGGGAGGGTATTTTCCCAAAATACGGTAATGTGGGAAATGTGTATTAGGCCAACACGCCGCCGGCTTAAATTCTTGGTGTTTTATCACAAAGACAAACTTCTATAGCTTGCTTCCAGTAACACAACTAATGTTATGATTATATACAAGTCCTCTCAAGTTTGCTATCATCTGAATATGTCTGAGTGCACACCGTTATATACGCAATAAGAGAAAGATAAGTAAAGAGTGAACAAGGCAAAATATATATGCTGGTGATAAGCAGGCCTAGAAGAGCACAGATATGCATCGATAAATAAATAATAATTTGAATGGTAGCATTCTATACTTTGCATGACGAACCAGCAGTGAAAGTTCCACAACAAAAAGATAAATATGTGTAAAAGAAGTCCTCGCGGGTAATGTTTAGGTGCTATCTGAACGATATCAGCACGTTCACCCACTTTGTTAATCTAGATGGCAATGCAAATATCATTTGTGAGACGTGTGATATAACTGATGCATATTATCCAAATGTACACAGATCTAGTATCTTTACAATACTCTGTACACACTGTCTATGGAATCCCAGGTTTGCTCTCATCAGCATATGGCTGAGTGTACATAATCGCGTGTATTATGGTACATAGTAAAAACAAAATTTATACAAAAAGAGACCCGCACGTACGCACGCACGCATACATGCACATATGCGCGCTCACATGCATGCACTCACGCACGCTTATGCAAAATCCTGAAATCTGTATTATAAATTGCAAATCAAGTGCTTAATGGAGCCACGATGTATTAGAGCATCAGCACAACGTAGTGCTTTGCATTCTTGTGAGGACGTGTGAAATTCACTGAAATAGGACTGGGATATGCATAGCAGTGTTTCACCAAAAAGTAATATTTCTGACTTCTTCTTTTCGTTCGCTGACCATACTGCCAGTCCTAAGTGGCTATCGACATGATCATATTTCTGACTATATTATTATGAGGCCCTCTGGTACTGTTGCTGATGACTGTTGCTATATCAAAAAGTAATAGATGATAATAAAACAGAAATACCGCTTGGAATATTTGGATATCCAGTTGAACAAGCTTTGCTAATATATATGTCATTATTATACATGTACAGCAATGGTTTGTAGCAATACCTTGTATCCATTGTGCAGATTGATAACCCTTACACTGCTGAATACAGTAACGTTTATTTCTGAAACATTGAGATGAGTGGTGCTGACTGGTGCTGCTATTTTGGATAGCAAGAGTTTGTAACAACTAATGGCGGCAGAACCAGTTCATGATTTGGGGGAGGAACATGGGGTCCAGGTGTCTTCCCCTGAATATTTGCATATTTAGACCGCCTTTGCTGCCTAAGCCGGCCAAGAACGGTCTCCATAGTGGTCTTCAGAAATGTCCATTTGCAGATTGAGACAGCAATTTTTGAAAATTTACCACTGGAATTACTGGCTCGGTTAACGAGCCATTCATTCCAGTGGTAAAATTGTCAAAACTAGTCTTCTCTCGGTCTGCAAATGGTCATTCTTTTGAGAAATTTGGAAAATTCTTTTAAAAAAAAATATAAATCACTGTTTTATTGGGCATGACATAGTATATAAGATAATTTTGCGGGTGAGGAGGGGGGGGAGGGTTCTAACGGCCATAGCAGCAACTAATATGCCTTTTAAAATATTAGGTATGAAAATACAGACGCTGAATTAGAGCATTTCTTACCTCTTCAAGTATGCACTGCAGCACGTAATTTCGGTTATTTATTATGCGAAATGTAGGTCATGTCTCGGCCTATTGTCCCGCCCCCCCCCCCCCCCCCCCCGCCAGTAATTGTCTGAGTGACGTGTAGTGAATTTCCATTTTCTTTGATCTTCCAGCGAGCGACAGCCGCGATGTTTGATTGACAAGCAATAATTTCATCTTGGCGGCGTGCCCGATTTCTGATTGGTTGCATATCTGAGCTGCTTATTTATTGACAGATGTGTGCGTGTGTCGAGCGATGTGTACGAGCATAAATGTATACACACTCTCGACACAAACTATCCTACGTTACACACAAATCACGGATTTCCCAACATATGAGGACGTAGCCAATATTTCTCACAGGGCCTCTCAAACACGTTAGCATAAGGATTACCAACACGCACGCGCGCGCGCATATCCACGCATGCACACAAGTAGTATAGTGGGTATCTGTTCGCTATTGTTCTTTACCCCTGTGCGTAAAAACATATTTGATGCATATGGCGCGTGAATATCATACAGCTTGTAGTATTCCTGAACGCGAAATTAATAGTACTGATTGGAACAAATTTCAGGAACATTTTCGTAATCAATTTTCTATTCAAGTCTACTCAAGAGTCAATGCATGAACGCCTATTCGGTTGCGCTTCCCCGAGTTTACCATGCATACATCTTATGCATTCAGAACGCGATAATCATATATCCTTAATCACATCTATGGCCTCATTTCTTATGGTACGTAATTACTGTATGCGGTGTAATGTGTCATACGGTCATGATCACTCATGCTCTGCGTGCTGTCGTAGTTGCCAGACACCTTATTCTGATAACGGATCTTGTACTTCTACAGATGCTACGCATAAGATAATGTGTACTGATTGTCATCGTAAGTTTTATAACCGTCAATGTATGGTGAACCACCTCTCTAATGGGACCTGCGAAATGGTGAAGTCGTGTGCCCACTGTTTCAGTAGCATACTTCAAGTTCAAGATTATTTATTTTGATATAGAATATACATTTACAGTTTCACAACAGGTAGTCCACCAAAGGCAGAGCCTATGTGGCGGTGGACCCCTACATATAACATATAACATATAACAACAACAGTATAGGACATGAGAATACTGAATACATACGGTTAACATGTTATAGTCCTATATATACATATAGTTAACTGTCTCGCTGCCAAGCCTCTGCAGTCTACATTTTCCATGGAGCCTAACTCAGGGTATGCTGAGTACCTCTAAAACAATTTGATCAAACGTTGTCGGTGGCTAAGCCACAAGCAACTTTCAGTCAAATTTTTCTAGAATACTCAGCCAATCCAGAGTCATTGCCAATTGGAGTTATTGTCCGCTTCCAGCAGTCCAACAGTTAATAGACGTATGACAATTTACATTTTTACAGGGAAAGACATGACAGAGGGATGTGTGCTTATCTTGCTTAAGTTAATAATTCTATATTACATATTCTTATTATCAATGACAAAGTATTTTTTAGGCTGTGATGGTAGAGTTAGTTGTTTGGTAGTTACCATTATGACAGATATTCTTCTTATTATTAATATTATTATTATTATTATTATTTGTTCTGGTGACTGGGTGCAAGTATGAGAATAGCATGCCATGATGGTGTGTGTTTTCCAGAGTCTAGTAGGTTTCTATAATCTTCTTTTTGATATTCTGCTTAAAGTACTGTAGCTTTATGATGTCTGTGCGTGTGCTTGTGTCTGTATTATTCCATAACTGAATTGCTTTGTATGAGGGTTTTTGTTGTGCTGCTTTTGTTTGGTGGTGTGTTGAATGGAGGTTATCTCTTGTTCTTGTGTTGTGAGGATGCAATTGTGTATTGAGCATAAAAATGTTAGATAAGGATGAGGGTAAGTTGCCATTGTGGAAGTCCCTTAAGATTGTGTATAGTTGGAGCCCTCCTATGTCCTCAAGTTTTAAGACCTTTTCAGATTTAAAGATATCCTGGCCACCTGCTGTTTGTGAAAATAGTTTAATAGATTGCTTTTGCAGAGATTTTAGTTTTTTTAGTCTAGCTTGAGATGTATTAGTCCAGATAGCATTGCAGTAGGTGATGTGAGGAAGTATCATTGTGCAGTACAGGGTTTTAATAATATTAGGTGTTAGATAGGGTTTCAGTCTGCGAATGATGCCAATGCTTTTTGCTACCCTGGTAGTAATAATTTCAATATGCTTCTCCCATGTTAAATTTTTGTCCAGATATACTCCTAAAAACTTAGCATATTGTGCTTCTTGAATTATCTGGTTGTCGATATAGAGGTTTGGGAGAGCTATTTCTTTTAGTTTCTTAGATTTTGTGAATAGTATATAATTAGTTTTTGATACATTTAAGGACAATTTGTTTACTTTAAACCAGTCTATTAATTTTGCCATTTCATTATTGACATTTTTGTATAGAATTTCTATATCCTTGTGGCTGCAGAAAGCATTTGTGTCATCTGCAAAAAGTATTAGTGAGAGATGTTTGCAGACTTTGGGTATGTCATTCATATATAGGAGAAACAGCAGGGGCCCAAGAACTGAACCTTGGGGAACACCACAAACTATATTTTTGTATTCAGAGATAGCCCCATTGAATTGTACACACTGTTCCCTGTTTGACAGGTAACTCTGTATCCAGTTCAATGCAGTACCTCTTATTCCATAGTATGCAAGCTTTTGCAGTAAAATTGTATGATCAATTGTATCGAAGGCTTTGGAAAGATCCAAGAATACACCTAGCGTATGTTCATTATTCTCAAGGGAGGTTGATAATTTTTCTATCATATCCACAATGGCAAGCATAGTAGAGTGTTTTTCTCTGAAACCATATTGAGAAGGATATATGATTGAGTTTTTGTTTAGATATTTAGTAATTCTACTAAAATACAGCTTTTCTAAGAGTTTTGAGAAAAGTGGAAGTACCGAGACTGGCCGATAATTAGTAAAGTCAGATACATCTTTAGCTTTTAACTTAAAGATGACGATGAACACGTATGCGGTATGACAAAATGTCACGCGTGTAAAGAAAAGTATGTTATTACGTACAAGTTCTACTTCAACCCATAGTGAATGCGGCTTATGTTTTGAATATTTCAGAATACGCTACCAATTATGGACCAGCATTCAACTATGCTAATGCACAATCAACATTGAGTAACCCTTGTAATTGGTTCATCAAATTACAACTAAATCCTTTAAAGTTCATTCTAAAGGCATTCTCTTGGAATACACAATATGGATAAATTCGTCAAGGTATTGTGAGTCCTTGAGATGAAGCATTTACAATACGGTTACGCTTATTACAACATAAATGCCCACACTGATGCAACTCAAAACCAATTGGTGGAGTTTATTATATCAAAGCAGGGATCTTTGATGGAAATCCAGATCCGGATATAAATGGTCAGGCGTCTACTGCCGACATGACTGAGTCTGGAAAACTTCCAAAAAATAATTTTACTTCTGAAACACATAACAAGTCGTTGGGACAAACGAGTCAAAATTGTGCATGTAAAAACCCACTAGGAAGCACAATGGACCATCGAGTTGTTGACCGCATCGATATGACTTAGTCAGATCAGCTCATAATGCAGTACAAGACAGCGCAGATAGATTTACAGCATGCTCAGTTGGACTATTAAGGTCAGTCCAACGCTGGACCTATCTTTTCAGTTAGAAGGGAATGTTGTTTGATGCCTACGCTCGATGAGGTTAACGTTGACAGATTCTTTGCACGATTTGAATTGTCAGTAAGATTTTATAGTTGGCCAATGAAATTCTGGTCATCCCTTGTCAATACGCTTCTACCTGACAGAGGGCTTGATGCTTTTAATGACTTATCGCCAACTAATTGTGATGATTACACCAATGGTCATCAGAGAATATGCTTTAGCAGCAGAACAAAATAGGCTATTATTCAGAGAATGAGAGTGGGATCCTAAAAAATTATTAAGGGAGCAAACTCGATTCCAACGTAGACCTCTGAGAAGATGTTTAATAATAAAAGCAGGTGTCATTGAACAATTTAAGGCAACCATCTGTACTGGTGCACACCATTACTTGGTGCTCCATCATGAAGTAACTAACGTTTATCCTGCAACAGAGCTTCTCGAATGTTATTATGCCATGAACCCTTATAATAACTTTACATCTTCAAAACCACCAAAACAATTTCCTCAAGAGCAAACATATTCCAAAATGCACAAAAGTCTAACAAACCTGCTACATGCAAATGCTCATCTCAAAATACAAATGAAGAATCGGCATGCCTAGGAACCAAAATCGAGCAAGGAAAAAAATGGTATAATGACGTCTTTTATACGGGAGGAAGTAGTTGTACAAACTACTCCTCCAATATAGTCACAATTACATCCTGCAGGAGTAAAGACGTCGAAAGCCCCTAAGAAATGTGTTTCTTGGCAGGCACATCTGTGTATCATGGAAGACATGTCGTTCTCTCATTGTGGTAAAATTGGACACGCAATCAAACACTGTTCAGGCTTAAGATTAGCATACATAGAGCAAGCTATATTCTATAGATCTTAAAATATCAAAATCCAAACAAGACAATCGCTGTTATCGTTGTGTAGTGGCGATCACATGGTTAAAGTGTGCCCACATTCTAAAGTAACAAAGAGCAGGCTTGTAAAGACTACTCTTGCATCTTTTAAGAGAAAGATATTACCAACAGCTCTTGGTATAGCCACACTACCATCTTTCCAAACAAAGTAGTATAGCAGATAACGATATACTGCTGGAGATTTTCTATTACTGTCTTCAAACTTGTAAATACGATACCACAGGTTGATGGATATTGTAGCAGCCAGGCGTCTGACCAGATCAGTGCTTACTTTATCACTCAACGGGGCCTTAGTGACCAAATAACCATGAGATGTTGAGGGGGATGCATCACATCGCCTATTTGCGTTAGTCATCATAGGCATCCTATGATGACTAACGCAAATAGGCGATGTGATGCATCCCCCTCAACATCTCGTGGTAATACTCAGGGTAAATTAGTCATCCTATACCAGCCACTTGGAGAGACTATAAAAGAGGGAGAAGCATGCAGTCGGCAGGATCTGTTGATGAGTTCGTCCTACACCATGAATTACCCAGAATATCAGGCTGGAGGTGCAAATAAATCTTCAGATTGCGTAGCCATTAAAATCTCACTGAAGTCACTCCCTGGTACCAGTCACTAAGGTTAAAGTTCTCTTAGAAAGTTTAATGCATACGTGATATAAAAATCCAAATCCAATGGGAAGACTGATAACAGTGGTCTGGTAAGAGCACCCAATAACCCCAGGAATATGATATTGATACCAATGGATATATGTTAGCCATACATGGGTGAAATCTGAGTGGCTCCCTTGTTCGCCCGTTACTGGTAAGTTGCCCATTATAGGTAGCTGACTCAGGTCACCATCTTGGGCCACCAAAATTGAGCAGCGCAGCAGAGCTGGGACATGAGACATTTAATTATGTCATGCAGATTTTCACATGAAGGCAAGCAATTTGACAGATGGTAATGCCAGAGATGTCACTAGTTACCATCGGTAAAATTCCTTGCTAACAAAATCAAATGGGATTTTCTAATGATCTTCTTTGTGTCGATGCATAAAGACAGAGTTGGAATCAATGAAAATTAAATGATGGTTAATATGTGGCTCTTTCAATCTTTAAAACATTTAGCTAAAGGGAGCACATTCACATCATTATTATCAATTTCGGTTTCATTACCGTGAATAATAAAATTGTGGTCAGTAGGCATGTAAATAAACAGATCATGTGATATAAATTCGGTACACATATTTATAAATGTGGTTCCTCTCAGATTGTTCCAAAAGTTATTGATGATTATATGATCTCATCGAGATATAATTTGTGCCATAACTGTAGCTTTTCATTAGATAACGTATAGCTTCGTTTAATGATGTAGCAAATGTATTTACATCTACGGACTGAATGGCCACATCGTTTCCTTTAACCCCTCCCTGTAGTTATCCTCTGATGCACTGTAGTTAAAAATCGATTCAAGGGAATGGCACACATCGCGTCATTGTTCTCAAAATTGTCAGTCTGTCATGCCATCTTCTGTTTCTTCCTCTTCTGGTAATGCGAATTCTGACAGTCTGCGAGGCTAGATCCAAGGCCTCCACATCTTCTGGCAATACGTTTTCAAAAATGGTGGGAGGGTCAGGTTTAAGGAATGAGTTTCTGAGAGGTTAGGCTTTTCGACCGTGGGCTGATTCGTTAGACCCAATAACTGGTCCATCACAATTCGACAAAATGGGTACTCTTTCTTTTTTCCTAATCCACCAATAGAATACTCAGTGATTATCTTTAGCTCTTCACTGTTATGGGTAAAGTCCACATGGACTAACTTTTCTATTTTGTTCTCTCGCTTACGTGGTATTGTTCGTATTTCACTCGAAATGTCATTGTCCAACATTAAGTTAAGGTACAGCCTATTTCCTGACACTGGTGAATTAGAGAATATGATTATCAGGCAGACATCTCTATCAGTCCGTCACTCATTAGGTATTAACCATGTGCCCTTTTGCTCTTGCGATATTATGGCTTCCACCATCTGGATTACACACGCCCACACGCACGCACGCATGCATGCACGTGCACGCACACAGACACACACACACACCCAACCATGCATGCACGCATGCATGCGCGCATGCATGCACGCACGCACGTACATGCCTAACCGATAATATATACATATAAGTATATATATATAAGTATATAAGTATATATATATAGTTAGTATAGATAACTCTATGGCGTTGTCAGGGAAGCTATGATGTGCGCGCATGCACGCTATGGGTTCTTACAGACTTTTTGTTTTTAAAATTTTCAAAAAATGTAAAGTGCCAGAATGTTCTACTAATTCGCAGCAGCATTTGAATGCCTAAACTATTTCGGAATTTCTTTTTTCTAGAGCCTGGCCACTTGCAATTTTCGTAGTACTGTCTACATACATGCCCGTATTTGGCTAGCGCAGTTGTGTAGGTCTAAATGCAGAATTTCTACTGATATTCTGATCTAAGAGAAACTTTTTTTTCGAAAAATATTTCAGGATCCTAAACCTGTAAACAAGTGAATGCAGTGGTAAGCCTTTCGATATTCAGTTTGTCTCCTAAGCTTTATTGTTTTTCATGATGCTGTACAAAACTGCTTTTGCGACTCTTCATCAAAGTAGCAGCAGGCTTATTTTTTCAATTTCTCTACAATCTTTCATAGCCGTAGGAACAGAGTGGGGGAGGAGGCAAGGGGGTGGGTGGTGTGCGATGTCACCCCTAGGTTTTTCCTCTCTGATAGTATATCCCCCATAATGCCCACTCCCACTATCTCTTGGCCCAACCCATAGTTTAGGTGCCCACCCCACCTCAAACTATATTCCTACACCCCCTGTCCTTCGGATGAGACATTAACCCGATTACTCAGCCAGTCATTCCAGTGGTAAATTTTCATAAATTGTCTCCTCTTGGCCTGCAAATGAATATTCAATAAGAAAATATTTTGATTGTCCATAACAAATTTTACATTCAATTTCTTAACATGCAGTTCACTAATCAATCCCCGCTCCGTCAATCTGTCCAAATATCTGGCACAGGGGTGGGCTGAATCAGAGTAAACTCGGGCTATTTGCTGTATTGTCAAGATTTGTTAGAATTGAAACATAATTTGCTTGATGATTATCCATTCTCGACATTTGTATGGCAAGAAAGTTATTATTGAAGATTTACTACTTATTTAGTGATCGGTGATGGTATCATGTGTGGGTGAATGTGGGCGATGGTAATTATGAGTGTTTGTGACAATGAGCGATGGTGACGGTGATGGTGAGTGACAGTGATGATGACTTGAGTAATGCTAACAACGTTGACAATAGTGCTGAGTGATGATGATTGTGACAGAGTGTTGTTGTAAGTGAGTGAGTGAGTGTGAGAGAGGATGAGTGAGTGAGTGCATGTGCGAGTGAGCTTTAGCCAGTGAGTGAATGAATGAGAAGTGAGTGAATTACATCACTCAGTTGGTGACTCAGAGGATGGATGGGTGAGTGGATTGGTAGGCATCCCTGTGGTGTGTGGGTGGCATTTGTATCTCGCGAGATCTCCTTCGAGAAAAGTATCTCGTATGTATTGAGTAGCCATTGGCGTAGTGATTTCCACCAGAATATAGTGGCAGAGAGAGTTGAAACTTAAAAGGACAGGAGTGCTACTCTCCTCATACCAGACAATATTAATTCACGTAAAACGAGATGATATAAAGCCTATAGTAGTCTGTATGGCAAGTAGTTAAAGGAAAAATAGTCCCTCTGAATTTGTTGTAAAGTTCAGATCTGTCACACGTCTGTCACACACAAAATGAGGTCAGGAATTTGCTGACATTGCGTGGATATTGATATTAGACAAACCACTGGGTGGATCAAGTCCATTTTAATGTCTGTATTAAGCTGGTGATACAGAGGTTAAGATGATACCAAAATCAATACAACCCATAGTGTTCCTTTTACAGTCCGCTACAGAGATGGACTGGGTCCCAATATGTCTGGTCGAGTGGAGTCTGTGTAACAGTCTAGACATTATGATGACATAATAAGGTGACCGGTCAATACATTAGAGGTGTATTCTCGCAGAAGTGACGCCTCTTTTTTTAGATTGGTGTGGGTGGGTGAGTAAATTTACATGTCACTTGCTGGGTGTATGTGTGAGTTGGAAGGTGTCACTAAGTGGGTGTGTGAGACTAGTAGAAATTGACAAGGGATCTATAGTAATAATAATCCAACCGATTCCAACGACTATCTAAATTAACTAGAATCTCATATCTTAGTAGTTTTATTAATAGCTCAATCACATCGATCAATCTCGACTTCTAGGCTACACAAAAGTAATTCTGAAATCAAGGACAGGTGTTTTGTTTGCCCTATTGTACCCGGATAACACGGGTTATCGGGCTATTACCAGACCAATTAAGCAGTCCAGACAACTATTCAAGCGTCCAATTTTATCATTATGATGCATCAACACACATAGTCCAACATTTAGAAGTACAGGACATCTAAGACAATCTAAAAATCATTGTTTTCAATCTTAACTATTTTATGACATATCCCTGAAACATCGTTATCGTTTATTTGCCCCGAGATTGAGATACAGGGTTCGATTCATCGGTTAAAGGGTTAATAATATTGGCTCAACTTGCAATAGACTTGTCAACTATATAAAATGATTTTATGTTCGCAATCTTAAAACATGAATTAAAAAAGTTAGGTCACCAGCTAGGCTCGTGAGCTTGAAATTTTGGTAGCCCCGCTTAAGATCTAGGAGCCACGGGCTACCGGGCCCATGCTAATCTTCAACACTGTATGGTATGCAACAGAGTATAAGTTCATGACAAGAGTGTTGTATTGCGGGCTAAAAGTAGGTCAGGCTGACCTACTTCTGATGCATGGCATACCTTCATAGTAGTGGAAGTGCCCCGAGAAGACGATTTAAAAAAAGTTGTCACTAGAATTCCGAGACAGGCATTGCAGCGATAAACTTTCAAAAATAATATTCTCTTGGTCTACAAATGGCCATTATACCATTCTATAACAAATATTTTACTTTTCTTGAAGAGTCTTGACAATTAAAGCATTACCATGGTCAAGTGGGCAATGCCAAATTTTTGTGGTAGCATTAAGAGACACTAGCCTAAGAGAACGAGACTCGGATATGGATAAACACAGAAAATGAGAACAACAGCAATAAGACCAACGACGGCCTCCACAAGTCAACATGGCTAACGAAATTCTCGGTGCATAATTTAACAATGAGTGTAGGTGGCACACCGCGGCTAACACTGGAGCACCCATCTGCACCACAGTATTTCCGTAATTCAGTGCGAACGTCTTAAATGTAATGTGTAGCTCGCGGGGTAGAGTCAGGCCATTCCAGTGTCTGGTGTTGGCGCGCCGCGTCACATGTACATGACGAGTGATGACGCTGGCTAGCTTCCGGTCTTGGGGTTACAGATCCCGTGCGACACTGCCCTGCAGGTAACAAAGACTGGCTCCTTAGGCTGGTGGAACTCAATCATTCTGGTGGGGCCATGCGACCATCGTCGCGAAGATTAAATACAATGGTATCAGCCCATGAGATAGCAATTTCGTGATCTATGGACTTACAAGATTTAATTGGTGACCTAACTAAAATAAGTCTATACAATTAGTTTACCTAGCAGACCATCAAGTATGCTAGATAAAAAAAATGAGCATACGAAAATACAAGCCATAGAGACAGCCTGATGAACTTCTAAACGTGGGACTCCCGGAGATACCATACAGACTCGCAGGTCCGCAGAGGTAACCCCTGCAAAGGCGGCTCCTTAGACTGGTGGAACTCAATCGTTCCAGTGGGGCTGTGCGACCATCATCGTGAAGATTAAATACAATGGTATCAGCCCAAGAGTTTGTGTCACCGGTATGCCTGTCCATAGCAATTTCTTGATCTATGGACTTACAAGATTTAATTGGTGACCTAACTAAAATAAGTCTATACAATTAGTTTACATAACAGACCATCAAGTATGCTAGATGAGCATACGAAAATACAAGACATAGAGACAGCCTGATGAACTTCTAAACGTGGGACTCCCGGAGATACCACACAGACTCGCAGATCCACAGAGGTACCCCCGCAAAGCCGGCTCCCACACACGATATCACTAATTAACTTAATATAAGTTATTATACTTCTAAGCTGAAAAGGAAAGAAGAATATCTTCTTTATATGGAATACGCTGTGGTAGTCGCATATTTCGGCGGCTCTTTAAAGCGTTTGATCCAATTTACTGGAAATAGCAGTAAAAGTCACGTGGCTTTTGAAAAACTTGTGGTTGATTGGGAACTTATGTGCTTTTTATGGCGATGGCCGAAATACTGTTGCTGATGTGTAATCTTTGGAAATGCGAGAGATGGAAATATATGTTCTATCATGAATCTTTATAATATAAAGTCCCTATTTGCGTGAGTTCTTAAACATGTGTCTTGGTATATGTCTCTAATAGCCCATGTCGATTATGGACTGGAACGCAGGTAAGAGAATTTTTGAAATTCTCTTTGTAATTATACTGTTAGATTTCTTATGCTGCTGTATCGGGGGGGGGGGGGGGGAATGTCAACTTTATCGAACCTTGCTGGTATTTCGCTCTGTAATGGCCGAGCCCGTGGGCGGGACAGAGTTACTTTAGAGCACAGATGACCTGTCGGATGCTGTCGTAGCTTTGATCAATCCATTATCGAATTCAACTTTTCGGTAGGAAAATCCTACTCGTGACTGATGACAATGCGGGCATCTTGCTCTCTTAATGATATTGACTGTTATTACGTGTGAATGATGTATGTATTCTCGGTTGTTCCCGTAAGACGTTGTGGGAGAGGAGTGGGGCGTCGGACAGACGTTTCTCCCGTGACGTGTACTGTAGATGGCTGTAGTGTATCCTTCTATCTACATGTGTGTGCGGGAGAATTGTTGGCTGATGTTTGTTGACGATAATGTTGTTGTCAGGAAGTCCAGGCTGCTGTATGATGCTAATGTCAAGCGAAGTGGGTGCATTCCAGTTTTCCACGCTGGTGAGCGCCAAGTCTGTTGTTATTGCGGGAGGTGGGGGTTGTGGAAGATAGTCTTTCTCCCGTATCTTGTGCGGATGGAACTGTTGCGGGAATTTTTGTCTCTAATGGGAATTAATTAATACCGATAGGTGCTGCTAAATGATGTTGTTGCCGGTGTTGAATGTCTCTGTTATGCTGGGTATAGCCGAGTATGTGTGTGATGTACGCGCAATGATGAATTGGCATAGCCGGCCCTGAGGGCAAGTGTGTTCTGTATGTAACTGACGTTCTGTCTGTGGTGTGATGTCCTGATTGCTCATGGGGGAGTATGGTAGGCCAAATGGAGAGGGTGGCCTTTGGACAGGGGGATGTGGTCATCTCCCGTTACATGACGGTTGGTGCCTTGTCATAGTTTTTAGACACCGGGAAAATTCGAGCCAAGAGTATGCTGAACAGGCTGCTTCCCGCCCACGCGGGTGTGGGGGGTTGTGGGGGGGGGCTGCGGGAGTATTGTTGGTCGGTTCGGTGCGGGATGCCACCTCCTCTGTAGCAGCAGTCCCTCTCATATCTGAAGATTGACAGTCAACAGATGACGAGTGGAGTGTGAAATGGGCCGAGCCGGTGATGTCCGAACTTGGTGTATAGATAAGGGACGCCAGTTGGAGCTGGGGCAGTGGTGCAGCGATGGATATGGGTGCCACTTGGTTGCGGATTGGTTTCGCGATTTGGGGACGTGATCGGGTACACCTCATTGTACGGTTTTGCGGTTCTAGATATGCCAAGGCTTCATCTTGCCTCTTCACTTCCATGCTATTCATTACATGTTCCACTCCACAGGAAGCATGGCTTGGGTCAGCCTCAGCTTCCACTTGTGATAACTTTATGATGGGACGGGGGTATACCATGAAGTGGGTGGGAGTGGGAAGAGATCGGTGGAACAGCTTTTCCATCCGGTCCCTTGGACAAAACAAACAGAAAGTTCTTCAAATACGGCTTCTCAGATCGAGTAGACCCGTGCTAAGGAGGGAGAGGGCGAGTATGTATCTCATCATCGTCTTCAGCGTTAGCTGCTTGTTCACTGGTGTTCTGGCGTGGTAGAAGACGGGTTGACCTGGCACTGCGGTTCTCTGCAATAATCATGGGAATACTACTTTCCGGAGAAATATCTGTCTGGGTACTGGTGTCATGAGGAACGTCCAGTCCGAGCTCTGGTGCTAGGTCGTCACTGACACATGGTTTAAGCCGATCAAAGTGGATGACTGAGGTCAGGCCATCCGAAGCATGAATGCAGTAGGTCATGTCCGACGTCTTACCTACTACCACATAGGGGCCTTTCCACTGGTAACTCAGTTTACTTGGCACATTTGCAGATCGTCGTGAATCGTGTACCCAAACAATCCTTCCTGCTTCATAAGGATTTCCATGCACTCTCCGGTCATGCCATGCCTTCTGCCATCGGTGTGCAGTGGATAAAGTTTCTCTTACTAACTCATGGGCCTGGTCTATCTGCTGCCACAAGAGTTCAACATGGAGAGATGGTGAATCTTTCTCTCCTGGTATCCAAGGCATTGCCAGATCCAGGGGTAAGGCTAATTCATGGCCTAACATTAACCGAGCAGGGGTGTAACCCATGCTGGAATGTACTGAAGTGCGGTAGGCCATGAGTGCATATGGGAGTCGTAGATCCCAATCTCTACAATCAAGGTGTGTTTCCTTAGTAAGCATTTCCGCGAGAGTTCGATTGCACCTCTCCACTATCCCGTCACTGCGGGGATGATATGGATTCGTCCTTGTTCTGACGATATGAAACAATTTGCAGAGCTCTGATATGAGCCGGCTCTCAAAATTACTTCCTTGATCAGAGTGTAACTCATAGCGCATACCAAAATGGCAGAACACATTGCTTACCAAGACCTCCGCTACGGTGGATGCCTCTTGGTCCGGCAAAGCAAATGCTTCTACCCACTTCATGAAATAATCTTGTAATACGAGGATGTACTTATTTCCGTCATCCGTCGTATTCAAGGGTCTGAGCACATCAATAGCCACTCGCTCCCACAGTGCACCAATGATTTTCATTTGGCATAGTGCGATATGGTGCTTGCCAACAGCGTGTCTTTGGCATGGGATACATTTGGCGACCCATGCCTTGACACTATCGTGAATCCCGATCCAATGGAATGTCTGTTTGATGCTGGTAATGGTCCTTTCCACGGCCAGATGCCCGGCGTTATCATGCAGTTGTTTTAGTATAATATTACGATAACTTTCCAGGATTACCAGAACGTTATTATGGAGGTGACATCCTTCAAACCGCTGGTAATAATATTTAGCCGTGGTGGATAGTGATGTTACCAATTCCTTCAGAGGACATACCCCCTCCTGGATCCACTCGTATATATTTTGTGTCTGCGTGTCAGTTGCCTGATCATGTGCGATTATCTCCAGATTCCACTCTGTGCACTTCAATTCGGGGAACTCCGGAGATGGATGTGTTGATTCCAACTCTACTGAGGGCATCGGCATTCCCATGCAATTTGCCGGGACATTGAACAACGTTAAAGCTTTAGGCCTGCAGGGATTCCTGCCATCTCACTAACTGGCCTTCCAGATTTTTAAGGTTTCTGAGCCAGCGTAGTGAGGCATGGTCTGTATGGAGTGTAAATGGGTGACCGTACAGAAAGTGTTAGTAGTACTTGGCGAAATGTACCGCTGCAAGTAGTTCTCGCTTCGTGGTTGCGTATCTTCTTTCAGTTTTATTTAGGGTACGCGAACCATAACCCAACACCTGCTCCATTCCATCCTCTGTGAGCTGAGATAGAACCGCGCTGATAGCGTAGGCCGACGTGTCAGTGTCTAGGATGAAATCGAGGTTTGGATTAGGATGAGCAAGAATCGGGGCAGTCATCAAGAGTTCTTTCAATGCCCTGAAGGAACCTTCACACTCACTCGTCCACTCGAATGGTCGATCTTTTTCGGTGATTTGATATAGAGGGGAACCAATCTCGCTGAAATGACGGGTATATCGGTGATAGTATTGACAGAGCCCGAGGAAACTTCGAGTTTCTGTTACTGAAGAGGGCGTTTGCCACTCTGCTACTGCCTTTGTTTTTGACGGCTGAGTAGCCACTCCATCACCGGATATGACGTGTCCCAGGAACTCGACGCGCTGTCTGAAGAGATCACATTTCTTTGGTTTGAGCTTTCAAGTTGGCCGTGTGGAAATGGGACAGCATGGTGTCCAAAGTTGTCAGAGTTTGCTCAAACGTTGGTCCAAAGACTATTACGTCGTCAATATAACACAGACAGATCTCCCATTGCAGGGTAGTTAATACCTACTCAATAAGACGTTCGAAAGTTCCAAGAGTGTTGCACAATCCGTAGGGCATCTTTCGGAATTGGTAAAGACCATCCCTACAAACGAATGCAGTTTTTTCCATGTCAGGTTCATCCATGGCTACTTGCCAGTAACCGCTAGCCAGGTCAAGGGTACAAAACCATTTGGCTCCAGATAGCGAATCCAAGGCCTGATCTATTCGTGGGAGCAGATATGCGTCCTTAATGCTAAGATCATTAAGGCGGCGGTAGTCGATGCAAAACTGCAAGGATCCGTCGTTCTTGCCTGCTAGTATGATGGGGCTGGCCCATGGAGATGCTGATGGTTCTATGATGCCGGTCTCCAACATGTCATTAACTTTTTGATGTGCTTCCACTTGCTTATGAATGGGAAGACATCGTACCGGTTGTCGTACCAGATGATTATTGCCTGTGTCGATGGAGTGTCACACAAGATGAGTTTCTCTGAGATCCATGTCTCTGAACGAAAAACTATTGCGATATTTGTAAAGTAGTTTCCGAATTTCCCATTTCTGTGATTGCTTTAATCCTACTGTGGCACGCAGATGCAAATCGTGTAGGTGTTCTGGTAAATCATCAGTCATTTCCGGTTGTATGGTGATAAGTTTAGGTGTTTCCAAAGAGATTACTGTCCACCAAATGGCCGCAGCGTACCCCTGGTTCAAGAGTTATGGGGTATGCGGTCTTTGTTGGTAGTGTCCAAGATCATACAGGGACTCGCGCATTGTGAGGCGATCATGTAATTAGGGTTGGGTTCCAGCATGGCGATGTGGGTGTTGCTTCCTAACTGTGATGCAGTGGCCCATAAGATTTGCTCCTGTCCTGGCTCAACTGTGGTGGTACTTGATAGTATGATTGCACACATATCGTATAGTGACGATTCCGGTCCAAGAGGTATCCGTCGGCCATGTATGTCGAGTTCCTGTTGTTTGCAATGGATGATAGCTTCACTGGTACTGAGAAAATCAGAGCCAAGGAGGACGTCATTGTGTATAGAGGCGATGACAACTCGCTGTATGAATTGCACCTCCACTATTTGAATAACTAGATTAACTACACCGGCTACAGGCACATCAGCTGCCGTAGCGATTTGTAGATAGATGTTTGTGGGTTTAAGGGTAGGCTTTTTATGAGGTGGGATGCTCTCATATAAGCGCTTGTTAAATACCATGATAGAAGCTCCAGTGTCAACAGTGGTGCTGATGGAAACACCGCTAAACAGACAGGCACACTTATATATTACTTTGCGGTGCACCTGCAGAAAGGTTTCCAATGATTACATCTGCAACAATGGTGTCGGAGCGGAATCATTCTGTATATAATCGGTCTGTTTCCGAATGGCTTCCCTTAATGTGGTGGATGGCTGAGTGAGGAAAGGGCCAGTCCGCCGCCATTGCTGCTGTGATGGAGTCTCACCGCAGAAGAAACAGTGACATCACAAGGGGCGTTCGTTTCGCCGGCAGCGTCGTCGTTTGTGAATCCATGAGGCGGAGTGAACTGTTTCTCCTGAGTTATTGCTGTCTGTGGATGCAGGAGCTGATGTAGTGCGGGACGGTGTTTTGCATACCACCAGGGGACACATAGAATCCAGTGTCTTGGTGGCGGGACGTGGCGCTTGCAAAAACGTTGTTTCAGCGGAGATGCTACAACCTACCACTGCCGTTTTACAAAGGAAAGACGGTTTGTTAAGTGCGGACATAGGGGGGGGGGGGGGGGGGGAGGGCGGTGCTGCGGATGTAGGAGGCATCATAGGCATCGACATATATGAAGCCGTGCGTATTGGTGTACGTGTAAAAGCTCAGGCTTGTTGGTGATAATTGGCCACCAAACGTTGTTGTACGGAGGCCGCAGTTGAGCCGGGTAGTGAATACGGGCACCCAGGTGACTCTCCAATCGGTGCCCTTAGGAGTGTGACGGCTTCTCAGGTTGCGGAGTTCTGCAGTCAGAGGTAGGTGTTGTAGACAGAGGTCGGTTAGGGCACCATTCCCTCCAATATCCTGGCTGACCACATCCGAAACAGGTGTTTGGCGGTGGTACGGTGTTAGTGGTGTTCATTGTCCTAAGGTGAGTTGTTGCTAAATTAGTGCTGAGGGTAGTTACTAAGTTTGTCAGTGCGGAGATTTGTTTGTTTGTCTCATCTATTCGCTCATGCATGTTGCCGTGATTGTTATTGTTTCGCTGGTTCCCACGCCCCGTGGCTCCAGTGTGGCCTCCTCTGTGGCCACACCCCCTTCCTCTAGGCGCTTTATTCTGATTGGAATGTAGTGGTGCTGTTTGTGGTGTGGATTGAGCTGTGGTTGTTGATGCGGTAGGTGTGGTGTGAGCATCGGTTGATGTGGCGATGACTGCACCCTCTACCTCGCTGATAGTGGGAAGTTGGCAATGGTTCATTTTCTCCTGCTCTAGGAAGTTTTCAATACGGACCGCAGTGGCCGTTAATTGGGCCAAGCTTCCATGGTCAGCAAGGAAGAGTTTTTCCTTTAGAGCGGGCTCCCCGCTCAATGCATCGATGAACGTGTTATGATGAAGATTACTCTTGAAGAAGATGGACAAACACTGTCAGGAAAGATGGCTGCAGATGCCTTTGCAAAGGCATATGCAAAAGAAAGCAACATTTCTATACCACGAATGCGTCAAAAAGAGGTTAGAAAAGAGCAAAAGGAAAGAACGGACACCAACACTCACGATGCAATGAAAGTTGACATTAGTTTAGCAGAACTGAAGAAGTCTATTCGCCAATTGAAGAGGAAGAAATCTCCCGGGCCAAATGGCATTACGAATGAAATGATCCAACACCTTGGTAATGCATCTCTTCGCAAGTTGCTAGATATCTTTAATCTCAGTTGGACCAATGGAGAGGTTCCTCAGTGCTGGAAGGAAGCCAGAATGACTCCTATTCTGAAAAAAGGGAAGAACAAGACGAAAGTGCTGAGCTACCGTCCTATCAGTCTTACAAGCTGCATATGCAAGACCATGGAGCGAATCATCAACCAGCGGTTGCACTGGTACCTGGAGTCGGAGAACACTATAGTTTCAGAGCAGGCTGGCTTCAGAAGATACATGAGCACAGAAGATCAAACAACACATCTTGCACAGGCCATAGAGAACACTTTTCAAGCCAAGAAGGTGATGCTAGCTGCCTTCATTGATCTGCAGATGGCATTTGACAAGGTGTGGAAGGATGGCCTCCTCGTGAAGCTCCGGCGCACAGGCATCGGTGGCAACATGTTCCGATGGACCAAGGCATACCTACACAATCGCAGAGCTAGAGTGCTGGTGGATGGACAATCTGGACAGAATGTATTGCTGAGACAAGGGGTACCACAAGGAGGAGTATTATCCCCAACTCTGTTCATACTCTTCATTAATGATATTGTAGCAGAGCTGCCAAATGGGATCCAAGCAGCCCTCTATGCAGATGACCTCGTACTCTGGTGCACCGAGGAGTACACAACGACTGCCACGTACAGAATGCAGCTTGCCTTGGACAGAATTACAGCTTGGGCCAATCGCTGGTGTATTACCATAAACAAAGAAAAATCATCAGCCATGCTATTCTCACTGTCCACCAAAACCAAGGTTGGCAATCTGACACTGGGCGGTACTCCACTCGAGTACGAGGACCAGCAGACATACCTGGGAGTCACCTATGACAGAAGATTAACATGGAAGGAGCACATCCAGAACGCAGAGGCAAAGGCCAGAAGAAAGCTAAACATCATGAGGAAGCTGGCAGGAACAAAGTGGGGTGCCAATGAAAGGATCCTCAAGACCATCTATCTAGGTGCCGTACGACTACACCTTGAGTATGGATCCAGCTCATGGATGACAGCAGCTAAATCTCATCAACAGAACCTCGACAGAGTACAAAACCAGGCACTGCGCATCATCACTGGTGGAAGGAGATCAACACCAATAGAAAAAATGGAGCAGACAGCAGGCATCCCCCACTTAGTAAAGGAAGGGAATGCAAAGCACTGATCCAAGCTGCAAAGTTCAAATCGTTCAACGACCACCCGATGAAGATCAGGCAAGCACAGCTGTCATCAGGAAGACTTAAAAGATCAAGTTTTGTGAAAGAGACAAAAGCACTTCAAAGGAAACACCAAGAAATGTTGCCAGCACAAAGAGAAGACCCAAACCACACCCTTGCTCCTCCACCCTGGGAAAACAAACTAGAGAGCATAGCTATTCGCACCACAGTACCTCATCTCACAACCAAAGATGAACACAGTGATGTGAGCAAGACGGCCCTGACCCTAGCCATGCTGGAAGAAATGTACCCTCAGGAGACATGGATAAGGATCTACACAGATGGATCAGCCAAAGATGCAATTAGGAGCGGAGGTGCCAGACTGCACATACAGTATCCAAACGGACAACATGAGTCAGCTGCAATACCGACAGGCAAACACTGCACAAACTACAGAGCTGAAGTCGAAGCACGGGTCCATGCAGCTAATACCATCAGCAGAACAGCAGACCCTATTGCGCAGATTGTCTTTTTATCTGATGCCCACTCCGTCCTTGAGGCTATCACCAAAGGTAAGCTGCCACAACTTGAAGAAGCACTACAAACCATCAAATGCTTTCGGATAGCATTGCAGTGGATCCCCTCACACTGTGGAGTCCAAGGAAATGAGGAAGCAGATAAGATGGCAAAGGTGGGTGCAGAAGAGAATCAGACAGAAAACATGGTTACGCATACAGAGATGAAGACTATCATCATGTCACTCTATAGAATACCTCAATCAGAGGATGCCTACCATCATCTCTCAAGGCCAGAGCAAGTGACCATTTTTCGTCTCAGAACTGGACATAACAGACTAAACCAACACATGTACAGGCGGTTCCACCTTACAACATCGCCCGCTTGTCCTTGTGGAGACCACAGACCACATACTTCAATGTTGCAGTACGTATCAGCTGCTGGGAGAAGAGATCTGGCCTTTGTCAACCTCCTTTCTTGAAAAGCTGTATGGGCCTGTGGAAGAACTGCAGAAAACCACAGATTTCATCTTGAGAACGGCTCTCCAAGTGTGATACCAGCGATCGAAAAGAAGAAAGAAGAAGAAGAAGCAAGGAAGAGTTTTTCCTTTAGAGCAGGCTCCCCGCTCAACGCATCGATGAACGTGTCCAGGTGAAGATGTGTTACGCCTTCTATATTGGTGCTATTGTATGCGCAGGTGACTAGTCTCCGGATATGATTAGCCAGTTCCGGTAGAGTCTCGGAGATTTTTAGGCTGTAATCGGTTCATTTTCCTGAGAGCCATGTCGCCAAACCATTCTGATAATGCTCGTTCCAATTGCGTGTATGTAGGAGTACAGTCAGTCCTGAGATCAGTGAGAACTTGGAGGGCTTTCCCGGAAAGTTTCGTGGCGAGATATATTCACCCATTTGTTGATCGTTCCAGTGGTTAGTCCGACTTATAATTTCGAACTGGGTTTTGTAATTGGCCCCGTCACTCTCCCCACTGAATTCGGGAGGGAGAATGACCCAGCCAAGACCACGGGAAGAACGGAGTGGTTGAAACCCAGGTGGTGGTGGTACATAGGTGACTGACGAAAACGCTGATGCTGGTCGTCGTGTGGCTGGTGGTGGTGGTGGTGGTGGTGATGCCGATGCCGAGGAGCGAGAACGTGCATACCCCAATCCGGCGAGGTCGGTCCCATTGTAAAGCCATAAACCGGCATGGGCCTATGGATGGGAGGCAGAATATTGTGGAGGTTACGTGGACATGCTTCGTGTGGTGAAGACTGACATTCCTCGTACGGTGGTGGTGCAGTCGGGTGATGGTCGCGATGTGTGGCATGACTAATGTAACAGTGAAATGGTGGTGCCGATTCCTCCTGATGGTGCCGTGGCATCCCCCTAGAATAAAATGATATGTTTGATGGGGCGGCGCGGGAGGTTGTATAGTGCAGGGATTATTACCCTGCCATATAGTTTCCGTTGATGATATGGGTGAACGATAGTAATATGAAGGATAATATAATTGCCCGGAATCGGATCTTTGTTGGTACCGTCCATGATCCAGACTTGATGGAGTTGGCCTATCGCAGACATCCGATATAGTACGGAATTCTGTTCCCACCTGTGAGGCATCTTGAAAGGTCCCCTCACCGATAGGCGAAAACAGATGATATTGCAGTGTTGTTGATCATGCTCGGTTAGAATTTCTGGCATAGTCGGTTTGTATGCAAGCATGGTGTCCATCATATGATGCTACCTCTTGATCGAGGGAGTCATTGCTGAATGGAGAAAGTATACTGAGCTCGCTATACGGTCTGGGCGTGAGTTCATTGCGCGTTATAGATGTTCTTATTCTTCAAGCCCCACATCGGGTGCCACTTGTAGCTCGCAGGGTAGAGACGGGCCGTTCCAGTGTCTGGTGTTGGCTCGCCGCGTTGCATGTACACGACGAGTGATGACGCTGGCTAGCTTCCAGTCTCGGGGTTACGGATCCCGTGCGACACTGCCCTGTGGGTAACAAAGACTGCCTCCTTAGGCCGGTGGAACTCAATCATTCCGGTGGGCCGTGCGTGGTATCAGCCCCAGAGTTTGTGTCACCGGTATGCCTGTCCATAGCAATTTCGTGATCTATGGACTTACGAGGCTACTAGTTCTCACCCAAGAATACAGCACTAGGAGTAATGCCCGCGCGAGGCACATACCCTCTCGCCACGGTAAAAGATATTCTTCTTTCCTTTTCAGCTTAGAGGTATAATAACTTATATTAAGTTAGTTAGTGATATCGTGTGCGGGAGACTCCTTTGTGGGGGTACCTCTGCGGATCTGCGAGTCTGTGTGGTATCTCCGGGAGTCCCATGTTTAGAAGTTCATCAGGCTGTATCTATGTCTTGTATTTTCGTATGCTCATTTTTTTTTTATCTATATACAACCAAAATGCTATAAAGAAAAGACCATACCTAGTGAAATTATGGCTATAATGTTGCGTGTTGTTTTATGTGAAGACGGGACGAGTGATCCCCGAGGGATTTCCCCATCACTGTCTATGTAGTTCCAAACATGCTGAATTAGTAGGTTCCACTTTTATTTATGCGGGCCTTCTTCTTTGCCTAACCTAACATTTAGTTTTTAAAGACACGAACTAGTTTAGGCCGCAAATTGTGGGTGCCCTACCTAGCGTTCTAGATACGGCTGTCATTGAAAGTGGATGTCCTAAGACATTAACATTCAAGACAGCGTGCATACATGTTACTTCGCAAGACCTCCGAGATTGGTGAGAATCTGGACATCTTGCTCCATAACCACATAAAACGTCACAGGACAATGGCTACTTTTCACATAAGCAAGTTTAGGCAACTGATTTATCGTTACGGTGGGGGTAAGAGAGACGAATGAATGTCCTTCCCGTGAGGGCGTGGCAGATCCTAACATCTTGCCCAGACATTCCTACAGAATTCGGTGGGGAGGCGCATCTCGCCCGTCACCAGGTCCTATGGAGCTAACCTTTTAACCTGAAGTTAGGTTTAAACGCAAGTTGCCCAGTTATGCACTGCAGTACGGGGTAGACTTTCTAGAATATGAGAAAGAAATTAATAATTATAATGTGTTTTCGCAGTGCTTCCTACATTGGCAAGGATAACTAACTACTAGGTATCAGAAAATACATGGGAGGTGTGTGTGACACCACACCCTGGCCATCACCGCTCGGAAACCCCAATAGTTTCCCAGAGTCGGATCAGCCCATGGTTTACACAACCTTGCCAGAGTGCGGGGCTAGATTCTCGTAACTACCGGAAAAGAGCCATACACTATGTGTCTCCTAATGAAGAAATTGTCTCTAATCACATTAAACCTATCCTATTGAGCTAAATAGACAGGCTTTTAGTCGGTAGGATGCTGGGCTAGACAGAGTTGTAGCATGGACAGCGACCTCAGTGAAAAATTGTTGGTGGCGGGAGAACGTGATGAATATATAAATGTTGTTGTATAGTGTTTCCTACATGCACTGCAGTCCTATGTTTTCTATAAATAGACAAAACATATGAACGGATAGCTGCTTGCCATATATATAAAACTAATCAGTACAAGTAATACAATGTAAAATGATCAAAATAATGCATACAGTACAGGTTGGAAGACCTACTATGGTGCGGTTAGTGAAAACACTTTACAGTAAAATAAAAATAACTATAAACAGATAAAGAAATTATATCTAGCGGTCCTAAGACCGTTACGGTTCCTTTTAGTCATCGGGACCATTTTACACAGATGAATAATAATCATTAAACTTGTAATTAACGTAATAATTAGAGATGTTACATATAGTTACTTGAATATTCGGTAACCATTCTTAATGATGGGCTATCATGTTACTGAAATTGATACGTCACGGGCAGCGTGACGTGGGTTGACGCGTTCTCTTGAAGCTGGAAAGTTCCCGCATGTCGGTTCCCGCAAACAGGATTTCCTGCATGCAGTCCAGAATGGAAGCGGAGCGAACTCGGGACGGTAATCACAATGTAAGAATGTCTAACGAACAGTCAGTAAGCTCTACAATAACATTACGGCTAAGAAGAAAGTTTCTGTACACCGATGGGTCGGATGAAAGTTACGAACAACCCATTTATCAGCAGGGGTTGTTGAATATGGATGAAGATGAAAAGTTCACTTGCTGTGGTCAAAAAGTCTAAATAAATCTGCACGACATCAGTGCGGAGGAGGTTGAATAAGCACTTTTTGGCATGGCTGGCAGATCCGGCAAGTTATCCACCAAAGAACATCGCTGCCTCTACATCTGTAGAATCACAAATTCAGGCTGAAAGAGGCCTCGCCACACAATTGTATTCCGAGCTAATTCTTATTTAGTTGAGAACAGTACTGTCTAAAGTTTCCAAAAAAAGCTCCCGAACACACAGTTCGAGAGTTACAAAATTGGTTTACGGTGCGGTGGGTTGGATGATCAGCGCAAGCTATGGGACAGACGTTAGCCTAGACAGAGGTAATCTGCTTAATAATGTCCTGGCTGATACTAGCTGCTTTGGCAGATCCAACCTATTTGGCCCTTGGCCGAGGATGCTCTCGAACTTTGGATTTCATCTCCTTTTATACTACTCATGACGTCATAGGCGTAAGCCTCAACCAATTATCGGCCGAGCAATAGTCAATCAGCGTGCAGCTAATATTGACGCAGATGATTGTTCTAGAACATTCTAGAACTTCTGCATCGCACGTGTTTTTGACGTCATGGCAATATTTTGAAGATAATCAAAGGGGTTTTCCGGGGATAACTCAGCCATTTCTTAACAGATTTTGAAATGGTCTACATATTTGGAAAGCCCGTCGAATTCTGGTCTTGACTGATACCAGATTCGGCGGGAACACGTAATTTTAAAGGATTACATCGTACCTTCTCGGTACACTAAGAGTGCCATCCTATCTTGGACGTAATATACGCGCTCTGTCTATGCAGTGGTAAGCGCGCGCCATGCACGCCACACGTTTTAATGAACTTAGACATTTTTACGACAAAATCTCTCCCATAGGCCAACATACGCTTATAGCTCTACCTAGGGGGGCGTGTTCAGGGAACGAATCCAGGATGGGCGGCGCGTACCCAGCTTAGCTGGTACGGCCTGCACCTGACCGGTTGATCTGAACTACAAATGTCACTGATATATTGACAGGTTTGAGGATACTTAGTTAAGCACCAACTGTCAATTCATTCAAGAACAAACTAGATTATCAACTTCAAGTAAAAGCCTTTGAGTTGGACTGAGCAAGTCACACTACAACAAAAAGACACTGCCTGAGGCAATAACAGGGCACTGGCTTATGCCTCTCATAAAAAATGATGATGATGAATGCATTCTATTGCCCAACTTTGGGAGTGGGGTGGGGCAACCAACGTAAGGCCAACCACTATTAGATATAATTCACGAGAATTCTTCTTATCTTGGTAAACCTGCAGCTGTTTTGGAAGAATCCTTCAGCGACCATCTGTCACAGGGCAATATTAGCCTCAATAGGCAGTGTCCCGAGAAGAAGATACGGTGACAGGTATGCAATGCGTTCTGGCAAGCCAAGGATCTGTATGAGAGTTCTGTGAAAGAATCACCCCAGTAGGCTCACTGCTGCTTTGTTTAGAAGTAGAATGTCCATTATATGCCATGCAGAAGGATCAGAAGTACATAAATCTCAAGAAGATGTTATGAAATGGATGCCATATGTAGACCAGCTCCCATGAGTGAGTATAAGCAGCTAGCTTCTGCCTTTCTTAATGTTCTCTTCTACTGTTGCCCTTGCGCTACTGAGGTGGTCTGTTCTGTGTATACATAGATGCAGAGCTTGTCCCAGAGCTGATAATTCTTCGCCATTCAATGACATTACTGGTTTCTGGGTTTTGCAGTCTGACAAGATTGCACATTTGGAATACTGCAGCTCATAAAACTCGTAGGTACCATAATGGTATGCAATATCCAGCAGTGTCTGCATTTGGAATTCGTTGTTTGAGATTAGACCACCATCGTCTGCACAGGTAGGTGAAGAGCACGTTACTATACCGATTCTGATATTGTTGTCTGTAGTAAATAACCATATGTAACCGTATGTTGATATTGGACAAAGGGTTATGTCCTATGGATCCAGATCTTCTTCCTCTTCATATTTCGTTGCATTAACTGACACATTGTATATTGCAGCAGAGAGCTCTAGGGCTGCATCAGCTTTCATCTCCTGTCCTGCCCAGTGTTTGTCAAGTCTTGCTTCAAAGGCCCTTACAGCTTCTTCTGTCAGACTATTCCATGGATCGGCTATTCTGATACAGAAGCTGTGTTGCCTAAGCTCACTTTTTACCTCATCTTATACATTTTTAGATGGTGTCCTCGAGTTGTAGAATGTCTGGGCGGGATAGTTGGGCAAACCTCACGGTCATATATGTATGATTACTGTATTCTGTGCCTGTAGTAGTAGAAACATCATACAGCTGCAATCAGTCCTTCTTCGCTTTTACGCACTGTGTCTTGTCCTCAGCCGAAATCCTTAGCTTCCTCAGGTCCATTCTTGATTTGAGTGTACCGAGCATGCTTAGCAGATTTATGCAAATACGTCCTCTTCTGGCTTTGTATTTGCTTGCTCCGAGTAGGGCGAATTCCAAAGCTCTCTGTGCTGGTGTCTCTTTTGTCATCCTTAGCACATGGCCAAGTTTGCAGCGCAGGCATCGAGTTTTGTCTAAGGCTGCCTTTGGAACTGCCCAGCTGTTACAGTTATACAGCATCAAGGTTACACAGGTTGCAGTGTATAAACGTAGCCTCTTCATCAAGGGCATCTTTGATCTACGAATCTATAGCTTCCAGAAGGACTGGAAAGCTATGTTTCCCATGACGCAGCAAGCATAAATGTCAGCAGTACTGCAAAGCAGTGAGCCCGCAATTTTACTTTTCCTCCATGGTTCGCCGCCATGAAGTGGGTCGTCATTATATATATATATATATATATATATATATATATATATATATATATATATATATATATATATATATATATATATATATATACAGTCATATATCCCTCTCAACATCTTGAATGCCTCAATCATATCTCCTCGCAGTCTTCTGTAGGTCAGTGTCGGTAGCTTCAGCTTCTGCAGCCTCTCTTCGTAGCTCGGGTCTTGGAGCACAGGGATAAGTTTTGTAGCCCTTCTCTGGATGTTCTCGACTGTCACCAAGTCTTTCTTCCTAAGTGGATACCACACTGCATTTGCGTACTCGAGGTGAGGACGAACTAGTGCCTTGTACAACCATTTGAAGCTATCTAAGTCTATACATGTAAATGATCTTCGAATCAGTCTGAGTTGCCTTGTTGACTTTTTCGCTTATGTGCTCTTCGAAGGCTAATCTTGCATCAATGATCACACCTAGATCCTTTTCCTTGTCGGCCTTAGCTAGTGTGTTATGGGTCGTCCCCTCGATCTCCTCTCATGTGGTAACTTCTTTCGTCTTCATGTGATTTCCTTCCCACTGTCATGAGCTTACACTTATCTGAGTGGAAGCGTAATAGCCACTTATCAGACCAGCCTTGCAGTCTGTACATATCTGATTGCAGTTTTCTTGTGTCTTCGGCACTGTTGATTTGATGTGATACTTTTGTGTCATTCGCGTACATGTAGGTTTCTGATGAGAGTAATTCAGTCAGATAATTTATATATAGTATGAAGGGTATGGGTCCCAGAATGCTTCCTTGTGGGATCCCACTTAATGCACTGGCCCACGTTGATGCTGAGCTGTTCACTCTGACTCTTTGCTTCTGGTTGGATAAAAGGATGTTATCCAGTTGTACACATTGCCAGCGATTCTGTAGCCCCTTAGTTTAGTCATAAGTCGTCGATGTGGAATCGTGTCGAATGCTTTCATAAAGTCAAGATAGATTACGTTAATGTTTCCTCCATTATCGAGTTGCTCTGTCCAGGAGTCTAGTACTTTTAGCAGTTGCGGTGTGGTCGATCTTCCCGCTATAAATCTGAATGGCTTTTCACTGAAGAGTGAGTTCCTCTTCATATGGTCTATAACATAGTCCCTTATAATTGTCTCAAGAACTTTGCATAATATACATGTGAGGCTGAGTGGTCTGTAATTGCTTGCTGCCTTTCTGCTTCCTTTTTTAACATAGCTGTGATATTGGCCGTCTTCCCGTCTGTTGGTACTTTGCCACTGCCAAGTGTTAAACATTATTGACAATGGTCTACTTAATTCTTCATGCAGCTCTTTGAGTAGTCGTGGATGTAGCCAATCTGGCCCTAATGATTTGTCAATTTTGATCTTTGATAACTTCTTCTTAGAAATTTCTTCCATGATCATAATGTTGTCAAGCGCTTTATCACATTCCCTCATTGGTACTGTCAGCATACCTGTGCCTGTCACTATTGTGAAAACACTTGAGAAGAAATCAGAGAGCACTTGTGCCTTTTCTTGATCAGTTGATGTAAGTGTTTCCTGCTCTCCCGAGCCGGGTATAACCAGATCTGACACTAATTTTGTGGTTTTCATCTTACTTTTAACATATTTCCAAAACCGTTTTGGGTTAGGCTTTGCATCTTTCACAATAGACCTTTCAAGGTCCTTTTATAGTCTCCTTGTTAAGGCTATTACTTTGTTTCTCTGCCTCGTGTAGTCGTTATACTTCTCTGGATCTTTCGTCTCGATACATCCTTGCCGGCACCGGCCCATTAGACTCTTGTGGTAGCATACCTATGAAGGGCTTCAATGAGCGTCCACAAAGGACCGTCAATTCCAGCAAAGCATAACTAATCAAGATCGCACAAAGGATGTTGGGATACTGCTTTCTTAGCAAGCATTATCGTTCCATATAGAATAGTTTAGCTCCAGAGTGCTCTAACAGAGCGGGCCTATTGAAACTATCTTTTGCACTCCCACCCCACCTCAACCACAACAACAACACCCCCTCCCCTCCCCACATACACACACGCGAGCGCACACGCGCAAGGTAGATATAACATAAGTATTATACCACTGAGCCACGCAATTTAACTAATTATTTTTCTCATAGAAGCATCGCATCGAAAAATGTTAAGCGGAAATTATCAATGATTTCATTTTGGTCACTTACCATGAACAAATCGTCTTATATCGTTGTCATTTTGTTTATTTGTGAAATTCGTTAGGTTCATTAGGACGCGTGAAACTAACTAAACATACGCTTTCTGTCTCGAAGGTAAGTAACTTATTTTTGATAATGTTATGTGTTTCCGTGATTCTAATTCTATGTCCAATTTCCTGGTTCAAGATTCAAGATTATTTAGGCACATTTCCAAATAGATAAATAATGGAGGGACTGCAGACACTGTGTGGAGCTGAGAACTATTTACTGCAGAACGCATGAATGCGCTCTGCGGAGATGACTCACTGTTTGTTGCAGAAACAGTGCGGAGATGAAAGTTTATAATCAGATAATGGGTTTTCGAGGTCTCGGGCGGTTTCGGCAGCCATGTAATTTCGGCAGCCACAAATATTAATTCGTTTTCGGCAGCCTACCGAAACGCAAATATGGTGCATAAAAACATACATTTTCGGCAGCCTCTCACATTATTACATTTTCGGCAGCATGTTCAACATCGTAAATATTGTTGTAAAATATTGTAATGTTATGAATGTTGTTAAAATTGTTTTACCGGCGAGCTGTATAAGTCTGTCTGTATCTAATAACATTTCCTTTTTTTCATGTTTATACCGTGATTAAGGAACCATAGATCTGAAATTCATAGACCTCATTTTAATTGATGTTGCTTCTGCAACATTTGCATACACCTGGTCTACATCTGTGAATTGATAAAATAAGGTGAATAAATTGCGTGTGCCCAACAAACATCTAACAAAAATTATTACCAGAAAATTGCTAAAATAAAAATACATATTCTGACCCGCACTTTTCATTTTATATTGTTCAAGGGAAGTAAATGCGTGAGGCTATTGTTAGCTAATTACCGATACGATTTACCTCCGTTGTTAATTAGAAATCTGAACGTGACTTTCACACCCCACTGTGTTCTTTGGTAATATGGTGAAATATGTTGCTGAGGTATGCGTCTCAGTAGGTTCTTGTATATTTTTGCTATCATTTATAATAAATCTCTCAAAACATTATTGGCAGTTATAGCCTGTGTAGGCGTGCACATGCTACGGCTTCAAATTATACAGTACAGTTTTTGGCGCTACCTTAGGCAGCAACAGCTTCCCGTCAATTTAGTTTCAAAATACTCAACAGACATTGACACATACGTAACGAATATATTATTTTGTAACAGCTCAAAAGCAATATTTCACTCACTTTTACGGTTATATTATAGTTAAGTTTGTGAATATTTTGAAACCAATTTGACTGGACGCTGGCGCTACCTTATATACATATTTAAAACCTGCACGAAAGGGCACCTGTTGAATATCTGTAAATATTTTTTTTGCGTAGACGTTGTTGCTGCACACATAATCAACATGTTCCAGTCAAATTAATTTTTTTTATATAGTCCAGCCCGAGGGGTTAATGAGTATGCATTTGTCGGGATCTGGTGAATATTTGTGTAGCTATTTTTTAGCAAAGGCTGTTGCTGTCCGCAATAGGTTCCAGTCAAATTATTTTCAAAATATATGTCCAGAACCTTTATTTAGATAAGTGGTCATTTAATGAATACGTGGGTGTCTAGTGCGTACACGTTCGTCGCCATGTAATATGGTCAAATATGTTGCACTTGTAATATCGTGAAATATGTTATATTTGAATATTTTGAAAATAAATTCCTTGTTAATAAGTAGCGTGTGTGCGTGTAAACTTGTGTTAAAGGTCACATTCACTACAGAATATGCACCAGAGTGTTGAATACCGGTTCCAGTCAAATTATTTCCTAAAAATCTAGCAGGATTTACATTTGTCAAATTGATTTTCTTTTCTTTAGATAGCTGTTCACTTATTGACTAAGTCGATTTGTTGGAATAGGTTGAATATTTATGTAAATATTTTGACCGGACGCTGTTGCTGCCAATACCAGCAACAGGTTCCAGTCAAATTATTTTAAAAAATATCCACAATTCCTTTAGATTTATATGTGGTCGCGTACGGAGTGCCCGCGCATACAAGGTGCGTGAAAATAAATTTTGTTACAATTAATTAAAATGTTGAATACTTTGAAATGAATTTGTTTGTTGAAAGTTATTTGGTTATGTACGTCATACTGAAAGTAGCTGCTGTGCAAGCGATATGTGTTGTTCATTCGCGCAAGAGATCGCATCTTAACATTTTTGGCGCTGAGATAACAGCAGGGATTATAAACTGAGGACATTGTTATCACCCGCCGAGTCTAGATAGCATGGGCTTTAATTGCAGGAAACCATTACAATGGTCGAAATACACACAGACGTGGATTACAAATACAATAGAGAGAGAGCTCTAACCAACCAGCTTTCAGGAACAACGTCAACAAATCAAAATGCACGTGCAATTGCTGGTCGTGCTTGTGATTCAGATAGTTAGTCAGTCTGTATTAATCTTTAGACCATTACAGACGTAGCATTATAAGAGTTTCTTGCGGATTTTCGAAATTATTTCTACTTTCTAATGTGCATTTCCAAATTTGCTTTAAACATTAGGTATTTGGTAGGTCTTAACGAAAATTGGAGGAAGTCTACTCCAAGTCTCAACCCGAAAAATTATTTTCAAAATTCTCATTTTCATGTGATACATGAATTACATGACACATAGATTTTCCAAATTGGCGCTGCTTTTCAAATATTATGTTACGCTGTAAATATTCTAGAATTTTATTTTAATATTTTTTGTATTGCAATTGAACTTAAATTTGTAACAATTAGAGGCCAACCACCACATTGTTAAAGAATGATCGATATAGGCCTACGTCTTTATTTCAAAATAATATGAAATTATATTTCACAGCGTCACAACAGTATGCCTAATCTTCGTCACGGCGCTTGACTTTCATCGCAGCAACTGGCTCTTAGTTCGTTTTGCTCTTAGGGTCGGCATGGCTGAAAAAACAAACATAATAAAATTCGTCAACCAGCAATTAGTGGTAATTAGATATGGATTTCAGTCTAGCTGAGTCGATATAACAGAAATATATACTATTACTATATAATACACACGTATAGTATTAGTATATAATACTGTTATATCGACTCTGTTAAAGCGACATGGATATAGGGTAACATATAGGTAACACAGGGATAATAATAAAACACACTAATATAGGCTGCCGAAAACGGGCTGCCGAAAATGTACTCCAAGCTGCCGAAAATGGTTGGCTGCCGAAATGTCTATACACCGTTTTCGAGGGTGTAAGCACATTTCTGCCAGTGTAATATAAGAGTAGAAATTTTATCAAGAAATTTGTTCAATTTCGTAACTAGCAACCATTCACACTGAAATAAAACATCCATAAAAATAAAGATAAACTTACTGCTTGGACACCAATACAGAATGGACATCAACCTACGCCTTATTGAGATGATCTCTAATATACATTGTGAACAAGTCGTTGAAGAACCTACATGGAATGATGCAATACTGCAATATATATATATTAATATTACAAATAGACAGAGTCTAATAAATCGACAAGAAATGGTCCCTGGTCTTGGTGACCATGACATCATCTTCGTGAACTCAGACATCAAGGCAACGCGACAAAAACCAGTTCCTCGAGAAATTCACCTTTGGTGAAAGGCTAACACTGATGCTATGAACTGGAGGCAGTACGTTTCACATCATCCTTCACTGGGAAGTACTCACCCACAAGCAGGCATGAGCACAAACACAAGCCCTTGCACTTAAAAAAGGGCTTAAGCACAAGCACAAGCCCTCCCTGTTTTCAAAGGGCTTAAGCACAAGCCCTTAAGCACCTTTGAGGAAATTACATAGCCAATTGATAAATTTGTTGGATTTAAGGGTTGGTCAAAACTTTATACATACATGTACATTGTAGAGGGTAAGCAAAATGATTATCACATCACTTTATTAATTTTGAGAATAATGCTGTTAAAAGGTCTCTCGGCAACATCTTGTAGTATTATTAGAATAAACAGCAATTAACAACTACCATGTAACAGGAAAAGGGGCAAAGCTACTTAATCTAGGTGTACATTCACGAGTTCCAAGTATAACCCCTGAGATTTCTGTTTCTCATTTTCAAATCAAATATACAATTCCATCGAGAAGCTGTGTATGTTGAAATTAACTTGCCTGAAATATGTTGCTGACATATATCAACAGCTCCCAATGAAGTTAGTTTCAAAATGTTAACAAAATATTCCATACATCATAACATATTTCTCAAATCTGTTCTGTAAGGTTTAACCCTGTACTGGAAAGCCTACCAAAATGGCCTCTGCATTGGTCTTGAGAAATGTCCATTTGTAGACAAATTCAAGATTAATTCTTAAATTTTACTACTGGAATGACGGGATCGATTCTAGTTGTGGTTCTCAAAAATTGTCTTCTTGGTCTGCATATATTGGCATTTTCTGACAGTATTTTACCATTAAATGGTTAATTATTTCCTTGAAAAATATCTTACTTTCAAGGTAGCCATACAGGGAAAGTTGCAGAATATTTCAAAAATAATTTCACAAGATGATGACAGCAACATCTGATGAACTAATAATTTCAAAATATTTGACAGAATATAATTTACGTTGTAAAGAAGTTATTTTATCAAGCCTTATCTAGTGGCAGAGATAGATCAAAAGAGGGCCATTGTGAGGAGTGGTGGGAGTCTACATTAAAAGAACATTCCTGTTCAGTAGCATTACCTACATTTGTGTAATTATAAGACAGACATGGGATATATCTTATGAGAGGTGTTGTAACAGGGAGGTGTGAAATTCATTCTATTGTATTGACCAGATAAGCAGAGCAGCTAGAATGGTCAGTTAACACCACGAATCATTCAGTCGATATCATTCTGAATGTTGATTTCAATGGAGCTAAATCTTGGCCATGTTGAACATTTTGGAAGGAAATTGACTGAAACAGATGTAACTTGCTTTCAAGCTATTCAGAGATGTCTCTATTTGTCTCCCTTTTAAAATATAACGTGTAACAACTATTTAAGTAAAGTGGATATAACGTATAACAACTATTTAAGTAAAATGGGTTAATGTTTTGCAGCTCTACAGGCATGACAGGCCTGATAAAACATATTATATATGATGTATAAAATATCATGCTAAGCATTTTGTTAATAATTTTGTTAAAGCAGCAACAGCTTAATCTAGTCAAATTAGTTTCCAAATATTTAACAGGTTTTGTTCTCTTAAAATAATGACTACCGTATTTCGCTTAATAATAGCCTAGGCTTCTATTAGGACAAGAGGTGTTCAATTTCCAACCAAACATCTCTGAGAAAGGGGGTGGGCTTATATTACAGAGTTTTCCCAAAAAAGTTCTAAAATTGATACCACGGAAATTCAACGTATCTTCTCCCGTAAAAATTCCCACCACCTACGCTTAATGTATACCTCAAAACATTACCGGGGAAGTGAAATTATTTGATTTGAGCGCCTAAATATAGCGTATCCTTTAATAAAGCTCGTTTATTACATCAAAATTAATCCACAATTGGATATAAAATGGCGTCGCGAAAAAATACAAATCACGTGATTCGCCTCCAATTGAAGAGTTTATTTTAGAGCGAGTACTCGGATATAAATATTCTAGAATCGGGGACTCGGAACTCGGGAATATCTATATATTATCATTGCGCGATAGGAACTGAGTATTATCCTGATCTTAAAAAACAGGTACCCGTTTGATAAACTCCCGTTAGCGCATAATATCGCGCAAGAACATGATGCCTCCCATCTCAAGAACCGCTGGCTTGCCAACTTAACCCTCTGGGCCCTACCAAGAATTTACAAAGAAGTGCTAGAAACCCTACAGCCAAAAGCTACAAACTTGCTAAGAAACCTAGCCTATAAGCGGTAGTGGCGTGATAGCGGCGTAGTGCTACCATGCCAACTATATTAACTATTTTTGGCAAAGTAACAGATCACTATATATAAAACTATATATCATTAGAAAGGGCAATAAAATACCTTTAAGTACATATAAAATTTGTATAAATAAAATATATTTTAGTTAGTCAACGTGCCTCTCAAAATGGCCACACCTTGTAGGATAAATACATTGGTCTATTTTTGCAAAGTTTATCGAAGTTTTTTTTAATTTTACAAATGCCATTGATAAATTTAATCACAATGGTATTAAAACTAACAGATACCAAAGTTTCGTGAAGGTTTTCAGACGATAAGATGTGAAAATGACAATCATATTATGTCATGGTACCGTAACATTTCGAGAAATTCCGGTCATGATTTTGGGGGGGGAGGCCTTATTCAATGTTGAATAATTCCTTTATACATAACCGAGCAAATACCAGGTTTGCGCATCATTGACGGCGAATAAATCGCAGATTTTTTACTATGTATCATCGCTGGTTGCAATCACCCATTTGATAAGCGAACGCGAATGTTTTACAGTAACATTCTATAGCATCGGACATATTTTCGCCGCGGCGTCTCTGGTAGGAATCGTTTAGTTTATAAGATCGTAAGCAAAGTACATAATTTGTAGACTCGTACCCGTATCTGAGTTCCGAGTAGAACCGAATGGCACATCATTACCCGTTCTTTATCAGCAGTGAAGCGCGTGATATAAGAGTTGATTCTGATTGGTCGAGAATCTCTCCGCCTCTCCCTCTTTTTCCAGCGAAAATGTCAGCTGGTCACAAAATCAGCTGTTCGCAAAAGTAAACATTCAAGACGTATTTGATGGCCGTCCGGAATGTTTGTAAATATAAATAACCATTTTACGATTATGCCGACCGAAACAGCTTTAGCGATGGCCTTGAGAACTATCCATGATAATACTACTTGTGAAAATTTATCGGTGGAATGACTGCTGGATAATCTTGGGTCTGCACTCTCTCTCTCTAACACTAGTTTTGGAAATTTTACACTGGAATGACTGCTCAATAATCTTGGGTCTGCATTATTTAGTAAATCGTGACTGGCTTTAGGAATATTTGAGACAGCATTTCATTCACCTTTGAATATCTCTCTCTCACATTTTTCTTTTTTTTATTTCCTTACAGGTATGGAGCTGGTTTGCAGGATCCAGTCATATATGGCTGGTGCTTCTTTGTTTTATACAATAATAAAATATACTCACAGTGCCTCATTTGTTTATAAGTCTGGATGTTTGGCATCCTCTCAGCTCCTGGTTGGGACTAAAAATATTAAATTATGTCAGGGCTAGTGCGGCTTGAGTAAACAGGTGTCAACGGCCCTTTTCAAGGCCAACCAAATACTCGAAAGAAGTCTCTTAATCTGTACAGACTATCATACTATGCCTTAAAAATATTGTCAAACAAGATGGTACCCGAACACACCCACCCCAGTCCACCCACCCCCAATCCATGCAAAGCCATGTATAACCAATTCTCGCACATACATAAAAGACCAAACTGGTCGGACGGCATGATCGCCAAAATATCGTTAGCCACAGTCTATAAATGACTGTTTACATAACGCCAAGCTCTTATGAAACAAATAGGTCACAATAACGTGCCTGAAGACAGTGAAGTATGTATGGGAAATTAACAATATGTAGCCTCATACACTAAATCTCATCTTTGTTTCAAAATAATGCTTGAAAATTGGCGGGTGGGGGGGGTGTGTGGAGATGGTGTCGTCGTCGTCATAGGCAGCAGCACCAGTTTACAGTCAAATTACTTCCAATGGCATGATTTCTTACATTGACAGTTACTTTTCCTATTTGGATTCTAAATAATACAGAATGTGATGACAGGTCGGTCGTACATTGAAAGTTTACTTACTATCATAATAGCTATATCGTTTATAACCACTTACCGCAGTTATCTATAATCCATTCTAATTGTTGGTGAACACAACTAGCTTGATTACTTGATTAAATCCACATCCTCAAATATAATAGTTCCTTATGAATATGCCCTACTATAGTATAATGAAATGTGTGCTTCAAGAATAACTCTAGACCTGTACAGTTCTACACGCACAATGCCAGCGAGACCAAATTTCCAGTCTTGCTATTCTCTGACTGTGGGAAACTGGCGCTCTAAGCAACAAGAACCACCGCGGGTGGTGTGACCTAATTTCAATAACAACGTCGCGCGTGTTATTTAGTAGTAATAGTACGGGGGGGGGGGGGGGGGGGGGGGGGGGGGGGGGGGGGGGAGCTGCGCGCGTGATTAAAGCATTACAGTCCCAAGAAAAAGCATATACATTAAATTAACCCTCAAAGAGAAATAATTTTTTGTCAATTTGAAAAGAATTTCTTTTTTTAAATGCATTACTGGACCGACTGTCTCATTTATTAACCAACCATTCCAGTGATAAAAATTAAAAACTAGCCTTTCCTTGGTGTGCAAATTGACATTTTCCATGACCACGTATTTGGCCGGGTCTGGTGTTAAGAGGGTGTAAAAGGCCCACCTTGACTATAAAAGGCACCAGATGGCGCTGGTGTCACATCTATCAAAATCTAAACACCTTTCACATCTAGGTAAAATATTTTAGAAAATAAGCACTGGTACTGTCTGTCACCTTGAAGAAATTGTTGGAAAATATTCATTTAAATGAAAATTATCTCAAATAAACATGAGAGCTGATTAAAATTTGAATTTGGTGGGCGGAGCTAAAGCTGTGACATCAGATTGCGGGAAAATGTGCTCTGAATGATTTATGAGTGTAAACAGCTGATAGCAGCCTTGTGTATTATTCCACGTCATATGTGAAGAGAGAACATGCAGTAATAAATAAACGTATTACCTTGATACAAAGTGGGGTCTTATTGCCACCTATAACTGCAAATAAGGGTGGTGTAAGCTGTTAGGCTGCAACAGCCTTCAGCAACAGTGTTTGTAAACTGTATACTAGCCTTTCTAATACTGGCTTTGTAACAATTAATCTTTTGATGTCAGTGTGACAAGTGTTGCAGAAAACTGTTGCTGCATTTGACAGTAACAGATATCCTCATTACCATTTGCAAATGCCCACATTAAGAATACTACATGCATCGCTATCTGATAAAACTTGCTAATACCGCAATACTGAGCTAAATGTATTGCTAGATAAATTGGCTTAACAGGTTAACTGCTGAATTTCTGCAGCCTACATTTTCCATAGGGTTTAACTCTGGATATATGCTGAATATTTTGGAAACAATTTGACTAACATGGCCACCGACCACTTTCAGTCAAACTGTTTTCAAAATATTCAGCAGTTCCAGAGTTATTGTCAGTTGAAATTATTGGCTGATGGATTGCAGCAGTCAGAAAGTTAATGAAAAATTAATTAAATAAATCCTTTTGAAGGAGTATGTGAATATAGTACACAAGGTCTGATGGATTGCAGCAGTCAGAAAGTTAATGATAAATTAATTAAATAAATCCTTTTGAAGGAGTATGTGAATATAGTACACAAGTGTATAGTGCTACTATGCATAAGGTGGACTGTCCTACTCTATAGTAAATCAGTCATCTAGGTGTATAGAATAAGGCTGTGTACAATGGCCAGGTGCTGAGCTGTCAGATGGTAGGCTATTTTGCTACTTATCACGCATGCGCCATACACGTCATCATAGAAGCTACGCCTCATAGGGTATTAATTTCATCTCAACCCAGGGAGTGAGACTTGCGGCTTTAATTAACACTTTCACTCATAAAATCTAAATTACAAGGCTGCCATCCAGGAAAGGTTTTTAGCAACCGGATTGTTGCCCGATATGAAAGACAATGAACTATAGCCATTCAATTAACCTTGAACTATATAATATCCTATAACTTATTAAGAGCAACAACTGTAACATTTGGCACCATAGGATTATATATTGTTTCATTTTATATCACTGAGAACAGAACTTGTATATGGTGCGTGCGTGCGTTAAATGATGTGGAGGTTGAGCTGGCTTGACCAGCTAAATATCTGGAGTGATGACGGATGATGTCAAATTTTATGGGTTAAATGGTTAATGACACATTTTGCTCAAGTATGTTGTGTTTTGAAATGAATTTGACTTGAAGCTGTTTCCGCTTCATACAGCAACATGTTTTCAGTCGACTTACTTGCAACAGATACAACACATTATATTAAGTAACACTACCGATATATATATATATATATATATATATATATATATATATATATATATATATATATATATATATATATATATACATATATATATACATATATATATATTAGTTGGATCATTACCAATATTGACATGTGATTTTCACGATTAGGCCGATCATGACAGTTTTAGGTAAAGCAACTTCTGGTTTGTCAGTTATATTGGTGATAAACCTACTGAATCAATTAATTACATACCTTTGAATTAGCATCAACTGTAGGTAAATCCGTTTCTCAATGGTTGTGGCTGCCATGGTCTTGGTAAATATTCATATATATATTGCGATAAAATTTGATTGAAACCTGTTGTCACATAAGGCAGCAACAACTTCCAGTCCAATTAGTCTCAAAATGTTCAATAAATTTCCTCACATGCAGTCCAGTCCCTACTAAGTAATATCACACATGTGCGCACTGCGCGCAGGCAGACGCACGCACGCACACACTGAAGAAAGTGTATTTGATATAATTTTTAATAGCAGCTTATACAATAACACCTGATTCATAATAAAATGGCACAGTAAATTTACATCAAGTACATCACATTTAATGAAATAAAAAAATACCGAAGATAGAATTACAGAATCATCATTTTCATGAAATCTCAACACGCAGATAAAGCCGGTCACTGTCGTATTCACCACATTATCCTGGAGAAAAAGAAGAAGATAAACATAATATGCGTTGTAAATGGGAATGATGACGAGGAACTCTGATAATGCAAGTTACGAACCGCTAGTGTGCGAGTACCGGCCCCGTAACCTGCGTTATCGGGATATGTGATTGGGAAAACAAAATTGGATAGTAGAAGCACATCAATATCTAGCTAGAAAGCTAAATGGCACGTGTGTGATAATGGTGTTAGCGGGCCATCTATGTAAGGATGCACACTAAGTCTTTTAGGCATCAGGCTAGACAAATCAGGTGTATGTAATATTTTATTGGTCGAAATTATAAATCATGATTGAGGTCATCTTAATTTCTTAGCAACCTTCGACCAATCAGCTGCATTTGAACGTGCTCACTAGTCCTTTATTGGTGTCCGCATAGCCGATTCCGGCTATCAGGAGAATTGAGTACTCGGTTAAATAAAGGAATCGACGCGCAATCGGTGACGATTTTACTCAAACTATTTCATTCACAAAGATCTATTTATATTTTCCCGCAGAAATTTGTAAACAAAGTGAATTGACCAATCAAAAGTGGATTTAGAAAATTCAGCCTTCTGCTGTAATGTAATGCTAAGTTTGATTGGATAAAACTCCCGTAAAGCTTGTGTATTTAGCGATCGAAAACTGGTGGTAGCTTGAGCCGATAATACGTCCCGTCGCTCCCGGCGTCAAATTGTGTCTTGTCGATAATACGTCCCGTCGGACTAGTAACGTCATTTTTTCAAGCCGATAATACGTCCCGTCGCTGCCACAGGGTTAAGAAGCCGGCTATATTGTCATTCGTAATAATTCAATTTGGATCATTTAATGTTGATCGGCATTACAAAATTGATGTGCATTTTCTCCCGTGCTTGTTGTTTGGTACATAAATTTGGTCTTAAAATATATTTATAAGGAAGGTATTTAATCATGCCAAGACTGTTTTACGTGCATTTTGACACCAAAAGTGTGGAATAAACTTTATTATATCTTGAACATACGTGGCCTACTACTAGTATTAATCTAATAGGCGGTCGAGATTTACAAATCCGAGGCCTGTATTGACTTCTAGAGGGGCCGGGAATGTATCAGGGCAGAGATCGGTCTGAAGTAGACAAACCCTGAGACACGATTGTTATTATTATACACGCTATTCTTACAAATTTGCTCTTAAGAAAAATTGTCCTATACAGTCTGTTGAGTTAGGGGGTGGGCTTCTAATACAGAGTTTTGCCGTTTTGAAACTGCTAAGAAATCATTGGAGCTCAAATGTCAAAGTTAGGGGGTGGGCTTCTGTTAGAGCATAGGCTACTATTAAGTGGAATACGGTACATGTAATTAGGCCATTTCATTCTGAATTCACCAAAAATGTTTTAGGTAGGCTTTGAAAGCTGCTAAATGTTATCTAATGATTTGTATAAACATATTGTTGCCTTACATTCTGTCAAATTAATTTCAAAATAAGCAGCAAGAGTTTATCTGTAATATGTAGTAATAGCATATGTGTAGAATGGTAAAGAGCAATGATTTGATAATTATAAGTATTGATTCGAAGTGAAAATTTAAAAAGGGCTCGAAAAGGGCTTCAGAGCACATGGTATTTTTAATGTGCTTAAGCACAAGCCTAAAGCCCTTTTTGGACTAAAGGGCTTAAGCACATTTGCAAGCCATTTGCAAAAAGGCTTAAGCCCAGTCAAGCCCTAAGCCCATAGGGCTTCACCCCATGCCTGACCACAAGTGCCATTGAGTGACATAAAATCTAAACTAACATCCATAGTACAAAATCATGTCCCATCGAAAACAGCATCCATTCGATTCAACCAGCCATGGATAACTCCATTGGTCAAGCGGATGTCGAGGCAAAAGAAGAGAAGCTACCAACAAGCATGCAACTCAAAAAAGCTGAAAGACTGGTCCTGATGCAAGCAACTAAAAAAATCTACACAGCATGAATGTAGGAAGGCGTACAACACAGTTATTAACTCATCAGTTCACCAGATGCATCCAGTAACCCGAAAAAGTTCTGGGCCTTCATCAAGAGCAAGAGATGTGAAAATAATGGCATAGCACCACTCAAGAATACTAATGGTATCATTTACAGCGATGACCAGATGAAAGCTGAAGTTCTTAATGACCGATTTGTTTCAGTCTTTAACAAGAACGAAGATGACAACATTCATGATAAGAGTCAATTACATCAATGAGCGATGTATAGGTGACAGAGAAGGAAATCTTTGTGCTCCTGAACAGACTTAGCGTCAACAAAGCATGTGGCCCTGATAACATCTCACCATGGGTATTGAAACTCCTCTCATCAGAAATTGCACCTGCATTGACACATTTCGTGCAAGCGTGGCTAGACCAAGGCATAGTTCCATCAGATTGGAAGTCAGCCCATGTTGTCCCTCTTCAAAAAAGGGGACAGATCCAAAGCATCAAACTATCATCGAGTATCATTGACATCCATCTGTTCAAAACTACTGGAGCATATCATCCATTCAAGCATCATGATACACATCGATGAAAAGTCCATACTAACAGACTGTCAGCATGGATTTAGAAATAGACGATCGTGCGAGAGTCAGCTCCTCAAAACAGTGCACGACTTAGCTAAAGGTCTTGATGCTGGTCAACAGATCAACGCTGTTTTGCTCGATTTTAGCAAGGCTTTTAACAAGGACGCACATAAACGCTTATTATACAAACTGGAATATTACAGAGTAACAGGCAAGATGAACAAATGGGTGAAAGATTTCCTCGACAATTGTCAACAGAAAGTTCTTCTCAATGGCAAATTTTCCAGCAAAGGGTCTGTTGCATCAGCAGTACCTCAAGGATCAGTCCTCCGTCCACTGCTTTTCTTAACCTTCATTAACGACCTGCCAGAAAGCATCACTGCATCCACAAAACTCTTTGCAGATGACGGTTTTCTCCAAAAGGTTATTAAGGGAATAAGAGATAGCAGAGCACTACAAGAAGACGTAGCCAGCTTGACGAATTGGGAAGCTGATTGGCTGATGGAATTCCACCCTGGGAAATGCTAAGTGATACATATAACAAACAAGACGAAGCCATCGACACTCACTTACATGATCCATGACCAGCCACTAGAGAGTACAGATAGCACCAAATACCTTGGATTGTCCATCCACAAGAAACTCATGGAATGAACATATTAATTTGACTGCGAAGAAAGCTGATCGCACAAGATCATTCCTCCAGCGTAACATCCGTTCCTGCCCAATGAAAGTCAGTGCTACACCACATTGGTGTGACCCATGCTTGAATACGCATCGATAATATGGGATCCGCATTGCCAGACTAACATTGACAAACTGGAAGCAGTTCACAGGAAATCAGCCCGCTTCATCAAGCATGACTACAGCCGGTACAGCAGTATCACTGCAATGCTCCAGGAGCTAGAAATCTCAACTCTTGAAGAACGCTGTGCTAAATCCAAGGTCACCATGATGTATAGGCTTGCCAATGACCTGATTGACATTCCAAGCCCCCAACTTCAACAAGTTAAGTCAGCTATCAGGAGGGCTAACAAAAACAACTTTTAGTACCACACAGCAGACTGACTAGCTTCCAAAAATCATTCTATCTGGATACAATCAGATTGTGGAATTCACTGTCTGCTGACGTCGTTGAGAGTCCAGACCTGGACACCTTCAGACCTGCCAACCACTACGGATTGTCCGTAGTTTGTACGGAAATAGCATCCAAACTACGCATGTACGGGCGGGGAGTGAAAATACGGAAATAAAAAATTATGCAATTACGGTAATATGGACAAGGTGGTAAAATTACGAATTTCCATTTGTGGGTCTATGAAAATGGTGACCGCTTATCAAAACACGTCGGCTTCCGTTATGTCAAGAAGTGATAATTGCTCAATCTAGCCGACATTTGAGACCAGTCCATATAGTTAAAATGGCAGTAGAGTGCTTATGGTCATACCTTTATTTCGGCATATTATATACATGTAGCCTCCAAAAGGGACTCAGTTCTCTTTTGATAACTGGAAGAGAATTTTAATAGAGGCAGATTTATATATTTTTATGAGAAATGAAATTGTATTGGCTATATTAATCCGACACTTTAATCAACTACGTAATCGAATTAGTGTACACGCTCTACGGCTATTCTATATCTATGAAACAGCCTGCCAAGCCTCTTTAATCTTTTTAATCAGCATTTTTCGCATTATTACAGCGTTGGATTAATAGAATGCGAAAGTTGGCATTAAGCAAGAATCCCGGAAGTTTGTTTGTTTATTATGGCTACAGATATGCAATTCAACTATATAAATAGACAGATGTAAATCGGAAATCATCTGTTCAAAGCATGAGAAAATCAAAATAATCTTTTTATATTTTAATATAATACGTCTTTACCAAAATATTGTAATATGACTTTCGTGCTAATATATATTTCTGTAATCGCGGTATGAGATTTTGTGCACAGTGGATTTCAGTCTTTGTTTTCCGATTTTGCCGTCTAAATATGGAAAATAATCACCAAACTTCGTGGAAGCGCTCAGCGCAACCTGATAATGCTGCAATACAAATAAAAAACAGTTCAAAATACATGTGTACAGGCGAAAATATACAGAAAGATGACCGGTCGTAAAGAATAGAAAAAGGTGATACATAGGCCTACATATACATGCACATTTCTGCTTGCAAATCAATAAAAAATTTCTATCCAAAAATGTAATGGTAAATTAACTCACACAATACTAGATGACTATATTTACATTTTAGCACCGGAATGACTGGCTCGATAACAGGTAATCATTCCAGTGGTAAAATTTCATAGATATTCTTCTCTTTGCCTTGTTTAAAATCATTTGTTTTGCTGCTTTTTTAATCACTACTGAAATAATGAAAGGTTCCTCAAACTACTGAAAATCCAGTACTGAAAGAGTGTTTGAAACTACTGAAAGTCAATGTTTTTTCACTTGAAACTACTGATTGTTTGAACTGGGGGTTGGCAGCTCTGCACCTTCAAGCTGAAGGTTTAGTCTGTGAGGCTACACTAATAGATAATTAGCAACATCATGTTTTTAATTGTAAATAACATTTTTTTATCTTCTCTCTGCTGTGACGCTGAGTACGACTATTCTCAAGCTATGAGTGATGTACTGTAATAGAAGAAGACATAGCCACAACTTGGTCTACAGATGCAATCTCAGTATTGCGTCATATGTTTTCGATGGTGATATAATCGCATAATTTCAACACTAGTTAGGTGATGAATTGATGTCATTTTTATGTTTTGAGCAAAGGCTTGTCTGTCACCGACATAAATGGGTCTGATACCAGCACAGAACATAATTTATAGTTTTAAATCCAGATCAGCTTATATTCTGCGATAACCGGGGTAGCAGCAAATCTCAGCCAAAGCAATAAAAAAGTTCAAATCTTTCAGTTTTTCTTTTGGAAATTGGTAAATGCCATATTGAAAATAAACACAAGTGTTTAGTCTACCGGCAAATAGAAAGAAATTGTTGAAATTTATATTGTATGTGCTAATTAGGGTCTGTTTGAATCACCATTGCGGGTAGAGAAAAATCAATCTAGATCTGAAAACTACGTAGGACTCCATGACAGTTTCACCCTTCAAGAGAAGTAAATTATTGCTACGGCAACGCATCTGCTATGCTAGTTAAGACAGCAACTGGCAGATGTCGTTAGACACAAAAACTGGATTCATTTGTATCATTCCCTTACATGTTATCAGTATTTTTTATCATGGGTAAAAAAGTAATAGTGAAAATACATATTTTCACTATACTAGCATCAAATGCATAAAATAATCACTTGTTCTACGCGTATCTTTTTAAAATTTACACTTGTGGTGTAAAAATCCTGTATCTATGCAAAGACATGATTTGATGATATCGCCTAAGCGACGTGCACATGAGAATGTCAAAAGTATGTACCCTCGAAGATACATTACCCTCGAAAACACCTTACTAGACGATACATAGCAGAAACACCAAGACAGACAGTGCTACGGAGCAAACTGTTTTCTGTGGAGAAAAATGTCTGGCTGACTAAACGTGACTCGCTCAACTTCACCGACTAGCTCTGGTAGAAGCAATCGTAGACGGCAAATGAATAGCATGATATCACTAATTGTAAGTACCGGTAATGCACAGAAAATAATATTATGGAATATCATCATCTGTTGCGATATTGGAGGCCCGTTAGCTCATCATTATTGACGTATAATTATGATACAATAAAAAACATCATAGTTGGAGAATCACATGGTAGAGTTCCATTGTATGTTTCTTTCCTATGGCATATATGAAATTCTCCATCGATCAATACTTACCATTACATTACTTATTGATAACAACCACCTTGTAGGTTGTGCTCTGAGACTTTTAGACTTTAACATAAACTCTTACCGGTTACCCGGTTATCCAGGGCTTTTGCTTAATCCCTTCCGAAAGGACTTAGCCCGATGCCTGGATCCCATAAAGTTAAAGTTAGGCACACACGAAAGGAACTCCTTAGGAGGACTCTAGAGAACATCAGATCAACCAGGTGGTGCCCACCAAATGTCAAGTGGAGATTCCCCCTGGACCACACATTAAAGTAGAAGCGTAAACCATGTTTCTGCCGTAAGCAGAAGTTAGCCGACTTAGGAAACTTGTACCCGAGAGACATAGATCTACGTATGGCTCGAACAGCGCCCCCCCCCCCCCCCCCCGCCTGATTACCTGATCACTTACTGTGCAAGAGACCTCTAAACTAGATTAAGAACTCCCCCTCGTGATCTCTCTCAAACACCTCGCTCTCTCCTGCAGATAACCCAACACCCCCACCCACTTCACTCTCTCATGGAAAGGACCCGCCGACCCGGGAGGACACTCCATCCGGGCGAGTCAGCGTTGACAACCAACTCCGAGAAATCCTGGTCGTATGCGATGAGGGTGTGAGGGCAGCAATGAATGCTCTCAACCACTCATACCGTTTGCTTCAGTCGGTGTGGCCTGAAGCAGGGGGCGGCCACCCTGTGCCACCTGCAACGCTTTCCTGCATCAATGACAGCCTTGTGCTGTCAATGAATGTGCTGGCACGGGTGCAGGCGCGTGTGACCAAATCTAGGCGGCAGATGGTCCTTGAGCATATACCTCCGGCTACGGCTGTCAGGGAGAGGTTACTTGGGACCCCCCCTGAACGGGCCAAGCATCTTTGGTGGCCAAGCATGGGCCATCTTAGAAGATACGGCCAACATCGCGTGAAGTCGACTGGCGGTTAATATGCAACTAGATGAAACATAAAAGCCAGGTGATAGGCCCTTCGGTAGAGGCACCTGCCCACTCTAGTGGTCGCCCGAGAGGCGGTAAGGGTAAGGGCAAGGGTATCCTCTAAGGGCTGAAAGAAGGGAGCGGATTGTACCTAAGAGTATGGTAGCTCCCTTCGCATCTGTCTACCATGCCTGTGCGACAGGAACAGCGGTGCCAGGCAGTCAAGTCAAACAGAGACCAAAATGGTTCCCTCTCTCTCTCTCCCTTGTTAAGAAGGGGTGAGCCGATCGCAAGCCAGACACTCCTTAGGCGATTTTGCACGTATAGTGGGTGGAAGGCTCATGCGTGTCGTCGAGGCTTGGCAAAGTGTGACGTCAGACAGTCTGGTCCTGGGATGGATAACCCAGGTGTACATGCCAGAGTGCTGGGACATGCCTCGACAAAATCTGTCTTTGGCACCAGTCTGGACTGTCATTCCAAGGAAGCCAGACAAGTTAGAAGCCATCCAAAATGAAGTGTCCGGCTTGCTTCTGAAGGGAGCCATAAAGTCAGCAAACCAGAATACTCTAGGCTTCTAGTCAAATATGTTCCTTCTCCCAAAGAGCACAGGGGGCTGTAGACCTGTACTCAATCTCAGGCCATTAAATTGGTTTATACATACGCCTCGGTTCAAAATGGAAATACTGAGGACGGTAATCACAGGATTGAGGAAAGGAATGTGGTGTGTGTCAATCGATCTTAAACATGCATACTCCCACATTCCAATGAACAGGGGTTGTCACAGGTTTCTGAGATTCGCGTTTCAGAATCGTGTTTGGGAGGTTATAGTTCTCCCAATCGGCCTGTCGACAGCTCCAAAGGTTTTCACCAGGGTGGTCCTAGCGGTGATAGTATTTCTCAGAAAAGAGAATGTCGTGCTTCACATCTACATTGTACCATAGACGATTGCTTATCAATACGGACATGCCAGCCAGGTTAGAGGTGGATACTGCTCTGACTCTGAAGTTACTTTCAGGTCTAGGCTGGATAGTCACAAGGAGACATCCACTCAACATGTCATTTATTTGGGGATGCAATTCGATTTCAAGGAAAGCCGGGTATACCCATCAGAGCCCAGATTGGAGTCTCTGAAGGCCATCCTCAAGAGCTTTCGATTGGGAAACGACATTTATGGGAGGAGATTTCTTCAGATGCTGGGCATGATGGTCTCCATGGAGTAGGTAATCCCATATGCTGCTCTTATGCGAAGATCTATCCAGTTGTATCTGATGTCTCTGTGGAAACAGAGAACAGAACCCCTGTCAAAACTGGTACCAGATTTGGAGCCGATAGTGTTGCATCTTGCATGGTAGAAGGCGCGTCAGAATCTCCTAGTAGGAGTTTCACTTCACCTACCCCACCCCAGCTGTCCTTGTACACGGATGCATCACTGGAGGGGTGGGGGGCCTGCCTGGGAGAACACCAGGTTTCCGGCACATGGACTCTCAAAGAGAGTCAGCTGCCTATCAATCTGTTAGAAATGATGGCAGTAGAACTGGCACCAGGGAACTTTCTTCCAGAAGTCAGGGGCAAGGTGATATTGATACGGTCGGACAATTCGACAGTAGTATCATACATAAATCGCCAAGGAGGGACCAAATCTCCCACACTGCATGAAAGTGTGCAGGAATTACTCAATTGTTTTGAAAGCAGCTCACATTCCTTGGTGATTTAACATTCTGGCGGATGCTTTGTCTCGCAGACAGAGAATTCTGCCAACAGAATGGTTTCTCAACCCTCCAGTTCTACGAAGGATCTTCGATCTTGGGGCAAACCGAATGTGGACTTGTTCGCCACAAAGGAAAGTGCTGAAATCATGACTTATGTCTCGCCGATTCCAGATCCAAATGCTGTCGATACAGACGCTCTGGCGATAAGCTGGAGAGGGATGCATGCTTAAGCGTACCCACCCATCATCCTTTTACCGAAGGTCTTGGTGAAGATCATGGAGGAGCCGTGCCTGGTCCTGCTAATAGCGCCTTTTTGGCCCAGCATGGCGTGGTTCACGGATCTTTGGATCTGCTGGTGGACAATCCAGTGCAGCTGCCCGAGATTCCGAACATAATTTCCCAGGCCAAGGGCCGCTTGTTACACGAGCGGCCCGAAATGTTCAAATTGACTGCGTGGATGTTATCAAACAATGTTCCCTGTCAGAAGGCTTTTCTCAACAGGCTGCGAGTTTCATCGCAGCCGCGAGAAGGAGGTCAACCTTCAAGTCATACATGTATAACCACAAGGTTAACAAATTTGCAGACTAGTGTGAAGGAAATGATATCGATCCCTCTCAATCCACTATTCAGCAAATAGCAGACTTTCTCTGTGAGCTACAGTATCATCTTTACAAGATTAGCTCCTGTTACGACTGCTGGATAGAAGTCAGCTTTGGCATCAGTTATCCCTTGTCTAGCCAACAGGGATAGTCCAGAGGTGGCCCAGCTAAACGTGATGATGATAAGAATGAGCATTCTCCTTCGATCAATACTTACCATTCTATTACTTCTGATACAAGCTATCTTGGATAGCTGGCCCTAGGACTCTAGACTTAGGAAGCTTTACCGGCTCCTGTAACCGGGTACCCAGTTCCCAATAACTGAGTACCCTTTTGCCATGAAGCTCATTCTTGTTTGCATAGCAACAAGAGCTACATGCTTTTTGCAGTTGGAAGTGTCTTAGCCTTTTCTTAAAATTTTCTAAGTAATTTTTTCTGTGATTGTGATAGCTTAGTGTTCGCTCTCTAAGGATTATCTGGATTACCATGGAAGGAGCCGCTGATATCCAGGTTGTATATTTCCATGTTATTCCATAGTTAAAAGACTTAGGTCTTCAAAATTTCATCTGTGTCGCATGTTCCAATTTCTGACCCCGAATCTATGATGTGTGTTAACAACGAAATATGCCAGATTGGTCGCCTTCCTTTAACCCCAACAGGCGATCGGCAGATATGAAATAAGGTGTTGGTTGGCTATACATTGTTTTAACACGAAAATCGCCTGACGTGTTCTCCGTATGATCCGAGCGGGTGATGTCACACCCGAGTTGTCTCGGATTTTTATGTGAAGAAAATGTTTCATTAATTCGCGCATCTGATTCGTGGTGCTGTGTACTGTATTGGTACCAGAAAAACTTTGGAATTTTCAAGTTTTGCGTGTTATCACGATCTGTTTGCAATGATCGTTGGTTTCAAAATTCTTGATTAAGATGTGTGGTCTGCGGTTTTACCGTGTTTTACAGCAGTTTGTTTCATTTTGTTGTTTCTTCACATATCGTTTTGGCCTTCGTTAGGAATATAATTTATATTGATTAGTAAATATACCCCGAATGCTATACGATATGGTTCCTGGTTCCGTTTATACATCCTTCAGGATCACTATATGGGTGTATCTTGCCCGCTTCGTTCTTGTCGTCATAATCAAAGCGATCCTTGCTGTAACGTTGTGGGGTGCTGGAGGGTTACAATTAATTTATGGTCAAATTATTTGAAAATTATTTGTCTGCCTACCATTCCTGTTTGTTCCGCTTGCTTATTGAAGGTTTGTGCTTATTTATAGGCCAAGCCAACCCCACCATCATGTGACTAGTACCATAAGTTCATGAAGGTCATGTTCAAGGACCATGTCTGCTTTAGGTGTACAAAATGTAATCTTGATAATAGGTGAGACATTTGTGCAGTGTGGCCATCCGATATGATGGTCAAGTTCCTTTCCCAGAAGGACATGGCAGGGTCTGACGCGGGGTCAGGCGGTGCGAAATTAAATCGTGGAGCATCTGTTTTGGCCCCTGGTGGCGCTCCACGTCTGTAACAAGAGGTTGCGGAGATGGCACCTCCGGCGTGGTTTGGACCTGCTATGCAAGGCTTCTTGCATAGCGTCCTTCCTACGCTGGTGTCGTCCCTGCTTCCGAAAGTTGTAGGGCAGTCTCTTCCCGTGCTTGGTACGGACCCTGTCCTTGGACAGGATTCTGGACCGGCTACCGAGGGAGCCATCTCGTATGGCTCCCTGACAGTCCCGTCGGGCTCTGGCCTGATGGGTTCTGTCTCTCTGCTGCCACCTCCGGGTGGTCCAGTAGCGGTGGCCGGCCGGTCCGTCAGGCATGGGAGCCGTCCGCTAGGATGGCTCCAGTGCTTCCTCGTCTGGTGACGACTCTTCAGAGTCTGAAGACGAGGAGGCCGAGGAGGAGAGATTGCTGTGGCCTGAGATGCCGCGGGTGGAGAGCATGGAGGCCGATTCTGTCCTAGACAGAACCGGCCTCTATCTGTCTGGCTTGGCGCAAGCCAGGACAGCGGCTCAGCCCGTGGTTGAGGCCACTCCGGTCCCGTGCTGGTTGGTTTGGCGCCAACCGACACAGTGACGGGTGTGGCTGGCCAGGCGTGGTGTGCACCTATCTCGCCTGGTCCAGCAGTCATGCATGGGGTGCCATTAACGCCCGTGTATGGCCACAGTTCCTCAACCGCTACGGGTCCGCACGGTTTTCCGTGCGGGCCTACTCCATGGACTAGTTTTCCATGGGGTGGCGGCGGAACCGTACTGTATCAGAGTTCCTGGCGTACCAGCAATGGCTCCTAGCCGGGAGGCCGTTGCTGGTAGGGCCGTGAGCCCGTCAATGGGTAATGTGTTCACGGGAGTGTCCTCTTCGGAGACAGACTGGTCTGAGGCTCTGGCTTGGCTGGCCAGGGTGGACCCGTCTGTGGTTTCGACCACGGCCGAAGAGGATGCACCCCGTCCATCGGTTGCATCGATTAGGATGGGGATCTTGCCCGCAGCCCGGATCCAGTCTATTGGACTGGATCCAAGGTTTATGGAGTTGTTAGATACTATTTATAGCAAGCAGCTCCTGACTAAGGGCCAGCTCCCTGCGGCCTCAAGGGAGGTGCGGGCGAGATGTATCCCACGGGGGGAATATGACAAATATGGTGTTGTACCAGCGGTCACTGAGGATGATCGCTGGGTACTGGGAGTCCAGAGTGATGGAGCGGGTGGCCCCACACCGGCGCAGGTGAACAAGTCCCAGGTGCACCATGATGAAGTCCTGTCCCTATGCAATGAGGGGGGGAGGGCAGCAATGAGTGCTGTCAATCACTCTTATCGCCTTCTTCAGTCGGTGTGGGCTGAAGCGGGGGCAGGCCACCCTGTGCTACCTGTGGCGTTATCGTGCATGAATGACGGCCTGGTGCTGTCTATGGACGCATTGGCAAGGGTGCAGGCGTGAGTGACAAAGTCTAGGAGGCAGATGGTCCTTGACCATATGCGCCTGGCTACCCCAGTTAGGGAGCGTCTTCTTTGGATGCCCCTTACTGGCCCTAGCATCTTTGGTGGCCAAGCGCGGGCCATCTTAGAAGACACTGCCAACATCGCGCAGAATCGGTTAGCAGTGAATCTGGAGCTGGAACTAGTGCGACAGGCGCACGCACTAGGGGCTGTGGCCAAGCGGCTAACCAGGCAACCTTCTAAGAAGCAGAAGAAGCATAAAAGCAAGGCGAAAGCCAAGCCTAGTTCTGCTTCTACTGGGTCTTCTCAGCCGCCTCCGGCGAAGATGGCCAAAAAGGTTGTGGAGACTCCTACCCACCCCAATGTTGCTACTGATCGCCCGAGAGGTGGGAAGAACAAGGGGAAGGGTAAGTCCTCAAAGGGCGGAAAGAAAGGAGAGGATCGTACCTGAGGGTGCGAAGGCTCCCTTCGTATCTGCCTGGGCCGCACCTGTGTGACAGGAACAGCGATGCCAGTTAGACTGGTCAAGCCAAGACCAAAATGGTTCTCTCTCTCTCGTCAAGAGAGGTGGGTGGGGGAGCGGATCGCAAGCCAGACACTCGCATTAGGCATCAATGCATCTATAGTGGGTGGAAGGCTCATGCGTTTCGTCGAGGCTTGGCGAGGTGTGACGTCAGACAGTCTGGTCCTAGGATTGTTATCCCAGCGGTACATTCCACCACAAAATCTGTCTTTGGCACCAGTCTGGACTCCCGTACCAAGGGAGCCAGACAAGTTAGAAGCCATTCAAAACAGTGTCAGATTTGTTTCTGAAGGGAGCAATAAAACCAGCAAACCAGAACATTCCAGGCTTCTATTCAAACATGTTCCTTGTCCCCAAGAGCACAGGGGGAATGGAGACCCATTCTCAATCTCAGGCCATTGAATTGGTTTATCCATATGCCTCGGTTTCAGATGGAAACTCCGAGGGTGGTAATGGCAGTGTGTATCGATCGATCTGAAAGATGCATATTTCCACATTCCAATGAACGGGAGTTGTCACACGTTTCTGAGATTTGCATTTCAGAATCAGGTGTGGGAGTTTGTAGTCCTCCCATTTGGCCTGTCGACAGCTCCACGGGTTTTCACCAGACCAGAGTGGTCCTTGCGGTGACAGCATTTCTCAGAAGAGAGAATGTGGCGCTTCACACCTACATAGACGATTGGCTTATCAAGGCAGACACGCCAGCCAAGTTAGAGGTGGATACTGCTCTGACTCTGACGTTGCTTTCAGATCTACGCTGGATAGTCAACAAGGAGAAATCTGAGTTGACACCCACTCAACAGTTCGTTTATTTAGGAATGCGATTCGATCTCGAGGAGGGCAGGGTTTACCCGTCAGAGCCCAGAGTGGTGTCTCTGTTAGCCATCCTCAAGAGTTTTCGATTGGGAAACCACATTCAGGCGAGGCAGTTTCTTCAGATGCTGGGCATGATGGTCTCCATGGAGCGGGTAATCCTGTATGCTGCTCTGATGCGAAGACCTATCCAGTTGTATCTGATGGCTCTGTGGAAACAGAGAACAGAACCCCTGTCAAAGCTGGTGCCAGTTTTGGAGCCATTAATGTTGCATCTTGTATGGTGGAAAAAGCATCAGAATCTGTCCATGTACATGGATGCATCGCTGGAGTGATGGGGGGCATGCCTGGTCTCCAGCACATGGACTCTCCAAGAGAGCCAGCTGCATATCAATCTGTTGGAAATGATGGCAGTGGAACTGGCGTTGGAAATCTGAGTTGACACCCACTCAACAGTTCGTTTATTTAGGAATGCGATTCGATCTCGAGGAGGGCAGGGTTTACCCGTCAGAGCCCAGAGTGGTGTCTCTGTTAGCCATCCTCAAGAGTTTTCGATTGGGAAACCACATTCAGGCGAGGCAGTTTCTTCAGATGCTGGGCATGATGGTCTCCATGGAGCGGGTAATCCTGTATGCTGCTCTGATGCGAAGACCTATCCAGTTGTATCTGATGGCTCTGTGGAAACAGAGAACAGAACCCCTGTCAAAGCTGGTGCCAGTTTTGGAGCCATTAATGTTGCATCTTGTATGGTGGAAAAAGCATCAGAATCTGTCCATGTACATGGATGCATCGCTGGAGTGATGGGGGGCATGCCTGGTCTCCAGCACATGGACTCTCCAAGAGAGCCAGCTGCATATCAATCTGTTGGAAATGATGGCAGTGGAACTGGCGTTGGAAAGATTTCTTCCAAAAGTCAGGGGCAGGGCGATATTGATACGGTCGGACAACTCGACAGTAGTATCATACATAAATCGCCAAGGCGGGACCAAGTCACCCACAGTACATGTACAAAACGTATGTATGAAAGTGTGGCACTTGATTCAATGGTGCAGGAATTACGCAGTTGTTTTGAAAGCAGCTCACATTCCTGGCCGATTGAACATTCTGGCGGATGCGTTGTCTCGGAGACAGAGGATTCTGCCAACAGAATGGTCTCTCAACCCTCCAGTTCTTCACAGGATCTTCGAGCATTGGGGCAAACCCAACGTGGACTTGTTCGCCGCAAAGGAAAATGCTCAAATCATGACTTATGTCTCGCCGATTCCAGATCCAAATGCTGTCGATACGGACGCTCTGGCGATAAGCTGGAGAGGGATGCACGCTTACGCGTACCCGCCCACCATTCTTTTGGTGAAGATCAGAGAGGAACCGTGCCTCGTCCTGCTAATAGCGACATTTTAGCCAGCCGGTCATGGTTCACGGATCTTCTGGATCTGCTGGTGGGCAATCCAGTGCAGTTACCCGAGCTTCCGAACATAATCTCCAAGGCCAAGGGACGCTTCCGTCACGAGCGTCCCGAAATATTCAAATTGACTGCGTGGATGTTATCAAACAACGTTCCACGTGGGAAGGCTTTTCTCGACATGCTGCGAAATTCATCGAGGAGGTCAACCTTCAAGTCATATAACAATAAGGTTAACAAATTTGCAGACTGGTGTGAAGGAAAGGGTATTGATACCTTTCAATCCAGTATTCAGCAAATAGCAGACTTTCTCTGTGAGCTGTTTTTTTCAGGACTAGCTCCTGTCACAATTGCTGGATACAAGTCAGCTTTGGCATCAGTTATCCCTTGTCTAGCCAAGAGGGATAGTCCAGAGGTGGCCCAGTTAAATGTGATGGTGAAGGGAATGAGCAATCTCCGAGACAGCCGGTAGTCATTCCAGCCTGGAGTCTCTCTTTAATGGTTAATGTACTGGCCAAGCACCCTTTCGAACCGTTGCGTTCGGCTAGTCTAAAGCATTCGACTCTAAAGGCTGTTTTTCTATTGGCAGCTTCCTCAGCTAGAAGGCGCAGTGAGATCCATGCGCTTTCAGCAGAGAGGGACTGATTTATTGTCTCCGGAGAGGGTCTGCGTCTACTGCCAAGAGCAGAGTTTATGTCAAAGAATCAATCTGAGATATCCCGGCAAACCGATCATTATACCGAAACTAACTACGTTTGATCATGATGCCAGTGCCTGGTGCCCAGTCCGTGCTTTGACTAAGTACATAAAACGGACAGACTCGTTACGGTCGAATGATAGACATCTGTGGATCTTCTATAAGAAACCATATCGCGCCGCATCCATGGATTCTATCCCTCGTTGGGTAGTCGAATGCATTCAGACTACTCATGAGATGGCGACTGGGCACCAGGTGCAAGGCGTAAGGGCACACGATGTTCGAGGAATATTCGCCTCGACCGCCCTTTACAGTGGTGTTCCGTTAGAGGACATCATGGCCGTTGCACAATGGCACTGTGAGTCCTCATTTACGGATTACTATATGAGGGATGTGTCAGACTCAGCCAATCCACTCGCTTTAGCTGTTTTAAGACGATAGTTAAGCGGCCACACTGCTCTTCACCCTTTTTTCACTTCGGTTAGAAAAGAACCTAAAGCAGGCATGGTCGAGCGTGAGGATGACAACCAGATTGTGTCACTGATGGCCGGACCAGTGAATGGTTGGAGGCGGTACGTCTGAAGTCCAGTTATCATAAGGTAATTCATTAGTGAGAGTTTTTTGTATTATGTCTATATATCATGTTCATTCATTTTATATATTCATGCTCATTCCCAGGCTAATACATGTGGATATGCAAGGAGCAGTTAACCCTCTTGGCATATTTGTGTTTCAGGCGAGATACATGTTCGTGAGTTCTCTCCCTTTTCTTAGGAGAAAAAAGGGGGGGGGGGGGCAGTGACGCGAATGTGATTCGGTTTTCGATAACTTGACGGTCCTTTTAGTTCTCCGTTAGTCAAGTTGTTAAGTCTAAAATCTTTCTCCAAGGGGCAAAAGTAGCATTGATGGCTTGCCCCTTCCCACCAGGTTACTGAACAAATCTGGTGTATATCAGAACGTAACAGAATGGTGAGTATTGATCGATGGAGAATGCAGGAAATTTCAATTTCCCTTTCTCCGAGATCTAACAATACTCACCATTCTGTTACGGACCCAGCCTCCCAGCCCCACGGAGGCAAGCCATGGTTTTCTCTTGTTTGGTGGCTATGCAAACAATATGAGCTCTATGGTAGACGGGTACTCGGCGGTTGGGAGCCGAGTACCCGGTTCCAAGGGGTCGGTAAAGCTTTCTAAGTCTATAGTCCTAGAGCCAGCTGTCAACGCCAGCTGTGTATCAGAAAGTAACAGAATGGTGAGTATTGTTAGATCTCGGAGAAAGGGAAATTGAAATTTCCTGCAATTTACAATCATATTTCACTTCCTGATTACACTGTCAGCATGGCAGTTAGCAACCAATATTTGTATTTATTGCAAAGAATCATATTAATGTGAAAATATGGAACCCGCTTGAATATGAAACAACAGTACATGTATATGTTTATTTAATACTACGTTTTACATGCACCTATTCTACACCCAAACCATTCCATGAAACTAAATCAATGATGTCTATTTTTTCAGTTTCTTGAAGATCCATGTAGCCATTATTTCGGTCCATACATATACGTTGTCTGATGAGTGACCCATTCTCGGGAAATTTTGGTGTTGACCCGTCGGTGCACGAGAAAGACGGGACGAGCTTGGCGCAGCAGGCAGTGCATTATGACACGCACGGACAGACGGAGTCTGCTATTTTCTTTTACAACGTTAGTGTCAACGTATAAAACACAAACAATTTATGAATCCAGTTTCTCAGTCAATCATATGACATCCTAATCAACCAAAGTCACAATGGTCACATGTAGGCTGGCATCATAATCAATAATGTCATGAATGACATGATTTAGTCTGTCATGTCCGTGATAAACGCTTTGTCTGTCAAGTTGTACAAATTATATGTCTACTATTTAATAAAAATTCTTTTGAATATATTGAAATTAATCTGACCGGGCCTATGGTGGCAACAGCACCCAGTCAAATTAATTTCAATGTATTCAACAGCTTACCTGTATAGTTTTCGGGAAATTGGGATTCTGAGAGTGCAGGGATCGATTGATCCCAACACGGGTAAAGCGTGGGTGGAGCATAGCTAGACCTGGATTCATCCATTAATCACTATATACACAATTATCAGTCCTTTAGCTTTCATATCAGCCAAAAACAACTTCTGCAGTGCTCTTGTGAAATGTCTATTTGCAGACCTAGAGAAGACTATTTTTGAAACTTTACCACTGGAATGACTGGCTCGATAACCGAGCCAGTCATTCCAGTGGTAAATTTTCAAAAAATGTGTAGGTCTGCAAATGGACATTTACTATGAGAAAATTAAAAAAAAATGTTGATTAAATTCAAGGGTTAAAGGTTAAGAGTCAAGAAAGTCAATATATTTGCTTAATCCTTTAATGGTCAAATTTAATCAAGAAAATTTGAATATTTACTTATTGGATGTTCGTTTGAATGACAAGAGACAACGATTTTTGAAAATTTAGCATTGGAATTACTGGCTCGATTACCTAGCCAGATATTCCAGTGGTAAATTGTCAAAAATGGTTTTCGCTTGTCCTGCAAATGGACATTCCTCAAGACCACTACTACAGAGGCCGGTTTTGCCCGGCTTTACCTTTGAAAGTTTAATGAATGTCCATTTGCTGGCCAACAGAAGAGTATTTTTGACAAGTTGGCTCGGTTATTTGCAGACCAAGAGATTTAAAAAAATTTATCGCACTCGAGCCAGTCATTCCAGTGATGAATTTTCAAAAATATTTTTCTCTTGGCCTGCAAATGACCATTCACCAAGGCTGGTGTGGGCTGGCTTTACCGTTGAATTAAATGGTTAACCCTTTAACACTCGAATCAGCCAAAAACGGCTTCTGCAGTGGTCTTGAAAATTATCTATTTGCAGACCAAGAGAAGACTATTTTTGAAAATTTATCACTGGAATGACTGGCTCGATAATGTGAAAATTTTGGTCAACAAATGGATATTTTTTATCATAAAATTGAACTTTTCTTGAGCAAATTTGAGAATTAAAGGTTTTAAACTCTTGATAAAATTTATACAGACATACAAAGCAACAAGTTAATTAATTATATAATGCTGATAATTCAGGGACAGACCTGGCTTTCACACATTGTTAGCCAATAGATTAGCCAACTACACTTTTTCAGCCAAATCTGGACAATTTTAGCCAATGTTTTCCAATGTCTATGATCTATGACCAGCATGTCTACGGTCTATGACCACCAGGTATACGATCTATGACCACCAGGTATACGGTCTATGACCACCATGTCTACGGTCTATGACCACCAGGTATACGGTCTATGACCACCATGTCTATGGTCTATGACCACCAGGTATACGGTCTATGACCACCATGTCTACGGTCTATGACCACCAGGTATACGGTCTATGACCACCATGTCTACGGTCTATGACCACCAGGTATACGGTCTATGACCACCATGTCTACGGTCTATGACCACCATGTCTACGGTCTATGACCACCATGTCTACGGTCTATGACCACCAGGTCTACGGTCTATGACCACCATGTCTACCACCATGTCTACGGTCTATGACCACCATGTCTACGGTCTATGACCACCAGATCTATGATCTATGACCACCAGGTCTATGATCTATGACCAATCCTGCTTTTCTATTAGCCAAATCTCAATTGTACTAGCGTGTAGCTAATTGGCGAATGGGTAGGCCAAGGCCGGTCTCTGTAATATCTTGCAGCTGTCACAAATACTTAGTCGTCCGACAAGTTGTATGAATTGTACATTTTTACTATTTAATAAACATTCTGCCATAGGAAGCAACAGCACCCAGTAAGATTAGTTTTAAAATATTCAACAGCTTGCCAGTATAGTTTTCTGGAAATTGAGATTGAGAGTGTGCAGAGATCGATTGAGCCCATTACAGACAAAAAAGCATAGGTGGAGCTTAGCTAGAGATGGGAGGGATATAGCTGAAACTGGATTCCTCCATTGTACATGTGCATTATGTTTAAATTTTCCATACTTCAATTATTATTTTAAATAGATAAAGTTTTATAAAAATTTTAATTTATCCTCAAGCATTAATACTAGAAGGAAATCTTGTAAAAATTTAAGTAATAATCGTCTTCTTCAAAACTGCCATTTTGCTTTGATGTGCATGTATTTGCAGCCACCATTGCATGTACATGTACATGGGATTCTATTCTTACCCATGTCGTTATACTTAACCCTTTAGTGGCCAAATGATAAATTTTCAAAAAAAGCTATCTTGGCCGGCATATAGACATTCCTCAAGAGCATTAACCCTTTACTGGTCAAATTTGGTCCAAAAAAATTTAAATATCTACCTAATGACATGAATGAATGTCCATTTACAGGTTACATGTAAGATAATACAATTTTTGAAAATTTATCACTGGAATGACTGGCTCAGTTATCGAGCCAGTCATTCTAGTGGTAAATTTTCAAAAATTGTATTCTCTTAACCTGTAAATGGAATTCATTCATGTCATTAGGTAGATATTTAAATTTTTTTCATAATTTCATTTTTCATAAGACCACTACAGAGGCCGGTTTTGGCCGGCATGACCATTAAAGGGTTAATGCGAGCATATTTCTTAAGCGTGTTGTTCTTAAGACATTTTTCAACAGACCTTTCCAGTTTTAGCTATGCCCTGCCCATCTCTATCTAAGCTCCACCCACACTTCGCCGTGTTGGGAATGATCGATAACTAACTATCAATTTCCTGAAAACTATACAGGTAAGCTGATGAATATTTTCGCCCAGTCAAATTAGTTTCAAAATATTCAACAGAATATTTATTAAATAGTAAAGACATACAATTCATACAACAATGCATAGTCCGTCCTCAAATATGCGTTCGTGACATACCTATCGACTCATTGTCATTCTACGCGTCGCATAGTTGATTATGATGTGATAGGATGGGTTGATAAAGTGGAAAGGTCTATTACTCTGGTTCTACTGGAGGGATCTTTTCCAAACTGACATGTAGGTGGAAGCTTGCCTGTGGGATCCAAAAGATGTAGCCTAATTGTTGTGTCACAAGCTAAAGTACAGTTCAGCAATAGATTTCAGCAACATTGTTTCAAAAATAGACATTTTTTACCCCACAGTGGACAAATTTGTCCTTGTACTATTCGAAGTAGATGATCGTCACTGTACTTTTATAAAAAAAATTGCTTCTAGTTTTAATGCTGCATGATAACTTTAATTGATATAATTATTTGATTGTTCACTTTGTATTTTGTAGGAGGCTGCTCAGGCATTGTTGTCCGCGAGCCTCGCAGGATCCAGAATCCCAGGTGTTGTAGACAAGGCTAATGAGTACATCATCCGAGCCGAGTCCCTGAAGCTAGCTAGTAAGTTATTAGTCCATGAATAGTGTTGTAGTCCGCGTGTGGAATTCACCTTTCCAGAGTATCCACCCGTCATATGATGTCATAAGCAACTACGTGATGTATAGAATGATGTCATAATGAATGATGTCATGAATGACGTCGATAAGTACGTCACGAACGTATATTTGAAGACGGTCTATGCGTTGTTGAACAAATTGTACGCCAAGGGCAGCAACAGTACCCAGTCAAATTAGTTACAAAATATTCTACAGCTTCCCTGTATGGTTTCCAGGAATTGATAGGGCATTCGGGGATCGATAAATCCCAATGCTGCGAGGTGTGGGTGGAGCTTAGCTAGTGATGGGCGGGGAATAACTAAAAATGGAAAGGTCCATTGGAAATACTGGAACCTTTTTTCAGAGGTCGTGGAAAGGTCAAGGAAAATATATTCATAAACACTATTACAAAGACAGTGTTTGTACTCGCCATGGAATCTGAGAATTTAGAATAAAGGCCTGGAAATCCTGGAAAAATCGTAATTAATAGTTAATGGAAAGTTAACCCTTTGAGCCCTGAGAATTCCAGCCTGCATATACAGTATCTAAGACAACCAGCCTGGTAAGCTGTTGAATATTTTGAAACTGATTTGACTGGAAGCTAATGCTGTCAAATTAATTTCAAAATATTGAACCAAATATTTTTGCATAGGAATGGTTTTTCAGATTCAAAATTAATATTTTTTAGCCAAAATGTTGTCTATTGCACAGAATCATAGACAGCAAGTGTGTATGGATACAATGGAGTAATCCAGTTTGAATCCCGCCCATCTCTGGCTAAGCTCCACCCACGCTTTGCCCGTTTTGGGATCAATTGATGACTGCACTCTATGAATCTCAATTTCCAGAAAACTATACAGGTAAGCTGTTGAATATATTGAAACTAATTTGAGTGGGTGCTGTTGCTGACCAGTCGAATTAGTTTTCAAAATATGCAACAGAATGTTTATTAATAGGAAGGACAAACAATTCGTACAACAACGCTTAGTCCATCATCAAATAAACGGTCGTGACGAACTTATCTACAGTATTCATGATGGAATTGATTGACATCATCTTACAACTCATGTAGTGAGATGTACACTGTAGTTGATTATAATTATGACATCATATGATTGATGGATAAACTGGAATCCTCCATTATGTAAACATCAAGGTCATGAAATTGTGCAATTCTGGTCATTGACAGTCATTGAATTGAGTACATATTAGTGACATAATTACGTCCATGTTTAGCCATGTGCTAAGAATGCCAGAAGACACACCAGCACAGAGATATGTGGAATTAGTCAATTTGTCCTACTGGGCATGCTGGGAGCTAGTAAATATAAAGCTAGGAAAGGATGTCATTGCATAAATCTGTTACGTGCGCTTTGAAGTGAGGCCATCCTTAAATAATACTTTGTGTGTTCTCTCCCGACCGACCCTAAATAAAACCTGCCAACTCGAAATGGTTTTTTAGTTTCCTGTGGAAATTTGTTTTAAATTTTCTAATGTAAGTTCATTGGGAGATTTAATTGACTCCATTCGTCTAAATGGACTCACTTAAACTTTTGAAACTGTTTGCTTTATACTTTCTGTTTCAAGTTCAATGAAAAAAACTTGAAGTTTTGTTCTTTAAATTCAATTTTTGTAATGTTATATTTCACCAGTTAAAAAAAAAAGAATTCCCCTAGCTACCCTACTCCAACCATCAGGGCCGGGAGAGGACAACCAAAAAATCTTTTAAGGATGGCCTGACCTAAAAAATTACAGGACACTCAGATCAAGAATGGACATGATGAAGGTAATATATTTTGACTGCGGACAAGACACAGTGGTCAAAAGAGAAGAATCCTTCTGTGTTCTGCAGCTGTAGTACTTAGTAGAAACAATCAGATTGCAGCTGTAGGATGGTTCTAATAAGTACTACAGCCGCAGAATACAGTAATAAGACCAGGCCAATTTAATGTTTTGTTTTCTGAAAATTCCCACCCAAAATACAAGATCAGAGATTGGGAGAAAAATAAAAGTAATTCACAATTTCAAAGCTCAGAAGTTTTAACGCTATTACAGTATTCATCCTTTCATCGGGTTCTTCTTCTTCTTCTTGCGTTCATCTTTCTCATGACAGTAATCTTAGACTGTTTTCCTTATTTGGTGCATGAAAGCTGAAGTGGTCATCAAACTGTCTGTCTCCTCTGATCTTCTCTTCAAAAGATACTTCAATAGGCCAGAAGCTTCTAGCCTGTTCATATCGCTGGCAGTGCTGCAAGAGATCTTCTGCTGTTTCTTCTGCCTGCTGACACTCACAAAGTGCAGAATCTGTAATCTTGAGACGGTGAAGATGTGCATTGAGACGATTGTGACCAGTCCTCAATCGGAAGATACATGTCTGATCCTCCCTACTGAGGCTGTGTATTGCATCATTATGCTGCCTGCTGGTGGTTCTTGTGGCTTTAATGATATGCTTCAGTTCTTCAAAGTCAACCTCGTGGTTGAATTGTTCTTTATTTGACCCTTCCTTAGCCAGTTTATCAGCTTTGTCATTTCCTAATATGCCACAATGCGAGGGGATCCACTGTAAGTTGACATTGTTCTCCTTAGCCAGTTGCATAAGATTTTCATGAATTAAATCTGTACTTTCCTTTCCACTCTCCAGCGCCTGCAGCGCTGAGAGGGGAGTCTGTGAGGAAGACAATATTTTCATTTCTGGTTTTTCGTTGTATCAGCATTTGGCTAGCTAAGATCAGTGCCTGGATTTCTGCAGTGTAATTGCTACAGTGCTTCCTTGTTGCCAAGCATGAGTCTGTTATATCTCCACATGGAAACCTAATGTGAGCACCTGCCCTGCCATTCTTGACAGCCTGGATAGCTGATCCATCTGTATAAACATGTATCCACTCTTCCTCAGGGTAGTTTTCTGCAATATGACTCAGTGCAAAAACTTAGTTTGTCACCTCTGCTTGATCTCCCTTGCTGATTGAAATTGTGTTTTCTATTTCAGAAGCTTTCCACGGTTCCCTCTCAGAGATAGCAGTTACATTTCTACATCTGGGGAAGATGTCTGACTCTGTTTCTTTCAATTTTCTTTGAAGTTAATAAGAAATTATTCCTTTTGAGCCTTCCTCTAGACATTTGGTGAGTCAGCATATGCATGGGATGGTGAGGCATCAATTTGAATTTCTCGTATTGAATCTCGGCCTTGATTTCGCGTCTCTGCTGGAGTGGCTGGATATTGGTAAGTTCTTCCATAGCTGCTATTGGAGTGGTCTTCATAGACCCTGTTATGATACGAAGAGCCTGATTTTGTACCTTATCCAATGTATGAAGGGTGCGTGTAGCAGCTGTCATCCATGATGATGAGCCGTATTCGATGTTTGGCCTAACTGATCCAGAGTAAACCTGTTTCAGAATGTTCATGTTAGCTCCCCATTTTGTTCCAGAGAGCTTCCACATAACTGCCAGTCATCGCTTGGCTATGCCTTCAGCGTTTCTGATTTGTGCCTTCCAGGTTAGTCTTTTGTGAAATATCAGACCAAGATAAGTTACTTCATCCTCAAAGTGCAGAACAGTGTCACCAAATTTCAGACTTGTCTTGTGTTCCTTTTTAGTGGATAGTGTGAATAGAGTTGCGTCTGTCTTCTCTTTGTTGATCTGGACAAACCATCTTGTAACCCAAGAATTGAGGTGATCAATTGTGTGTTGCATGCGGTAACTGGCTGTTGACACATACTCCTCGCTGCTCCACATCACAAGATCGTCAGCATACAATGCAGCTCTGACTCCCATTGGAAGGTTCTTCACCAGGTCATTGATGAATATTGTGAAGAGGGTGGGAGAGACTACACCACCCTGAGGTACACCATGTCGTAGCAGGACTTTCTTGCTGCTCGTCCCATTCAGCTGTACTGATGCCTTTCGGTTGTGGAGATACTGGCATATCCAGCTGTACATTTTTCCAGAGACATCACTGGTCCTGAGCTTTTGGAGTCCATGCTTCCATACTTTATCAAATGCCTTCTGCAGATCAACCCACACAATGATGGTATGCTTTTTCTGTTGGAACACCTCAATAGACTGTGTCAGATACGTTGTTTGAACCTCAGTAGATCTACACATTCTGAAGCCATTTTGCTCATCCGTTAAGAGATTGTTGCTTTCAAGATGTCGAAGAAGTCTCTGGTTGAGGATTCTTTCCATGGCTTTGACAGTGCAACTAGTCAGACTGATAGGTCGATAACTTGCCGCTTTGGATTTATTCTTGCCTTTTTTAGTACAGGGATCATTTTGGCCTCTCCAAGACTGGGGAACCTCTCCTGTGTACCAACTGTGGTTGAAAATCTCCAAAAGCTTGTGCTTTCCAATAGTACCCAGATTCCTCAACATCTCATTGGTTATTCCATCTGGTCCAGGAGACTTCCTGTTTTTCAGAACTTTCAAGCATTTCTCCAACTCACTGATGGTCAGAAGCTCATCCATTCCCGCAGCATGTATTTGTGTCTCTCCGTTCCACTTTGCATACTTCATTGCATCCTTTTTACGACTCACTGGCACATCTAGATTGCTTACTTTCTGAAACATACAAGCAAAGTGTTCAGCAGCAGCCTCTCCTGTTTTAATTTCACAATCCTCTTCAAGAGTTATGTTCGGTACTCTGGTGTTTTCATCGTTAAGCTGCTTCACAAGCCTCCAGAGTTTGTTCGTATCTTTTTCAAGATTTAAGCTTGACGTTTTTTCTCCACGATTCTCTGGTGGATCTGATTTTGGCTTTCAAATATTTTGCCTTGGATTGTTGGAGTCTCACATGGTTGGCTTCTGTTGGGACATTCTCTGCAATTTCCCTTGCGTTGGACATTTCTTCGTGTAACTTTTGCAGAGACGTACTCCAGTAAGGTCTGTAGTTTTTCCTGGATCCCCTAGGAATGCATTTCCCAGCAGCAGAGAGTAAAGCAGAGTTAAGCTCTTTAACAACTTTATTGATATTTTGGTTTTTGACATCAATGTCTTTTACCAATCTGTCACTCTCTTTCTAATATCTGTCCCAGTCTGCTTTCTTATAGTTCCATCGAGGCGTCTGATTCCGGTCAATCTCAACATCCAGGTTAATGGTAGTGAAAACAGGGCAGTGATCACTGCCTCCAAGTTGTTCCCCAACAATACGCAAAGATTCTTGATGTAGATTTTCTGTCGAAAATGCTAGATCAGGAGAACTTGAGGTATGTCATCTTCTGCTCATCCATCCAATTTTCAATGTCCTCACCCCTCCTATCAGTAGAATGATAGCCCCATAACTGAGAATGACTGATGAGGTCACCAGCAATGATAGTTGAATCTGGGTGAACTGGGATTTTTCTGAGATTCAATGGTTGATTATTAGGGAAGTAGTAGTTGACAACAGTGATAGGATGTTTCTCTGGAATTATCTTGATTGTGAGAATTTCAGCTCCGTCCATGTCTCTCTGAACTTCAATGACGTTTAGGTTATTCCGGACCAGGGTTATGACTCCTCCTTTATGTCTTCCATCCCTGTCAGATCTGAAGCACTGAAATCCTCTTATACAGAATCTTCTGTTGGCATTTAGATGAGTTTCTTGGATACACGCGACATCTACGCCTTTCCCCTTGAGAATTTGGCTAAGCTCCGTTTTCTTGTTAGAAACTCCTTCAGCATTCCATTGCATGATAGACAGCGGTTTGCTTACTTGTACTTTAGGTTGGACAACCTTCCAAGGTCTACAAACTTTACCACCAGTAGCTTGGGTGGACCCCTTCGAGGCTTGGGGGCCCGGTGCTGCACATGCCTGGTGGAAACTCACATGGCGAGCCCCATGACGGATATTCATAATATTAACTGTCATGAAAGATGAGTTGTTTAGTGCTGTGGTTGACCACTCGCTCTACTTTGAGGCCTAGCACTTGTAGCAGGGGTTCATCGGGTTAATTGTCAAGATTGATAAAGAAATGCAAAGCATTTTCTCAGTGAGTGTCAGACCGAAAGAAGACTATTTTGGAAATTTACCACTAGAATGCCTCCAGTGGTAATTTTTCAAAAATAGTCTTGTCTTAGCCGGCAAATGGACTTTTCTCATGACCATTGTAAATCCATTTTAAGCGGCTTGACCATTAAAGGGTTAACAAAGCTACAGAGAACAGAAACATTTACAGAACATTCTGAGGAATTCTGAGTGATAAGGATTTGGCTGTGAACAATTGCTAGATGGAAACTCAGGATCTCGGCATATTTAGATTTAAGCTCCATTGAAAATATACTCGGTGAAAACTTAGCAAGTAGACATTTAAGCGGCTGATAGTTTTTATGCTGATGCTCATTTACGTGTATATTGCAGTGGAGAGAGAGGCTGTGAGAAGTGAAGAAGTCTGGTAGTGTTTTCAGTGGTTGTACGTTGTGTATGACACCAGCACGATTTTGTGTCTCTGCATGGAGCCACTGCGCCACCATGTCCTCATAATACAATAATATTTATTGTTTATTTTCATCTCTGTTGATGGTCAATCGAGCCTCTGTTTGTCTGTAGTTGTCATGACCAATATCCATTTGCAGGCCAAAAGAAGAGACCATTTTAGAAAGTTTACCAGTGAAATGATTTGTTCGATAGTCAAGCCAGTCATTCCAGTGGTAAATTTTTTAAAAGGTCTTGTTACCTGCAAATGGTCATTGACTAAGCAAATGGTGTCTTCTAGTTCACCTTTCCAATGTATCCATCCATCATCAGACCTCGTATGACATCATAATCAGATCAGCGCGTGTATGATGACATCATAATCATTACATCAGAAAGGGGTCCATCTAAGGTGTCATCAAATCTCAAATGGTCCCGACAGGTATGAATTGTATGTCTTTGTAATTCTTTGCTATTTAATAAACATGCTGTTGAATATTTTGATACTAATTTCACTGGCTGATGTTGCTGCCTTATAACAGCTTACCTGTATATTTTTTTGGAAATTGATAGTCAGGGTGTTCAGAGATCGATCGGTCCCAACAAGAGCGAGGTGTGGGTGGAGCTTAGCTAGAGATGGGCAGGGCATGGCTAAAACCGGAAAGGTCCATTATCGTTGCATTTTACGAAAGCATGTTTGTGGGATTATGCTGCTCCCATCCATGTGTGCATACATCTATGCAATCAGTCGCTTTTGCCCACTGTGTCTTGTCCTCAGCCAAAGTCCTTAGCTTCCTCAGGGCCATCTTGACTTGAGTGTACCTAATCCTGCTTTCTTGAGGTCACCTCGTAGCACACTTAGCAGATTTATGCAATGACGTCCTCTTCTGGCTTTGTATTTGCTGGCTCCGAGTAGGGCGAATTCCAAGGCTCTGTGCGGGTGTGTCTTCTGGCATCCTTAGCACATGGCCAAACATGGACCATCTTTGCTGGGGCGACTTTTACAGACAGCGGCGACGTATTACACATCTTATATAGTGCATCGTTGGAAATTATGCTGTATGGTCATCTGTGTCCAGTGATGGTGCGTAGGTGTGTGCGGTGGCAGGCATCCAGCTTTGTCTAGAGCTGCCTTTGGGGCTGCACGACCACTTACATATACAATGTAGATGCATATTTTGAGTTTTGCTCTATTGTAACTTTTTCCTGTCTCGGCTCTTTTCAAAAATTTAAATTAACAATTCTAGGGCAATCTGGCTAACACCAGACTTTGAACTGATCTTCATGAAAATTTAAATAATCTGACATGTTTGATAGAAAATGTCCATTTGTCATGTTTGTAGGCCAAAAGAAAAATTTAATCAAGCCAGTCATTCTAGTGGTAAAATTTCAAAAATGGTTTTCTACAAGCATGACAAGTGCAGTACTGTAACTTAGCGAGTGCCATGATGCAAGTGTATTTGAAAATCACAGAGGGCATACGGATCTCAAAAGTCAGATGCCCTCCTGAGCATGCCAATTTGTCATGCTTAGTAAAAATAATGGTGCTTTGAATATTTATAAATCCATAATTTGTTAATTTTTATCTCATATCATTGCATAATACTGATAAAAAATGCAGTTCTAGAATCATGGTCTCTGAATGTTGATAAAAAGCAGATTAATGTAATGATTATTATTTTATAATAATGCAAGGACATATGTATACCGATTTGTTATAGGGCATATAAACATGCGGACAGCCTAGTCATAATGAGGGAACACTGATTTAATTTTCAGCATGGGCTGATGGCATTCACTTCAAAATGTTAAGTTACAGCACTGCAATTGGTCTGCAAATGGACATTTTCTATGAGAAAATTGAAATTTTCTTGAATTAATTTGTCTTAGATGGTTAATAGTGTTATTGATGTTCTTGGTTTTCCAGATCAGAACCGGACAAAAGCGGTAGCTTCCCATGTTAAATCACAGCAACAGGTTAGGTCAAATGCTGTCAAACGTTTACACATAATGTACCTACACGCACACATGCAAACACAAGACTTTAATATTAATGCACACACGCACGCACGTACCCACCCACCCATGCACGCACGCATATGCTTATCGCTTTAATGGTCATACCAGCCCCAACTGCCCTCTACTATGTGCTTGTGGATTGTGGATTTACGGGATCATGAGAATAGAATTTTTGAAAATTTATCACTGGAATGACTGGCTCGATAACCGAGCCAGTCATTCCAATGATAAATTTTCAAAAATTCTATTCTATTGACCTGTAAATGTATATTCAAATAGCAAATATTTAAATTTTCTTGAGAAAATTTGACCATTGTAGGGTTATGGTTTATAATGTGACTGGGATAAGATTGCTTTATGTGCTGCCATCTGTCAGTCTAAGCCTCATATCTATTTACACTTACAGTCTCGTCTGCCTCTCTTGGGACCATATAGACCTAAATGCATGTTATATATTGCATGTACGGAGCATCAGTTATGCATTGTTTCCTTGACTTCATGATTATTAAACGTATTCTTTATCTGGAGTTGTCCGTTAGAGCCGGTTTGGCGGTACATCACTTTCAAATCAGCATTACATGTACTGTAGTCTGTTTAAAATTCCGAAATTCTTTTGAGACAGCAACAAATTTCAGTAAAATTCAAAATTTTCAACCGAATATATGGAATATATATGTATCTTTAATCTTAATTGTCCCTGCCATAGTTCATAATTGACAGAAATAGTCCGTCTTTAACGTGGAGTAGTATGTCAAGTTGTATGAATTGTATGTGTTTACTAGTTATTAAATGGTTTGTTGAACATTTTGAAACTAATTTGACTGGGCGTTTATGGCAGCAACAGCACCCAGTTAATATAGTTGTTAAATATTCACCAGTTTACCTGAGTGTATAGTTTTCTGGAAATTGAGATTTAGAGAGTGCAGGAATCGATTGATCCCCAGATGGGAAAGACATGGGTGGAGCTTAGCTAGTGATGGGGGGGGTATAGCTAAAGCTGGATTTTTCCATTGTTTCCCCCCCCCCCCCCAACACTGGGTTAAAACTTAACCCTTTAATGACTAAATTTGTTCCAAAAAATTTAAATATTTACTTGTTGAATGTCCAATTGTAGGTCAAGAGAAGACTATTTTTGAAAATTTACCTCTAGAATGCCTGGCTCGGTTATCGAGCCAGTCATTCCAGTGGTAAATTTTCAAAAATAGTTTTCTCAAGAAAATTTAAATATTTGCTAATTGAATATCCATGTACAGGCCAAGAGAAGACTATTTTTGAAAATTTACCACTAGAATGCCTGGCTCGGTTATCGATCCAGTTATTCCAGTGGTAAATTTTCAAAAATAGTCTTCTCTTGGCCTGCAAATGGACATTCCTCAAGACCACTAAAGAGGCCAGTTTTGGCCGGCTTCATCATGAAGGGTTAAAAACCAATACATGGTCAAATTTTATCAAGAAAATCCAAATCTTTGCCTATTGAATGTCCCTTTACTGCAGGCCAAGATAAGACTATTTCTTAAAATTTTACACTGAGGTTCGGTTAATGAGCCAGGCATTCTAGTGGAAAATTTTAAGAAATAGTCTTCTCTTGGACTACAAATGAATATTCCTCAAAACCACTTGCGGGGATAAATTTTTAAAATTAAAAGTGCCTATATTTCTTTGCTTCAGTTGGACTTGGAGAAAGCTCAGTTTTTGCTGAAACAAGCGTTCGATGAGGATGAGAGTGAAGATAAAGAGGAAGCAGTTGAACTGTACTCGCAGGCAGTGGAACTCTGTATTCGAATTGTAAGTGTACTGCATAAAGAGGTTTTGTATCAATGACGTTCAGGGATGAGTTTCACAAACGTGTTAAAGTTACACCGTGTTGTAAAGCGGGAACCGGACTCAGCAGAATACTACATGTATTTTTAAAACGTGATAAGCCACGTCGTTGAAGTATACCCGAAGTTGGAAACCAGCCGAAGACAAGCGTCATGGATACTTCAGCGACGTGGCTTATCACGTTTTACCAGTTTAAATTAATCAGCACAATATGGTAGGAGCAAATACAGACAATCTCCAACCAGAGATATTCCTGCGCTCCGTTTCAAAACTAATTCTTCTCACAGAAGTAGCATGAGAAGGGGTTGTGCATGGGGGGGGGGGGTGACGATAGGTACCTCGCCTTATGCAGGGGAAGCAAAAGACTTCAAACTGAGGATTCACGAGCAATGCAGCAATACCTAACTGTAGGACGGAGCTGCTTCTTACTGCATTACCCAGGTTCTAAGAGTGGAGCCATGTGCAAACATATACACTCCAATCAGGAGATGAAAAAGGAAGCATACAGGATATGTAATCTCCACACCATGGAGTTTCTAGGCACCAGCCATATGGTTAAAGAGCTCTTAACCAGTAGCCGGTCCCCCTACCCTCTGTTTCCCCCCCCCCCCCTCTCTGACGTTATAGATTCTACATGTATTTTTAGCATGTGACATGCTTAACTCTTTAACACTCATATCAGCCAAAAATGGCTTCTGCATGGGGCTTGAGAAATGTCCATTTGCAGACCAAGAGAAGAATAGCTTTGAAAATTTACTACTGAAATGACTGGCTCGATAACCGCGCCAGGTATTCCAGTACGTAGTAAATTTTAAAAAAATAGTCGTCTCTTGGTCTGCAAATGGACACGTTCTATTAGAAAATTGAAATTTTCTTGGACAAATTCAAGAGTTAAAGGGGATCGGCCAATGAGAATTAGATTTAATAAACACCGTCAAAAATAAAAGATTTTATATTTTATAAATTAAAAAGAAGTTCTGGTTAAATTCATGGATTTTTACACGCCATAAAATTCACAGTATGACATCATCGCGTGATTTGTCAACCACGTGGATTCAGATTACGCCACATGTTTTCTGATTAGAAGAAACAGGCGTCTATTACAGTTATGAAGCGGGAAATCATCTCTGATTCAAGTTCTAGTTTATCAGATGGTAGTGTTTCTCGTGCATGCCATTAATATGATGGTGTCTCGATGGGCTGTTGTGAGCTGTCAATCATCATCAACAAAGTACTAATTATTCACGCGATGATATCATACTATAACAATCATTCACGCGATGTCACTGCATGATGCTCACGAGAAATTGAAGAAAATTACTTTGTGTTGAAATTTAGTATTAAGGAATTCGAAAATATGCAAATAATACATTTTATTTTTAGTTAAAATATGCAAAAGCATCACTTGCTGTGAGGTGAGAATATGAGAATTTTCTCCCTAAGCTGAAAATCTCTTCAAAGCGAACTAATTCATCATGCTTTTAAAATTTGGGCTTAACTATATTCTGTTAATAAAATTAAATGAATTCATATTTTGATGTATGTGTAATTGTGTGGCCATATTGCTATGGTTATATGTGTGTGTGTGTGTGTGCGTGCGTGCGTGTGCGTGCGTGCGTGCTTGTGTGCATGCGTAAGTGTGTGTGTAACAGTGTATGTGCGTGCATGTATCACATGTTATTGTGTGAACGTGTGTGTGTGTGTGTGTGTGTGTGTGTGTGTGTGTGCGCGCATGTGTGCGTGCGTGTGTGTGTGCGGGTGAACGCACGTGTGTGAAAGCTCATGATTTCTGAAAGTTCAAGATTTTAATTATGTGGCCTGTTCTCATTTCAGAGACAGAACACAAGTGATGCCTCCCTGCAGGATAAAGTGAAGAGTATTGCCAAGCATGCACTGGACAGGTTGGTGCAGTTGTTTAATATCAGACTTGTTTGAGAAATCATCTTGATGTTGGAATTTATAAAAATGGTGTTTGTTTAAAACAAGTTCTATTGAAGGGATCGTTAAAAATCTGCCATGTGAGCTTGTCCTGTGGTCCAAAGAACCATATCGATTTTTGTGCCAAACGTTCAAAGATCAAGATCATGGTGCCCTAATTAATTATGTAATATTGCGTTTCCGGATGATAACTCGACTTCAATTGAAGGGATCGTTACCAATCATGCGTGGGAGTTTGTCCTTGGTGGTCCGAAGAAGTCTATCGATTTTGGTGTCAAATGGCCATGGTCATGTTGGCCTAATTAATTACATAATATTGCCTTTCCGGATGATCACTCAAGTTCTATTGAAGTGATCATTACCAATCTGGCATGGCAGCTTTTTTCTTGGTGGTCAGAAGAACCCTATCGATTTTGTGGTTAAAGGGCAAGGTCACTGTGACATAATTAATGATGTAATATTACGGTTCTGAATGATACAGTACAGACCTTAATTAGCTTTACTGTTTGACGAAGCAAAAATGAAACAAAAATGCGTCTTTAATGCGTCAAAAGCTCGTAGCGTTTCCAGGCGTGGCCAAACACCAAACGCATTTTATTTATTTTATAGGCGCGTGTAACGGAAAGTCTAACCCGTCCTACAATATGCTAAACGTATCATGAAATATTTTAAACCCGTCATGGAAAAAGTCAAACACGCAATCAAATGTATACAGTAACGCTACAAAGATTCTTACTACGCGTCATTAAACATAAAGCGGAATCGGTCTATAGTCTGTCTAGGACCCGTACATGTAAATTTAAATTGCAATTTGAGCCGTATATGTGTTAAGTACATAAATACTGAAGAAAATACCTTTAGCTTTTTTTGTGGCTGTAAATGATAATTATCGAAATGTCATCATCGTAATCAATCGTAATTTTGTATAAAATTGACGTGAGTGAACTCCGCACCTGGGTATTCTTTACTGAGTATGAAGCTAGTGTGATGACTGCGTATATTTTAATAAATTTTCAATCCACAATTTCTTTTGAAATCTGGATGAATAAACCAAGATATTCTCTGAAATGGGTTTATTACAATATAGTCTAATTTTAGCCGACGTAATAGGCATAACCTTTTAGAACAATATATGCATCAGTTGCGACTAGTGTTATGCCAAATTTGTCTTATAACGGAAAGGGAAGCAATTTACAAAATCTGCAAACCTAACATTCGGTTGTTTTCGATTTCACTATTTCATGGATAATATGTAACCGAAAATCTCCGCTTTTACATAAACATGCACATGCGTACATAGTTGTTTTACCCGTGCCTGGGGTGCGTTCAGGACCTCGAAAAACATTCCCCCTGTACCACGTAAAACGCGAACGTTCCCTGAACATTCGCCTTCCTGAACACACTCCAGGAGTATCCGAGTACGTAGCGTTATTACCCATTTTCGGCAACGGGTGTCACCGTCTGATTGGTCGAGAATACACGCATATTTAATCAGATTTAGCAAAGATGGCGTCAACTGTTTAGAAAATAACATATTATTGTGTGTGCAATTCATCAATCTACGCACATTTCGTGTACGCCACAGACTAAAAAGTAGACAGTAACACGGAATAACGAAACTGCCAATCAGAAAGTGTGATGCCTATATATTTGACCGCTTCGGCATCTTAGCTCGGGCTTATTACTGACAGTGCTTGAAGTTAGTTATCTCGAAAATTGTAAACAGAGACAAGCATCGATGATCAAGTTTATCGGATTGTTTATCTTCAACATTGTTTTTTCGCGACCAGGGGTAAACGAAATGGATATTATATATATATATATATATATATATATATATATATATATATATTTTGTCTCTTGCGACAATCAATAACTCTCATTATCGGTGACATCACATTTACTAAAACAAGAATGATAATGCAGTTTACTGGGCCAATATTGGCCTAGTAACCTGCATTATCAGGGAAGTAGGCCCAAATCTAAACCAATGAATTATCACATTTTACCCATTTGAACCTGAAATCCCAGAATTCCACTTTTACAGTCATTATATAAGTATGATGTTGAATATTTTGAAAGCAATTTGACTGGAAGCTGGCTTTCAGTCAAATTAGTTTCAAAATATTCACCAGAATTTTGACACAATCGTAACAAATTTATTATTTTCTATTGTCGGTTGAAATTGTTAATGAAATAGTAGAAGTACTCCCTTGTTGGTAGCGATATTCCCACCCTGTATTATATTCATAGAATCACAATGACGTCATCACAATCAAATTTCCCATAATACCCTGGTAGATACGCCATTTTCAGAGGGGCTAATTTAACATTACGAGCAGTGGGCCGTTAAACCGTAATTACATTTTCTTTAATTTATTGCGAAATTCACTCATGATCTCATGTTTTCTGATACCTGACAGGGTTATTACAGATTCTCAGACACAGGATTTAATGGTTTTAACTTCATGGAAAATGTAAACAACGCGTTGGTATGGGCAGTCCTCTTTAGCATGTTTTAAGTTTGCCCCAACTTTAATGGCGGCCGATCTCAAGATACCCGGATGTGCGAAACTATGAATAATGTGTTTGATTTCTGTGCTAAAGTCTGAGGGCGGTGTATGACCATAACAGCCGCTGTCAGGTCATAGGGCCTAACAGTACATGTATATAGTATATTACTGGCTATATATTGTGCCGTATATTTTAAACCAAATATCACTCATCGTGGCGTTGTAAACGTGGAATCAGACACTGATAGTAATGGTGAGACGGCTAATGTGTGGGACAGTGAATCTTCTGATGATGACATGTTTGACGATGAGGAAGCCACCACTACAGGAAAGACTTGAAGATGAACTTGAAGCTGGTACACTACAGATTGAGTGAACTTCTCCAATCAGTGACAAAGAGTTTGCCCTGAAGTTTGGGCTATTTTGGTGCATTCACCATGATCATTTGTGCCATTTGAATTTAATTAACTGTTAAAGTTTGTTATATTGAATTAGCTCGAACTAACATGATTAGATATACCAATAACATACCAAGAGTTAGTAGTTAGTCACTGTTATAAGAATTGTACATTTTAGCAATTGACCCTTTAACACTCTAGCTGGTGAAAACATGTTCTGTGGTGGCCTTGAGAAATGTCCATATGCAGAACAAGAATTATTTTTTTACCGTGACTCAGTGAGTGGTCAAAACTGGCCTCTGAAATCAAATTGTCTTGAGAAATGACCATTTGCAGGCCAAGAGAAGACTATTTTAAGATTTTACCACTGGAATAACTGGCTTGATAACCAAGCTAGTCATTATAGTTCTAAATGTTAAAAAATTGCCTTGGCTTGCAAATGGGCATTTATTAACCCTTTAATGGTCAAATCAGCCATAACCAGCCTCTGCAGTGTTCCTGAGAAATGCCCTTTTGCTGACTAAGAGAATACTATTTTTGAAAATTTATCACTGGAATGACTGGCTCCCAGAATACTCTTGATCAGCAAATTTACATTTTGTGAGACAATTGGAATTTTCTTGACCAAATTTACCCATTAAAGGGTTCAGCAGAAATTTACATTATCTTGACAAATATTGGACAGCAAAGGGTTGTAAAACTGGAGCTTTACTTACCTTTAACTACCTTGTTCTGCTGTTCACAGTGGGGAAAAATTCTCAAACCTTGTTCCACTGAAGATCAAAGAAATGATGAAAACACCATACAACCTTTACCTACATACAGTAAATAAGTCAAACCTGGTCATTTTGGATTTGATTAAATTGTTTATTCATTCACTTAAGTTTAATGTCAGTGTTATTGAATGCTGCCATATTGATATAATGCAGTTTGCTCAAACAACCACCAACACAGACAGTAGCGCAAACCACCACTGATTACCAGCATCAGCAATATTATATAGGACAAAGATTAAGTTTACTTTACTGTTGATTTTGAGATTTGTATTGTTATCGATGATCAATAACATTACAAGTCCAGTCTCTAGAACAACAGTAAACTATCTTCGTCCTATATAATATTGCCCATGCTGGTGATCAGCGGTGTTTTATGGTTATGCTAAGTACTGTGTGTGTTGATGAATGATGTTGCTGGTCACAGGTCATATATTACTGATAGTGGTCTTTCAAATTTTTGTCCTACTGTTCCAGCTTTTGTACGTTTATTTTTGCAACATTTGTTTGTGGTCTGGCTATGTTTCAACAGTAGCTGAAATAGAAAGTGAAGCAAATATGATTGCACAGGGAGTTATAAGCATTACATAATGGACCTTTCCATTTTATCCATCAATCATGATGTCATAATCAACTACATGATGCATAAGGATGACAACATAATCAATGACATAATGAATGACGTAGATAAGTTCGTCAATCTTCACAGACACTTAATTGATGACGGACTATATGTATTCTATTTAACCCTTTAATGGACAAATTTTGTTAAGAAAATTAATATCCACTTATTGAATGTCCAATTAGAGGCCAAGAGAATGCAATTTTTGAAAATTTATGACAAATTACTGGCTCGGTCATTGAGCCAGTCATTTGTGGTGAATTTTCAAAAATTCTATTCTCTTGACCTGTAAATGGACATTCCACAAGGCCATAACAGAGGCCAGTTTTGGTCGGCATGACCATTAAATGGTTAATAAAAATGATGACGAATATTTTAAAACTAATTTGACTGGGAGTTGTTGCTGTCATATCAACAGCTTACATGTATAGTTTTCAGGAATTTGAGATTCAGAGAGTACAGAGATCGATCCCAATGCAGGTAAAGCTTGGGTGGAGCTTAGCTAGAGATGGGCGGAGCATAGCTAAAACTGGATTCCTCCATTGGGCAAAACTATAAGTAAGCCTGAGCGGTGGTAGTGAACACCTGACCTAGCACTATAATAGTAGCATGACAAAATAGCATTCTATCTGTGTTGGTACAAGTACATTATGTAATAAATTATTTAAAAGTGTACCAACACAAATACTGATAGAATGCTACATGTATTTTGACATCGTGATACTGGTGCACTGCCCGGTCAAGTGTTCACTACCACCACTCAGTCTCATGCCACAATAATAAATTAGCTACTATAATCTCACTCTGTCTGAGTACAGCGTATATTGCTGATAGTGATATTCACTATACCACCACGTACCTCACCGATAATATTTGTTAGAATAAACCAGCACGATTATAATCATGCCAGTTTATTCATTCATTTTGTTGGATGACATGCATGGTGGTACAGTGGTACCTGATAAGCATGCTGGGTTATTCATTAATTTTTCTGGGTGGCATGCATGGTGGTTACAACTCCGGTGGTGTGAAGTTTGAAAGAAAAAATTCTATGGAAACTAGTAAAAAATATTTTAATTTCATAAACAACAAAACAGCCCTTAAGCCTATTTATACCTGGAAACGCCTCAGCTGCTCTCGGAGAGCATCTAGACTTTAAAGTTTTCCGGTGGAGAGTTGGTGTTTCTAGGTGAGTGACTGCTGAGGACAGTGAATCGTGCATGTCAGGAGAGTGAAAGACTGATTCAAGTCAGACCACCAATGACCGATAGGAAAATATCTATTTGCAGAACAAGAGAAGACTATTTTTGAAAATTTATGACTGAAATGAGTGGCTCGGTTATCGAGACAGTCATTCCAGTGATAAATTTTCAAAAATAGCCTTTTCTTGGTCTGCAAATAAATATTTCTCAACACCACTGCAGAAACCAGTTTTGGATGATATGAGCCGGGTTCTGCCGATCCGGTTGCTTAGTGGGGTGAACTGTCCCACTTCCTCAAGAAATCATGGGTCATTTTGACAAATGTTGGATCAAGTACATACATGGAAGATATCTATGTCCTAAAATCCATTAGGCCAATAAACCATGTGTGAAGATAATGAGTGGATGGTGTAAATTTTAGAGCACTAAATAGTGCAAGGGCCCTGCCTCCGCAAAACCCTGCATGAATGTTAAAGTGCTAAGTATGTGATGTCATAATGAATTACATCATATGTAGGCTGACGTAGCTAAATCTGTTGAACTTTTAAGAGTCAGTTGTACGAATTGTATGTCTACTATTTAGTAAACATTCTGTTGAATATTTAACAACAGACCCCAGTCAAATTACTTGAAATTAGTTTCAAAATATTCAACAGGTTAGCTGTATCTATAGTTACCATGAAATTTGGAATTCAGGATTCAAAGTACATACTGATCCCAACACACGGTCGCACAGGGCATAGCTAAAAGTGGATCCATCCTTTAGAAAATCTAAATTTCTGTTTTATCCTCACGCCAATTCCAGCTTTTGCTATATTTAACCCTTTCACCGACAGGTCCTGAAAACAATGTGGCATGTTAAATGATGGTGGTAGCCTAATTTCTCAATCCGAAAGAAAATTGAATTTTAGTATGATGACGTTGAATTAATTACCTACCTACCTTTAAAATCTCCGCGAGTCTTCTTTATCTCCATGTTTTGAAAAAATTAGGATACATTTGTCTCCATCCATTCAACATGCTATCTCCTCCCAGTTGGGTGGAATTCAACCAAATTTGGTATGTGGGTTATCCATATGATTGTGGATTGGCTGACAACATTTATATTATGTAGTCAGAGATTGGGGTCCTCCAGATTTATCTAGATTTCCCATAGTCCTGCCCACACTCACACGTCATTTGACACCCTCTCAATAGTTTTAAATTAAGCCAGATGAGCCACTACATTTAGATAGGACTAATGATTACTAGATTCTACTATAGCCCTTCAAATCTTTGCAGACCAAGGGAAGACTAATTTTTAAATTTTACCACTGAAATGACTGGCTCAATTATCAAGCTAGTCACTCTACTGGTAAATTTCCAAAAATAGTCGTCTTGCTCTACTCACAATGGAGGAATTTTTTTACCACCTTGACCATTAAAGGGTTCACATGTCAAATTGTTACCATTGGGTTTGTCAGTTACAAGTTGTACTAGCCCTGGTCGATTTCTGCTAACCTGGCGCTCATGTTAATTTTAACCCCTGCTCTCACAGATCATTTCCCTTTATGACCTCCAGATTTTTCACAGTGATCCATGCCAGTCTCTGTGTAATGCAACTCCTCCGAAAGCGGTGGATGGAATTCAAACAAATGTAGGTTACTATAGAGTGCAAGAGGCCATTTTTATCTCAACTACGGAGTAAAATGAGCTATTGTGATACCATGCATGTCGCCCGGCCGTGTCTAATTTGCGTTTAGCTCAACTTTTCTGTTTATATCTCATGTTTGGTTGATCATACTGGTCCTAAACTTTGACACATGCCTCCTTATAATTCCACGGCATCACACAATGATGTTCTGGCCAAAAGGTCAAAATCACTGATATGCATGGCAACCATTTGCTGTCCGCCATCCATCCGTCAACTTATGTTTAAAAACATAAGTTGACGGATGGACGGCGGACAGCAGATGGTTGCCATGCGTATCAGTGATTTTGACCTTTTGGCCAGAACATCATTGTGTGATGCCGTGTCTCATACATACATTAACAGCTTGGCGGCAAACTAATTTGGCTTCCGAACATGCATACAGAATCTTGATTGGTCAATTTTTGTGTGAAAATCTGACTGAAAAATTTAGCAGAAATTGTCAAAACGCTACTCCTCCTTAACCGCTTGACAGATTGCAACCCTAGTTGGCTGGACATACATTGCCAAAATGCATATTCTCCATGACCGCTTGGGGTGGATTATATCCAAATTTGACAGAAGTATTCTGTAGTAGTTGGCTCTAGAACTTCTATTCAGAATTCTTTTTTTTAATTCTGTGCTTAACAACAACCGTCATCAGATGAGATATTTTGACAGTTCGCCTCTATGTCCGCCTCATCTCAAAAGAAAAATAGGAAGTGGAAATTAGATACGGGTATACAGGCAACCTGCTGAATATTTTGAAAAGTTTTGATAGATAGATAGATAGATAGGTATGTACATACTCAGTATATTTTATAGGCAGCCTTTTTTGACATAGTAGCGGCCTTCTCTGCTGACAGCCCTTATTGCCATACACCGTTACAGGCCCTTGGCCCCCTTGTTGATAAGCCTTCTAAATTTATTTTATGTTTGAAGTCAATCATCAGAGTTCATTGCTGTCATGAAGTCGAGATTCATGGTTGCATTGCAGCCGCATTTCTGGTACCCCTGGGGTAGTGAACGTGGTCGATTGCTATGACACGCCATCGACCAAACAATCTAGTTATCACTTACTTTCCATCGTCAGATAGATCCAAGTTATCAGAGATTGTAACCCACAGCCTATAATTTTTCTTTTGATCACTTCCAGGGTTGTTAAATCTTAATGTATGATCACACAACCTCCGTTATTAAAATTTGAGCAAAATCTGACCAGTTTGTTTCCGATATATCCATAGATTAAAATTTGTACCCAATCTGGATCCAACTTGGGTTTTTGTCCAGATCACAACCAAAGTCTGGAAATCCTTGTTTAGGTTATGTTGCTTTTTTACTGTCGTCTAATAGTACACAACTGTCAAAGTGTCATGAGATTAGTTCTACCAATCAGATTTGCCATTGATGGCTTTTCCAACAATATCTCTGCCAATCAAAGATAACGAGGTTAAATATATACGCGATGACGTCATCAGAATGGAATGGCGTTCCAGTTCAAGACGATTGTCCATTCGGCATTAGATATATCAAGATTTTCACTATAAAAACGCAGAAATTAGACGAATCCCACGAAGAAACACTAAATTAAATACATCTGATAAATCCAGCCACAAATTGACGTAAATAAGTTAAAATCTGTTGTACGAATCGCTCAAAGTTTGCCAAGCACGCGAGATACATGTATGGAGAAAACATGTACTGATAAGCGGGTCTGCCTAGACTAGGAACTGAGTACCCGGTTGCTTCTACCCATAGGACTCGTCGAAAGAACTGGAGAATCGCGGTTGGAATTGATGGCGCGTTTAATTTATCGTAAAATTTTCAAACGCTACCAAACGCGTAGGGCAAAAAGTTAAACCCGTCATTCAAAATGTCAACCCTGTAGTGTCAAAATTCTAACCCGTCAAGATAAAATTCAAGATGCATATTGAGATTTTACCAAACGCGCTGTGTCTAAGCAAATCACTACGAGAAAATGACGGGAAAATGACGCCATACAGACGCGTTTTAAACGAGCTTTAGGATGCGTTTAAGTAAAGCTAACTAAGATCTGTACTGTGCTTCGAGTTCGATTAAAGGATCGTTGCTAATCTTGGGTGGGACGTTGTCCTTGGCGAAGAACCCTATCGATTTTGGTGTCAACGGTCAAGGTGACCAATCCTGGCTGTGAGCTTGTGCTTGGCGGAATGAGGGGCATACTTTATCAATCACTGATTATCGTTCTTGCTGGGACTAAGCTTGGACACATGCTTCCTTGTATCAATAGGATGAAATACAATTATATTGAGGTCATAGGTCAAGGTCATTGTACTGTTTGTGTTAAAATGCAGAGTTTAACATTTACCGATAGATTCTTCTACTTAGCTCATTTTGCCCTTATTTCAGAATTGGGCAAGTTACTGGAACTAAGCATCGTCATACAGTTACCTCAACCGAGGCTTGTGCGATTATGTGATTAAATCGAAAATCACAATTATTTTTTAAATCGTGAATTTATATGATTAAAAATTAAATAATCGAATAATCATGAATATTTTCTATTGCATAAAATATTTCAAAACCTAAATTTCAATTACCTTTTAATGCGATCGGTCATGAAAAATTTTATTTTGCTTAGTGAATGCATGTCCATTTGCAGGGCAAGAGAAGACTATTTTTGAAAATGTATTACTGTAATGCCTGGCTCGAGAATCGAGCCAGGCATTTCAGTGATACATTTTCAAAAATAGTCTTCTCTTGCCCTGCAAATGGACTTTTCTAAACAGCATTGCAGTTTTCGACATTAATATTCTTTTGTTGCTATGTCTTGGTAATTTGTATCCAAGCTGATTAATCGAGTAATCACGATTATTTTTTAATAATCGATCGCGATCACTGAACGTAATGATCGCGCAAACCTACATCAACCAGTAGGAGCAACACAAAGACGTTCAGACTTCTGAGGTCAAGGTCATTGTGATCTTGATACAAGTGTAGATTTGAATTTGGAAATGCAAAATGTCCAGATTTTCACCAGTATCCCGTCAATGTAACACTGATGTCTTGTTTGCTTATCATTTGATTTAGAGCCGAAGAACTTAAAAAGCCTAGTAAGCAAAAGCCTGTTACTCGTGACGTACCCTCAGGATCTGTAATCAAGACCGTCTCTGGAGCCGCAGTTCCTCCGTTAGGGTTTGACTTTATGAAGGATGATCAGAACACATCGACCGCAAAGACCACAGCAACTCGATCTCCATCGGGCAGCCTGACTGCAAATGGCTTGGTCAGTGTTGGTCCAGCTGGGTATACAAAGGAGGAAATTGATGTGTTGAGGTGAGTAGATCTGACTAATTGTCTCCACTAATTTTGACAAAATGGGAAAGTTTGCCGGAATTCTACCAAATTTGCTTTGTGGGTTACGTATAGCGTTGCGGATTGTGAGTAGCTGTTTACATTAGGTCCCCACCCCGTGGTAGGTTGGGGGCCAGAAATTGGCAAAAGCATGAGAAAATCACTGTGAAATAAATAATCATTATAATTTTCGATTTAAGAACAGTGGTTTGCACAGTAAGTTGGCTGTCCGCGGTAAAAAGAAACAAACATTTACACGGAACTATGTGTTTATTAGAGGCCAGTAATAATGTTAGTCATCTGCACTGGGATATAGATTGCTGCAATATAGTATTGTTTTACCTCACCAGGAGGACGTCTGATATCAATGGCAGGAAGTATGTACCCTTTATGGATGTGGACAAGAGGGAGAGATTCGCATACCCAATGTCATTCTCGTAAGTCAGTTTAACTTTATACTCCCTATTGTAGTTTTGACTCTATAATCCTCAAATTTGTTCAATAAAATTTGAATTTTCTCATAGAAAATGTCCACTTGTAGACGAAGAGAAGAGTATTTTCGAAAACTTGCCACTGGAATGACTGGCTCGGTTATTGAGCCAGTCATTCCAGTGTTAAGTTTTCAAAAATAATCTTCTCTTGGTCTGCAGATGGACATTTCTCAAGACCACTACAGAAACTGTTTTTAGCCGATATGAGTGTGAAAGTGAAAGGAACCAATGCAATTACCAGCAATAGCACACTCATCTGTAACTAACCTCCAGCAACTTTTTACGCATATTTTAACCGTTTAACCCTCAATTTTCTCATGGAAAATGTCCATTTGTAGCTGAGCCAGTCATTCCAGTGGTAAATTATCAAAAATACTCTTCTTTTGGTCGGCAAACGGGCATTTCTCAAGACCACTGCAGAAACCATTTTTGGCTGAATTCAACAAAAAGATTTTTATGTGAGTTACCCATATGGTTGAGAAATGCAAGACAACCATAATATTTGTCTCCACCCCTCCCCCACCACCACCCCTAGGTGTTAGGGGACGGGGTCAAAAGTTCAAAACTCTGTTTATAATTACTGCAGCGATCGAGATGGCAAACTTACCTTGTCTCCGAAACAGATGTCACGTTTCGGGAAGTGGGCGAGACCGGATGAATACATGGATAACCCAACTATGATAATGACCATCTCAAGTATGAGTATAAAACAGGTAATATTTATGTGCATGTGCGTGCGTGGTGTGTGGCCCATGTCTAGTGTGTGTGTGTGTCTGTGTGTGTGTGTGTGTGTGTGTGTGTGTGTGTGTGTGTGTGGTGTGTGTGGTGTGTGTGTGTGTGTGTGTCTGTCTGTGCGTGCGTGTCTGTGTGCGCACATGTATGCATGCCATGTGTGTGTGTGCATGTGCCATACCTGTGCATGTATAAGTTTGCCATGTTTGTGTCTATTCCTGTGTGGCTGTGCCTTGTGCCTATCTGTATAAATGTCATGTCTGTGTGCATATCTGTTTGTGTTTATGGCATGTGTGTTTTAAAAGAGCCTTCATTATGATGCAGATTGCATATAGCTCTAAGTGGGAGACAGAACATGCCCCACCACATTTCTAGCTAAGCGCCACCCATTTCTAGCTAAGCTGTGCCCATTTCTAATTAAGCCCCACCCATTTGTAGCTAAGCTCCACCCATTTCTAACTAAGCCCCACCCATTTCTAGCTAAGCCCCACCCATTTCTAGCTAAGCCCTGCCTATTTCTAACTAAGCCTTGCACATGTTGAAATCGATTTGAAACATTCCCAGGATCAATATTTCCAGGTACCCAGACAGGTAGGCTATTGAATATTTTGAAAGTGCTTGGACTGGGGGCTGTTGCTCCCAGTCAAAGTAGTTTAAATATATTTATCTGAATTTTTATTAACTTAGTCATCAAAGATATACACTTCAGACACCTTTGTGACAGGCTTACTGCCTTTGTGATGGACCTGTATGTTGTTTTGCATGTGGCATCAGCTATCGAGTGACATACTTGATTATGACGTCAGATACTAGAGTGAAAGATTGGATCCCACTCAAATTATTTTCTAAGTGTTCAACAGAACGTTTATTAGATTGTTAATTCATCACAAATATGCAATTCATACACTTATTCAGGAGAGATGTTTCGATTTTCGTGACGGAGCTATGTCATTTTGATTGTAACGTCAGTAGACTATTGACATAATTCATTATGTCATCAAATACATAACAGATTGCATCCCTCTATTGCATGTCATATCATGTGACAAATTGCATCCAATCCAAATGCAGTGTCCAGAAAACTATGCAGCTAAGCTGTTCAATACTTTGAAAATAATTCCACGGGGGGTGCTGTTACTGCATGCGCCCAATCAAATTAGTTTCAGAATATTCAACCGAAACTTTATTAAATAGTAAAGACATACAATTTGTACAACCTGACTGACACAACAATGAACACTTTTTAAAGCTTTTCATTGAGATGATTAGCTCTTTAACCCTCGAATTAATCAATTTCTTCGAAAAATTCAAATATTTACTTGTTTAATGTCCATTTGCAGGCCAAGAGAAGACTATTTTTGAAAATTTACCACTGTAATGACTGGCTCGGTTAATTACAGTGGCAAAATTTCAAAAAGAGCTCCTGACCTGTAAATGGACATTACTCAAACCCACTACAGAGGGTGGTTTTTGCAGGTTTCATCACGAAAGGGTTAACCCTCGAATTTGTAATCGATTATGGCATTATATAATTGAGTGACGGATCAGCTCATACATTACGCAGAGTTCTTTGCAGGAAGCAGAAAAGGCTTGATTGAAATTCATTGATCTACAAAATATGTTAAGAGTACTACTACTCAGTAGACTATATGTTAAGAGTACTACTACTCAGTAGACTATATGTTAAGAGTACTACTACTCAGTATACTATATGTTAAGAGTACTACTGCTCAGTAGACTATATGTTACGAGTACCACTACTTAGTAGACTATATGTTACGAGTACTACTACTTAGTAGACTATATGTTAAGAGTACTACTACTTAGTAGACTATATGTTAAGAGTACTACTCCTCAGTAGACTATATGTTAAGAGTACTACTACTCAGTAGACTATATGTTAAGAGTACTACTCTGTAGACTATATGTTAAGAGTACTACTACTCAGTAGACTATATGTTAAGAGTACTACTACTCAGTAGACTATATGTTAAGAGTACTACTACTCAGTAGAGTATATGTTAAGAGTACTACTACTTAGTAGACTATATGTTAAGAGTACTACTGCTCAGTAGACTATATGTTAAGAGTACTACTACTTAGTAGACTATATGTTAAGATTACTACTACTCAGTAGACTATATGTTAAGATTACTACTACTTAGTAGACTATATGTTAAGAGTACTACTACTTAGTAGACTCTATGTTAAGAGTACTACTGCTCAGTAGACTATATGTTAAGAGTACTACTACTTAGTAGACTATATGTTAAGAGTACTACTACTCAGTAGACTATATGTTAAGAGTACTACTACTCAGTAGACTATATGTTAAGAGTACTACTACTCAGTAGACTATGTGTTAAGAGTACTACTACTTAGTAGACTATATGTTAAGAGTACTACTACTCAGTAGACTATATGTTAAGATTACTACTACTCACTAGACTATATGTTAAGAGTACTACTGCTCAGTAGACTATATGTTACGAGTACTACTGCTCAGTAGACTATATGTTAAGAGTACTACTACTTAGTAGACTATATATTAAGAGTACTACTACTCAGTAGACTATATGTTAAGAGTACTACTGCTCAGTAGACTATATGTTACGAGTACTACTACTCAGTAGACTATATGTTAAGAGTACTACTGCTCAGTAGACTATATGTTAAGAGTACTACTACTCAGTAGACTGTATTTAAGAGTACTACTACTCAGTAGACTATATGTTAAGAGTACTACTGCTCAGTAGACTATATGTTAAGAGTACTACTCAGTAGACTATATGTTAAGAGTACTACTACTTAGTAGACTATATGTTAAGAGTACTACTACTCAGTAGACTATATGTTAAGAGTACTACTGCTCAGTAGACTATATGTTAAGAGTACTACTACTCAGTAGACTCTATGTTAAGAGTACTACTACTCAGTAGACTATATGTTAAGAGTACCACTACTTACTAGACTATATGTTAAGAGTACTACTACTCAGTAGACTCTATGTTAAGAGTACTACTACTCAGTAGACTCTATGTTAAGAGTACTACTACTCAGTAGACTCTATGTTAAGAGTACTACTACTCAGTAGACTCTATGTTAAGAGTACTACTACTCAGTAGACTCTATGTTAAGAGTACTACTACTCAGTAGACTATATGTTAAGAGTACTACTACTTAGTAGACTATATGTTAAGAGTACTACTACTTAGTAGACTATATGTTAAGAGTACTACTGCTCAGTAGACGATGGCTTGTCAGAAAGTGGCATCTAAATTTTATACTTTAACCCTTTAACCTTCAAATCTGTTCAAAAAGATTGTAATTTTCTCATAGAAAACATCCATTTGCAGACCCAGGGGAAACTTTATTTTTTACAGTTTACCGTGGGAATGACATACTAAAATTTATTTAAATTTTTTCATAGAAATTTTAGAATTTCTGACCAAGAGATTATTTTTTGAAAATGTATCACTGGAATGATTGTCTCAGTTATCAAGCCGGTGAGTACGGTTGTGAATTTTCAAAAATAGTCTACACGTGGTCCACAAATGTACATTTTCCGGGACCAATTGCAAAAGCCATTTTGGACATCTTGACTGTTAAAGTGTTAAGAATCAGTCACATGTCTTCAGAGCTTAAGTCAGAAGAGTTATCTACCTTGACGGTTATGATGCAGTTAATTGTGTACGTTTTTGTTCTGTTATTTGTTTTAGACAATAGTGTCAGACTGCAGCTTTGTTGCATCACTTGCAATCAGTGCGCAGTACGAAAGGCGATTTAAAAAGAAACTTATCACCAGGTATGTTTGAAATTTATTTAACCCAAAAACAGCTTCTGCAGGGGTCTAGAGAAATATCCATTTGCCGATCAGTAGAAGACTATTTTTGAAATTGTATCACTGGCATAACTGGCTCGACTTGATAACTGAGCCCGTCATTCCAGTGATAACTTTTGAAAAAAAGTCTTGGTCTACAAAGGGACATTTTCTATAAGATAATTGATATCTTCTTGAGCAAATTTGTGGGTTAAACAGGAATAATAAAGGGGTCTGTTTCGAGCTATGCCCGACCCACATTTTGTGTGTTGAAATGAATTTGAAACTGAAACCTGAATTCCCAGAATCTAAATTGCAAGGTAACTATAAATGTAATCTGTTTAGTAGTTATAAATCAAACTCTACTGCAGGAGATAAATCAAGCAGTATATGTATGCCAGAGCTGCCCCACCCATCAGTGCGGCTCTCATGCCACTCAGAATCATAAATCCTAGAGCTACCATGAGCAATGACAATACAACTCCCATTGCGGACCACCCCCCCCCCCCCCCCCACTGCAGGAGAAAAATCAAGCGGTATATGTATGCCAGAGCTGCCCCACCCATCAGTGTGGCTCTCATGCCACTCAGAATCATAAATCCTAGAGCTACCATGAGCAATGACAATACAACTCCCATTGCGGACCACCCCCCCCCCCACTGCAGGAGAAAAATCAAGCGGTATATGTATGCCAGAGCTGCCCCACCCATCAGTGCGGCTCTCATGCCACTAAGAATCATAAATCCTAGAGCCACCACGAGCAATGACAATACAACTCCCATTGCGGACCACCACCCCCCCCCCACTGCAGGAGATAAATCAAGTGGTGTGACATTGCTGCCCCACAGACCACTCAGAATCATAAATCCTAGAGCCAACAAGTGATCTAATATATGACCGCGTTGTTCTGCCTGGGCGCCCCCGGGCCCCAGGTTGGTCCACGAGTTTAGTAGACAAAAAATTATCTGGGCAGTGCTTCATGAAGAATGTCCAGCACTTCTTGAATTAACTAAGTCTGTCATGAAGAAAAATCATATGTGGCATTGACAGCTCAGAAGATGGCGGAGGCCATAGGAGTGGCGGCTATCAGCAGGAAACCTGCTCTATATGCACTCGAGCTGAACACCAGCAGTGTACGATACACAAGCCTTGGCATAGCCGAAGTACAGTACTGTTACGCCCACCGAGTGGGCCTGCTCACTCTCCAAGCAAGTTCCCAACATGAAAGCTGAGCTGGTTGCCATGGTTAATTTTACTTGGGTCTGTTGCTGCCAATGTCAAATATGTTTCAAAACATTCAACAGCTATGCCCCCATTCAACAGAATAATAATAATAATAATAATAATAATAATAATAATAATAATAATAATAATAAATTCTCATGACAAACTGTTCGATTTTCATGACGGAGCCACGTCATTTTGATTGTGACATCAACTAACATGTCATGTGTTTATGATGTCAGATATTGGAGTGACTGATCAGATCCCTCTATTGCAATTACCTGCCCCTACAATTGGAAAGGGGTAATGTAATTATATTTGTACACTAGGGAACCATCATATTTTCCCATTCCAGCATGCATCCATCCATCCGTATTCATTTCCGGATTATCAATTTAGGAATGCTTGCATAGATTCATGCCAAATCTTTGCCCATCATTGCGTCCTTGTCACAAGATGGCATTTCAGTGTGTTGCAGTGAAATCCGTTCAATTTCGAGTTATTTCCCCTGTCATGACTGGTGACCTTATGATATGAACTTTTTTGGAATTGCTTTTCAGTGAATTTTCATATTCGCCAGAGTTATTGCTCCTGAAAACCTAAATCTGGGCAAAGTTTGGTTTCGTCAGGATTTCATGTAGCGTCTCAAGTTTAAAAACAATGGACATTTACAGTTTTAGCTATGCCCCACCCATCACTATCTAAGCTCCACCCACACCTCGCTCATGTTGCGATCGATCGATCCCCGAATTCCCTGACTCCCTGAATATTTTGTAACTAATTTGACTGGTTGCTGTCGCTGCATGTGTGGTTGCTGTTGCTGCATGTGTGGTTGCTGTTGCTGCATGACTGGTTGCTGTTGCTGCATGTGTGGTTGCTGTTGCTGCATGACTGGTTGCTGTTGCTGCATGTGTGGTTGCTGTCGCTGCATGTGTGGTTGCTGTCACTGCATGTGTGGTTGCTGTCGCTGCATGTGTGGTTGCTGTTGCTGCATGTGTGGTTGCTGTTGCTGCATGACTGGTTGCTGTTGCTGCATGTGTGGTTGCTGTTGCTGCATGACTGGTTGCTGTTGCTGCATGTGTGGTTGCTGTCGCTGCATGTGTGGTTGCTGTCGCTGCATGTGTGGTTGCTGTTGCTGCATGACTGGTTGCTGTTGCTGCATGTGTGGTTGCTGTCGCTGCATGTGTGGTTGCTGTCGCTGCATGACTGGTTGCTGTTGCTGCATGTGTGGTTGCTGTCGCTGCATGTGTGGTTGCTGTCGCTGCATGTGTGGTTGCTGTCGCTGCATGTGTGGTTGCTGTCGCTGCATGTGTGGTTGCTGTCGCTGCATGTGTGGTTGCTGTCGCTGCATGTGTGGTTGCTGTCGCTGCATGTGTGGTTGCTGTCGCTGCATGTGTGGTTGCTGTCGCTGCATGTGTGGTTGCTGTCGCTGCATGTGTGGTTGCTGTCGCTGCATGTGTGGTTGCTGTCGCTGCATGTGTCGCTGCATGTGTGGTTGCTGTCGCTGCATGTGTGGTTGCTGTCGCTGCATGTGTGGTTGCTGTCGCTGCATGTGTGGTTGCTGTCGCTGCATGTGTGGTTGCTGTCGCTGCATGTGTGGTTGCTGTCGCTGCATGTGTGGTTGCTGTCGCTGCATGTGTGGTTGCTGTCGCTGCATGTGTGGTTGCTGTCGCTGCATGTGTGGTTGCTGTCGCTGCATGTGTGGTTGCTGTCGCTGCATGTGTGGTTGCTGTCGCTGCATGTGTGGTTGCTGTCGCTGCATGTGTGGTTGCTGTCGCTGCATGTGTCGCTGCATGTGTGGTTGCTGTCGCTGCATGTGTGGTTGCTGTCGCTGCATGTGCCTAGTTTAGTTTCAAAATAAATCGACAGGATATTTATTAACCCTTTAATGACTAAATTTGTTCAGAAAATTAAAATATTTACTTATTCAATGTCCATTTGCAGGCCAAGAGATTATTTTTGAAAATTTACCACTGGAATAACTGGCTCGGTTATCGAGCCAGTCATTCTAGTGGTAAATTTTCAAAAATAATCTCTTGGCCTGCAAATGGGCATTTCTCAAGACCCCTGAAGAGACCGGTCTTGGCCGGTTTCGTCCTGAAAGGGTTAAATAGTAAAGACCTACAATTCTCACAACAACGCATAGTCCATCTTCAACTATGCATTCGTGACATACTTATCGATGTCATTCATGACATCATAATGATGTCATTGATTGTGATGTGATTCTATACATCACGGAGTTGATTATGAAGTCATATGATGGATGTATGGATACAGTGGAAAGTTCCACTATCAAGCAAATCAGATAAATGTTCGAGCTACGCGGACTCATAGCAGGGGTATTATGTTTTTGTTTTGGTGAAGACGTACTACCCCCAGGATAATTGTACACCTCCCAAAGTTGCCTGATGTTAAAATCTTTTTCATTGGCCCATCCATTATGTAGCCAGTCATTCAAGTGGTCAAGTTTCAAAAATAGTCTTCACTTGGTAGATGACCTCAGAACATTTGGCTTGACCTTTAATCCTGTAACGACTAAATTTGTTCAAAAAATTTAAATATTTACTTATTGAATGTCCATTTGCAGGCTAAGAGAAGACTATTTTTGAAATTTTACCACGGGAATGACTGGCTTGGTTATCGAGCCAGTCATTCCAGTGATAAATTTTTGAAAATAGTGTTCTCTTGGCCTGAAAATGGACATTTCTCAAGACCCCCTGCAGAGGCTGGTTTTGGCCGGTTTCGTCCTGAAAGGGTTTAACCATTTTTATGATCAAGCCGTCTGTAACCGACCTCAGCAGTGGTTTTTAGTAATGTTCATTTTCAGCTCAAGATAATACAATTTTTTATAATTTACCACTGGAATGTCTGCCGCGATAATCGAGCCAGTCAATATAATGCTAAATTTTCAAAAATTGTCTTATCTTGCCCTGCAAATGGACATTCAAACAGCAAAAAATGTGATTTTCTTAAAAAATCTTGACCATTAAAGGGTTAATGGTTCATATGTCTAGGTTCACAAGTGATCAGAGTATTTTATTAGCTCACCTGGCCTGAAAGGCCAAGTGAGCTTATGCCGTGGCGACCGTCCATCGTCCATCCACCTTTCCTTTAAACGACTTCTTCTCAAGAACCACTGGGTGGATTTCAATTATATTTGGCAGGAAGCATCCTTAGGGCATCGGGATCCAAGTTTGTTCAAATGAACCCGATTGGCCAATTTGGCCGGCGGCCATCTTGGATTTAGTCCGTTTTTAGGAAATGTCTTTAAAAATCTTCTTGTTCGAAACTGCTTAGGGGATTGATGCAAATCTCACGAAATATGATCTAGGGCAAGAGGTGAACCAAGTTTGTTCAAGGGAACTTGATTGGTCAAAAGGTTCGGCGGCCAATTTAGTTGACCTAGTTGTAGCGAAAATAACTTCTCCAGAACCCCTGAAGGGATCAGGCTGAAATTTGCCAGATATGATTAGGGACTTAGGGCCATGAAAGTTTGTTCAAGAGAATTTTCTCCATCTAAAAACATGGCCGCCGTGGCCCAATCAATATATAGCATGTTTGGCGGCCGAAATTGGTTTTATATGGGTTTGTGGACATTCCGATCTCAAATTTGCAATTTTCACAACTGTCGGATAAATGATTTGGTGGCCATCTTGGGTTTTTTTCCCACCAAAAGGTCCCATACTAAAGCAATGGGAAATTTAAAATGTCATCTCGAGAACTACTGGGCCGATTTCGATTATATTTGGCAGGAAGCATTCTTAGGACATAGGGATCCAAGTTTCTTCAAACGTAGCTGATCGGCCAATTTGGCCGGCAGCCATCTTGGATTTTGGCCGATTTGTAGAAATGTCTAAAAGTCTTCTCCAAAACCGATTCGGGAATCGATTCAAAACTCATGAAACATCATCTAGGGAAAGAGGTAAGCCAAGTTTGTTCAAGAAGATTCGATTGACCAAATGGTTCAGTGGCCATCTTGGATGACCTAGTTTTCCCGAAAACGACTTCTCCAGAACCACTGAAGGGATCGGGCCGAAATTTGGTAGATATGATTAGGGACTAAGGGCCATTAAAGTTTGTTCAGGGAAAGTTGTTCTGTCAAAAAACATGGCTGCCGTGGGCCAATCAAAATGTAGCATGTTTGGCGGACATATTGGATTTTTTTATTTGATGGATTTTGAGGCCAAATTGGTTCGATATATGTTTTTGGGTATTCTGAGCTCAAATTTGCAATTTTCGAAACGGTTTGGCGGCCATCTTGCATAATTTGCTCATCAAAAGCTCCCATGCTAAAGCAATGGGAAATTTAAAATGTCTTCTCGAGAAGTACCGGGCCGATTTAAATTATATTTGGCGGGAAGCATCCTTAGATCATAAGGATCCAAGTTTGTTTAAATGAACCCGATCGACCAATTTGCCCAACGGCGATTTTGGATTTCGGCCATTTTCAGGAAATGTCTTTAAAAATCTTCTCAGAAAAAACTTGGGGAATCTTCATTTAGGCCAAGAGGTACCGTTAAAACTCGACTAAGGGACGCAGTTTTTTTGGTCAAAACACATGTACTAGAAAGGGGGGTGCGTACTATAATCGAGAACATTCCTTCCGCACATTTCTGGGTAAAAAAAAAGTAAGATTATACCACGGAAATTGAACTAAATGTTACCCTAGCCAATTCGCGCCGCCTGACGACTATGTTTAATGTATACTCCAAAAACACCAAGCGGAAGTGAAATTATTAAATTGGGGCGCCTAAATATTGCTTTTTCTTTAATACATATCACTTATTACATCAAAATTAATCCAGAATTTGACATAAAATGGCGTCGAGAAAAGATACGTGTAGATTCGCCTCCAATCGCAAAAGATCTTTATTCTAATTAGAGCGAGTACTCGGATATAAATATTCTGGACTCGGAACTCGGAAATTGCTATATATTATCATTGCGCGATAGGAACTGAATGTTCCCGTACCTGTTTGATAACCAACTCCCGTTAGCGCATAAGATTACACAGCGCCTCCAATCACAAGAGAGCCAGATAACCAACTCCCGTTAGCACATAAGATCACACAGCGCCTCCAAACGCAAAAGAGCCATTACAATCTGTTTCTATCACACGATTTCGATGTTTTCAAGGAGACATTTTATGCCAAAATTAGATTGATTTTGATGTGATAAACAATCTTTATTGAAGATACACGATATTTAGGCAGTCCTATTTAATAATTTCTCTAACATCATGATAATTTTTAGTCATGCATTAAACATGAGGCGGAGTGATGGTTATTTTTTATACCAATTTTCGATTTTTTAAAGGTACGTTTTTTGGGCTGATTTTGGTCAAATTTGGGACAGCGTCCTATATTCGAGGGCGGCCTTTAGTCGAGAAATTACGGTAAGCCAAGTTTGTTCAAGAGGACTTCAATGACCAAATGGTTCGGCGACCATCTTGGATGACCTGGTTTTCAGGAAAATTACTGAAGGGATCAGGCTGAAATTTGGGCCATTAAGATTTGTTCAAGGGAAGTTGATCCATCAAAAAAACATGGGCCAATCAAAATGTAGTGTTTGGCGGCCATATTGCACTTGCAAAAATGTCCACAGACTCATTTAAAAAACTGCTAAACCACCCACCAACAATTTTGACAAAAATTTATGGTGCTCCAGGTGAGTGACACAGGCCCCTTGGGCCTCTTGTTTTATTTTATTAGCTCACCTGACCCGAAGGGCCAAGTGAGCTTATGCCGTGGTGACCGTCTGTCCATCATCCATCAACTTTTGCTTTAAAACACTACTCCTCATTAACCACTTGGTCAATTTCAACCAAATTTGGCTGGAAGGACCCTATGGTCGTAGGCTCCATCCAGAACTCCATTCAGAATTTTGATTCATCAATTTTTTTTGCATGAAAATCGTTGATTTAATGAAAAATGTACCAGAAATCATCAAATTGCTTCTTCTCCTTACCTTTCTGAGAGGTTTCAACCCAATTTGGCTGACAGGATCCTGTGGTGATGGGCTCTAGAATTCCGTTCAGAATTTTGATTCATCAATTTTTTGGGGTGAAAATCTTAGATTTTACGAAAAATGTACCAGAAATTGTCAAATTGCTTCTTCTCCTTAGCATTCTGAGAGGTTTCAACAAAATTTGGCTGACAGGATCCCGTGGTGATGGGCACTAGAATATCGTTCAGAATTTTGATTCATCAATTTTTTGGGGTGAAAATCTTAGACTTTATGAAAAATGTACCGGAAATTGTCAAATTGCTTATCCTTACCATCTTGACCGGATTTAACCAAATTTGGCTGAAAGGATCCTATGGCCATGGACTCTAGATTTTCCATTCAGAATTTTGATTCGTCAATTTTTTGGGTGAAAATCCTAGGTTTTATGAAAAATGTACTGGAAATTGTCAAATTACTTCTTACCATTCTGAGCAATTTCAACCAAATTGGCCGGAAAGGATCCTGTCGTGATAGGCTCTATAAGGCCTGGAACTACCATGCAGAATTTTGATTCGTCATTTTTAGCTCACTTGGCCTGAAAGGCCAAATGAACTTATGCCGTGGCGACCGTCCATCATGTGTCCGTCCATCGTCGGTCTGCCCATCCGTCAACTTTTCCTTTAAACAACTTCTCAAGAACCACTGGGCCGATTTCAGTTATATTTGGCAGGATGCATCCTTTGTTCAAATGGAGCCAATCGACCAATTTGGCTGGTGGCCATCTTGGATTTCGGCTATTTTTAGGAAACAGCTTTAAAAACCTTCTCCGAAACCACTTTAGGAATCAATTCAAAACTCCTGAAATATCATCTAGGGAAAGAGCTAAGCCAAGTTTGTTCAAGAAGACTTGATTGACCAAATGGTTTGATGGCCATCTTGGATGACCTAGTTTTCCCAAACACGACTTCTCCAGAACCGCTGAAGGGATCAGGCCAGAATTTGGAAGATATGATCGGGGACTAAGGGCCATTAAAGTTTGTTCAAGCGAAGTTGATTCATCAAAAAACATGGCCGCCGTGGGCCAATCAAAATGTAGCGTGTTTGGCGCGCATATTGGATTTTTTTATTTGATGGATTTTGAGGCCGAAATTGGTTCTATATATGGTTTTGGGTATTCGGAGCTCAAATTTGCCATTTTCAAAACTGTCGGATAAACGGTTTGGCAGCCATCTTGTATTATTTTTCTGCTAAAGCAATGACAAATTTAAAATGTCTTCTGGAGAACTACTAGGCCGATTTCAATTATATTTAGGAGGAAGCATCTTTAGGGCATAGGGATCCAAGTTTGTTCAAATAAACCCGATCTGCTAATTTGGCCCGTGGCCATCTTGGATTTCGGCGGATTTTAGGAAATGTCTTTAAAAGTCTTCTCCGAAATCGCTTGGGGAATCGATTCAAAACTTATGAAACCTCATCTAGGGAAAGACGTAAGCCAAGTTTGCTCAAGAGGACTTGATTGACGGAATGGTTCGGCGGCCATCTTGGATGACCTAGTTTTCCCGAAAACGACCTCCACAACCGCTCAAGGGATCAGGCCGAAATTTGGGAGATATGAACAGGGACTAAGGGCCACTAAAGTTTGTTCAAGGGAAGTTGCTCTGTCAAAAAACATGGCTGCCGTGGGCCATTCAAAATGTAGCCTGTTTGGTGGCCATATTGGATTTTTTATTTGGTGGATTTTGAGGCCATAATTGGTTCTATATATGTTTTTGGGTATTCTGAGCTCAAATTTGTAATTTTTTAGATTGTCGGATAAACAGTTTGACGGCCATCTTGGATAATTTTCTTGTCAAAAGCTCCCATGCTAAAGCCTTCTCGAGAACTACTAGGCCGATTTCAATTATGTTTGGCAAGAAGCATCCTTCGGGCATAGGGATCCAAGTTTGTTCAAATGAACCTGACTGGCCAATTTGCCTGGCAGCCATTTTGGATTTTGGCCAATTTTAGGAAATGTCTTTTAAAATCTTCTCTGAAACCACTTGGGGAATCTTCATCTAGACCAAGAGGTAAGCCAAGTTTGTTCAATAGGACTTGATTGGCCAAATGGTTCAGCGACCATCTTGGATGACCTAGTTTTCCCTAAAACGACTCCTATAGAACCGTTGAACGGGTCAGGCCGGAATTTGAACAGTATGATTAAAGACTAAGGGGCCATTAAAGTTTGTTCAGGGGAAGTTGATCCGTCAAAAAAAACCTGGGCGCCATGGGCCAATCAAAATGTAGCGTGTTTGGCGGCCATATAGCACCTGAAAAAATGTCCATGAACTCATTTAAACGATTAATAAACCACCCACCAACAATTTTGACAAAAATTAATGGTGCTCCAGGTGAGCGACACAGGCCCCTTGGGCCTCTTGTTTTAAGGTGAAATCTTAGATTTGCGGAAAATCTACCGGAAATGGTCAAAATGCTACTCCTCAGCTGCTTGACATATTTCAACCAAATTTTACTGGATGGATGCTATGGTCGTAGGCTCTAGATTTTCTATTCAGAATTTTGATTGATCAATTTTGTGGGGTGAAAATCTTAGATTCTTGAAAAATCTATCGGGAATGGTCAAACCCCTACTACTCCTAGCTGCTTGACATATTTGAACCAAATTTGACTACATGTAGATAGATTCTATTAGGGCTGGGGCGAACATTTGAACCTTCGAACAATCGTGAGCTCTGGGAAGACGAATCATATTCGAACATTTATTTGACGAATGTTGTGGTTCGCGTTCCATACATTAATCTTTTTCGCATGTATTTTCCATGTGTCTAAGGCAAATATACAGGAATCATGACGAAAACGATTTACTAAGCGCCATATACAAGTTTTGAATGATAAACCGTAATTCAGATTTACGACAATATTTTGAATTATCTTCCGAGTAAGTTCAACCCACACCCATGATAGCGTAATCGTCCTTGAGTAACACATACCTTCCTTGTTTAAATGGTTTAATTTACCGGCAAATATCGACATTACAAGCCAAGAAAATGTTGTTATCATGTGTATTACGCCATCTCAACATATTACAGGCTTATAAGATCTATGCGGCACGCATGCTCTATCAAAGAAAAGGCGAACGTGACATATTTTCTTTGTTATTTGCAAAATTGGCCATGATTTCCTAGAAATGGTGCAATGTTCAAATTCTTCTTCTAATCATTCTTCCATTACGTTTTCATTGGCTATTATAATGAACACCAGGCAGTATATCCAATCAAAATGTGATGTGCATTCTCTGATTAAAATTGAGGATGTTCAGCGCGCAATTGTTACTACCGCAAATTGGTCAATGTCATAAAATGCTAGATATAGATATACAATTACAGTATAGATCACACTAAATGAACTACCAGTAAAACCGCTGTTTAGAACAGTTTTCTCGACCAACTGTGTTTATATGGGCGTATTTTTTGCAGAATGTTATGCCTTCTAATTATCTAGTAATATCTTGATACAAAATCCAGTTCAAAGTAGCCGAGAATTTGTATTCAGCAAAACTATTTTAGATGTTTACAATTAAGGAGAGCTCTCAGATCTAGATATCTGTGTTGTCTAGATGAGGTTCCCGAGCCTGGTTCCCTGTATCGATTTATTTAACTAGTGTCGTCTATAAAACGGCAAGAAGTAACCAACTAACTGTGCAATGAAACTTATTTGAGTGTATTGAACTGGCTGTTATATACTAACCATTTGTTGTTTATTTTGTCACTAAAGCCACTTGGAATTTGCAAATGATTTTGTGTTTCCCAATATTTCTAATTCTATTTCATCAGTTCAAATTTTGAATATTAGATGGTTCGTGAACCGAGCAAGCGTATCGCGAACTGGTTCGGTTTGTGAAAATCTTCATGAACCACAGCCCTAGATTCTATGATGCTAGGCCCTAGAAATTCTATTCAGAATTTTGATTGATCAAATTTTTTTGCTGAAAATCAGAGATTTTATGAAAACTTTACCGGAAATAGTCAAAATGCTACTCCTCCTTAGCTGCTTGACATATGTCAACCAAATTTTACTATATGGATGCTATGGTCGTAGACTAGATTTTCTATTTAGAATTTTGATTGATCAATTTTATGGATGAAAATCTTAGATTTTATGAAAAATCTATCGGAAATGGTCAAAACCCTACTCCTCCTAGCTGCTTGACATATTTGGACCAATGGATTCTATGTTCGTAGGCTCTAGAGCGTCTTTTCAAAATTTTTATTGATCAATTTTTTTGGTGAAAATCTTAGATTTTATGAGAAACCTACATGTACCAGAAATGATCAAAATGCTACTCCTTAGTTGCTTGGAATATTTCAAACAAATTTGACTAGATGGGTTCTATGGTGGTAGGCTCTAGAAATTCTATTCAGAATTTTGATTGATCAAGGTTTTGGGTGAAAATCTTTAAGTTAGAGGTCTCACAACCTCGTGCACGCTTGACCGTGCGCTCCCACAACCTCGCGCATGCTTAACCGCGCACTCCCACAACCTCATGCACGCTTGACCTTAATTAGAGCTAGTAGTCATTTTGACAGGCTCCGGGTGAGCTAATAATGGATATCAAATATATAATTTCAGCAATGCATTAACGCTGTACGACACCCTGTTTGATATGTTTGCTATTAATGGCCATAACAGCCAAAACCAGCCTCTGCTATGATCTTGTCATTGACAGGCCAACGGAATACATTTTTTGAAAATTGACCACTGGAATGTTACTGGCACAATAACACAGTCATTCATTTTAGTGATACATTTTTAAAAATTGTGTTCTCTTGACCTGTAAATGTACATTCAATCGGCAGGTATTTACATTTTCTTAACCAAATATGACCAATAAATGGTTAACCAGAGATTGTTAACATATTACATGCATGTATTAATAGAAGGCCAGAGTGGTCACTGCATTACTATAGAGTATAGAGCTTAAGAAGTTGTACCAAAACTGGTATCTGTCAATAAATTGCACCAAATCAACAAGATACATACCTCCCAAGACAGCTATTTGCATGTTAAGGTGACTAGTGCTAAGCATTCTATTTAACAGTTATGTCAGACTTTTCAAAATAGTAAATTCTGTATGCATAACTCATAACCCATGCATATACTAATAGTCAACACACTGGATTTCTTCAGACAAGGACTTAAATTTCCCGCCAATTTTAGCAGGTCATGATCAGGTCAACTCAACTCAGAGTTATATTACCTCAAACCAGTGTTATTGCCTTTCTTTATATATGCGCAGACGGATTGAGAAAATGGTGTTAGTTTGCACGAGGTTGTGTGAGCCCGCACGACCTAACATGAAAATGACGTTTGCCTGGGCAAGCTCGCGAAAAAATAATGGTTAGCTCCCACAAGTTTGCGCCAGTTCACTGCGAGCTTGTGCAAGGTTGTGGCAAGCTTGCACAAGGTTGCAGCGAGCTTGCGCAAGATTGCACAAGCTCATGCGATCTAAGATTCTTACCGCACCCTTGGCGCATGCTCACCGCATGCTTAAATTTCTGTAAGGGACTGGTCCAGGTGAGCGTCACAGACCGTTGGGCCTCATGTTTTATTTTATTTCATTTACGTGTCTTGAAATAAAGCGCATTTTGTTCAGTTTAATATTAATCATTTTATTTACCTACATTTTGTATTCATTTCAGTGCAATTTATCCACAGAATAGACAGGGTGACCCGGTTATCAATCCATGTGGCAAATACATGGTCAAGCTAAACATTAATGGCATGCCAAGAAAAGTATGAATCTAATTAACCATTTAATGGTCAACCTGGTCAAGAATGTTTTCGGTTGTGGTCTTGAGCAATGTCCATTTGCAGACCAACATAAGAGTTTTTTTGGCAATTTAACACTGGAATTCCTGGCACGATAAATTAGCCAGTGATTCCGGTGGTAAATTTTCAAAAAATATTTTTCTCTTGGTCTGTAAATGGACATTCAATAAGGAGATGTTTTTATTTTCTTGACAAAGTTTTGGCATTAAAGGGTTAAAAGAGAAATCATCTTATACACTACTAGCAGGTGATAGAATATGCCATCCGTAAATGGGGTAATCCAGTTTCTCAGTCAATCATATGATGTCATAATCAACAATGTCACAAGTAGGCTGACGTCTTAATCAATCTGTTGCTTCCAATGGCAAATTTATTTCCAAAATATTCAACAGCTTACCTGTACAGTTTTCTGGAAATTGAGATTCAGGGAGTGCAGGGATTGATTGATCCCAACACGGGTAAAGCGTGGGTGGAGCTTAGATAAAGATAAAGTAATTTGTTTGAAGGTGGTTGTTATTGATGTTGAATCACCAGTGTCGATCAATACAACATTTGAGTTGAGATGGATTGGCTATCTCTTTAACCTTATAATGGTCAAATTTGATCACGAAAATTTAAATATCTGCCTCTTGAATGTCCATTTACAGACCAAGAGAATACAATTTTAGAAAATTTTTCGCTGGAATGACTGGCTCTGTTATCGAGCCAGTCATTCCAGCCGTAAACTTTCAAAAATTGTATACTCTTGGCCTGTAAATGGACATTCCACAAAACCATAACAGAGGCCATTCTTGGCTGACTTGACTATTAAAGCAGCAATGGTCAAAACCGGCTTCTGCAGGGACCATGAGAAATGTCCATATACAGGCCAAGAGAACAATGTTTTTGAAATTTTAACACCGAAAAGACTGATTCGATAACCGAGCCAGTCATTCCCATGGTAAACTGTAGATAAACTTTTGGTCTGCAAATGGATGTTTTCTATGAGAAAATTAAGAAATTGATTAACAAATTTGATGGTTAAAAGCTTCAAATATGGAATGTGGATGCTGCTTTCTAAATGAGCCATAGTCTACTGCTGCTCCTAATATAATATTTTTGAGATTCAATCCGGCCTCGTGTGCTTCCTCCAACATACTCCCCATAATGTATTATCCGGTCTGTCACTCAATTACATAATGCCATAATCAATTATGTCACATAATAACTGAAGCCTTTAACCATCAAAATAGCGTAGCTTTGTCGCAAAAATTAAAACATCTGTCATGAAAGTGTATATATTGTATGTCTGAGGAATTTACAAATTAATAAACATTCTGTTTAATATTTTGAAACTAATTTGACTTATTTAAGCTGTTGCAGCCATAGGCAGCAGTAGCCCCCAGGCAAATTAGTTTTCAAAATACTCAACAGCTTACCTCTTTTACATGTTATATTATTAGCTCACCTGGCCAGAATGGCCAAGTGAGATTATGCGATGGCGACCGTCCGTCGTCTGTATGTCATCAGTCATCTGTCGTCTGTCAACTTTTTCTTTAAATGACTTCTTCTCGAGAACCACGGGGCCGATTTCAATTATATTTGGCAGGAAGCATCCCTAGGGCATAGAGATTCAACTTTGTTCAAACGAAGCTGATCGGCCAAAATCCAAGATGGCCACCGGCCAAAATGGCCGATTTTTAGAAACACTAAAAAATATTCTCCGAAACCGCTGGAGAAATTGATTCAAAACTCATAACACATCATCTGTTGCAACGGTAGACCCAAGTTTGTTCAAGGAAACCTGATTGGCTGATTTGCCTGGCAGCCATCTTGGATGACCTAGTTTTCATGAAAACGACTTCAACCAAACCGCTGAAGGGATAGACCTGAAATTTGGTAAATATGCTTAGGGACCAAGGTCCATTCAAGTTTGTTCAAGGGAAGTTCCTACGTTAAAAAACATGGCCGCCATCAACCAATCAAAATTTAGTGTTTGTTGGTCATATTGGCTTTTTTGTATTTGATGTATTTTGATGGTGAAAATTGCGTTATATATGCTTATCAGTGTGGTGAGTTCAAATATGCCACTTTGGAGACTGTCGGATAAACGGTTTGGCTGTCATCTTGGTTTGTTTTCCCGCCATCCGCTCCCATAGTAAAGCAATGGGCCCATAGTAAAGCAATGGGGAATTCTTTAAACAACTTCTCAAGAACCACTGGGCCAATTTCAATTATATTTTGAAGGACGCATTCATAGGGCATAGAGATCTAAGTTTGTTCAAACGAAGCGGATCGGTCAAAATCCAAGATGGCCGGCGGCCAAAATGGCTGATTTTTAGAAACACTAAAAAATCTATTCTGAAACCGCTGGAGGAATTGATTCAAAACTCATAACACATCATCTGTGGTAACGGTAGACCCAAGTTTGTTCAAGGCAACCTGACTGGCCGATTTGCTTGGCGGCCATCTTGGATGACCTAGTTTTCGCGAAAACAACTTCGTCTCCCGAACCGCTGAAAGGATGGACCTGAAATTTGGTAAATATACTTAGGGACCAAGGTCCATTCAAGTTCCTACGTTAAAAAACATGGCCGCCATCAACCAATCAAAATTTAGCGTTTCTTGGTCATATTGGCTTTTTTGTATTTGATGTATTTTGTTGGCAAAAATTGTTTTATATATGCTTATCAATGTGGCCAGTTCAAATATCCCACTTTCGAGACTGTCAGATAAACGGTTTTCCTGCCATCTTGGTTTGTTTTCCCGCCATAGTCTCCCATAGTAAAGCAATGGGGAATTCTTCTTAAGAACCACTGGGCCGATTTCAATTGTATTTGGGAAGAAGCATTCATAGGGCATAGAGATCTAAGTTTGTTCAAACGAAGTGGATCGGTCAACATCTAAGATGGCCGCCGGCCAAAATGGACGATTTTTAGAAACACTTAAAAATCTCCGAAACCGCAAGAGGAATTGATTCAATACTCATAACACATCATCTATTGCAACGTTAGACCCAAGTTTGTTCAAGCCAGCCTTATTGGCCTATTTGCTTGGCGGCCATCTTGGATGACGTAGTTTTCCCGAAAACGACTTCACCCGAACCGCTGAAGGGATAGAGCTGAAATTTATTAAATATGCTTAGGGACCAAGGGCCATTCAAATTTGTTCAAATGAATTTCGTACGTTAAATAACATGGCCGGCATCAACCAATCAAAATTTAGCATTTGTTGGTCATATTGGGTTTTTTTGTATTTGATGTATTTTAATGGCGAAAATATGCCACTTTCGAGACTGTCGGATAAATGGTTTGGCTACCATCTTGGTTTGTTTTCCTGCCATAGGCTCCCATAGTAAAGCAATGGTCCCATAGTAAAGCAATGTGGAATTCTTTAAACGACTTCTCAAGAACCACTGGGCCGATTTCAATTATATTTGGCAGGAACAATCCTTAGGGCATAGATATTCAAGTTTGTTCAAATGAAACCGGTCGGACAATTTGGGCGGTGGCCATCTTGGATGTTGGCCGATTTTTAGAAAACTCATTAAATATAATCTCGGGCAACAGCTGAAACAAGTTTGTTCAAGAGAACTTGATTGGCCAAATAGTTTGGCGGCCATCTTGGATGACCTAGTTTCTTCGAAAATGACTTATCCAGAACCACTGGAAGGATCAGGCCGAAATTTGGGAGATTTGATTATGGCCTAAGGGCCATTAAAATTTATTCACGGGAAGTTGATCCATCAAAAAATATGGCTACCGTGGCCCAATCAAAATGTAGCATGTTTGGTGGCCATATTGAATTTTTTTATTTTGACGAATCTTGAAGCCGAAATTGGTTTTATATATGTGTTTGGGCATTCTGATTTCAGATTTGCCATTTTCGAAACTGTCAGATAAATGTTTTAGCGGCCATCATGGATCATTTTCTAACTAGAAACTCCCATGTACTAAAGCAATAGGAAATTTCAAGTGTATTTGGCAGAAAACATACTTAGGACATAGAAATACACGTTTGTTCAAATGAAGCTGGTCTGTAATTTGCCTGGCAGCCATCCTGGATTTTTTAAATGCCTTTAAAAATCTTGGATTTTTGAAATGCCTTTAAAAATCTTCTTTTCCGAATCCGCATGGGGAATTGATTCAAAACTCATGACAGGTTATTTAAGGAAACAGCTGAATCCAGTTTGTTCAATGGAACTTGATTGCCTAATGCAGTCATCTTGGATGACCTGGTTTTCATGAAAACAACTTCGTATCCAGAATCGCTGAACGGATTGGGCCCAAATTTGGGAGATATGATAAGGGACTAAGGGCCGTTAAGTTTTGTTCAAAAGTAGTTGATACATAAAGAAACATGGCTTGTTTTCTTGTTATAATTCTGCTCAGCTCTGTATGGTTCTACTTATTGTTGATGGCCTTTCTGGTTGAAATGCCTATGATGCAGGTGAGCGATACAGGCCTCTTGGGCCTCTTGTATTATATGTTACCTTAAAATTTAGATTCTGGGAATTCTGGGCTCAAAGTTTTAAATCGATTCCATCCCGCGTAAAACGTGGGTGGAGCTTAGCTAGAAATTAGCGGTGCATAGCAAGAACTGGACCCCTTCATTATAATATCATTGGCCTGTGGTGACAGCCACTTACTCAAATTATTTGCAAAAAATTCAGCCTTTTCATATGTTGTTGCCTTGAAAATGGACTCCTGGGAATGTGAAGCTAAAATGTCCAGTATCTTTCAGGTCATCATAGATGATTTCTTGCCGATGAGTCGAGATGGCGAGTTGTTATGCTCGTATTCGAACAACCGCAATGAATTATGGGTATCGTTGATGGAGAAGGCTTACATGAAGGTGATGGGCGGATATGACTTCCCAGGTTCAAACTCAGTAAGTACTGATATCACTAAGCATAATGGCATTAGTAATGGAAGGATCCAATCTGTAACTCAGGTAACTGATGTCATAATCAACGGAGAAATCCATTTTATCGATCAATCAAATGATGTCATAATCAATTACGTCATGAATGACATGATTAAGTCCGTCATAAATGCTTAATAGTCCATCAAGATGTACAAATTGTTTATCTTCTATTTAAACATTCTGTTGACTATGTTGAAACTAATTTGACTGGGCACTAATGCCGCGATAGGCAACAACACCCAGTGAAATTAGTTTCAAAATATTTGACAGCTTACCTGTATAGTTTTCTGGAAATTAATATAAAGTTAGTGCAGTTATCGATCGATACCAACACAGCCAAAACATGGGTGAAGGTTAGCTAGAGATGGGCGGGACATGGATAAAACTGGATTCCTCCATTATGTCACTAGTTAGCTGTCACAGTTATAATGACATACTGTTCTGGCATGAAAAACAAAAATCATTTGTATGTCTTTGATAAATTTACAATTTAATAAGCACTCTGTTGAGCTGTTTGAAATTAATTTGAATGGGAGCTGTTGGTGACAGTAAAATTAGTTTCAAGATATTGAACAGCTTACCTACAGGTATAGTTACCGGTACCTTGAAATTCTGGGGTTTAAAATTTCAAATCAATTGTAACGCGCATAAAAAATGGACAGCTTTGCTACAAATGGATGGAGCTTGGCTAGAAATAGGCGTGACTTAACTAGAAATGGGCGGGGCTTGGCTTCAAATGGAGAGGGCTTATCTAAGAAATGGGAGTGGCTTAGCTAGAAATGGGCGGGGCCTAGCTAGAAATGAATGGAACTTAGCTAGAAATGTATCCCTTCATTGGAGTGCAAAACCAAAAAGAGCATCTTCCGCAGACTCCCTCTCAGCATTACTAGGCCTCGTGGTTGTTTCATCCTGAATGCACATTTTAACAGCTGAAAGGAAATCTTAACACAACGTTTAACAATAAAGCTGCCCAAAAACTGCTTATGCAGTGATCTTAAGAAATGTCTAATAATCGAGCCAGTCATTCCAGTAGTAAATTTTCAAAAATAATCTCTTGCTTTGCAAACGGACATCTTTATGAGGAAATTGAAATGTTCTTAAACAATTTCACTTCAAGAGTATACTTACCTCCCTAATACTTTTGATATTGCTAAATATCGGCGTTCACTCAATAAACACTCAGAATAAAAACAGTTAGGTGCCCCTGCTGGGCAGGTAGACAGAGGGTAGTAAGGCGGATGCCAGCCCCACCACCGCGCATGCGCCGACTACTACTTCCTCTTTGCTAATTTATTGGCAGAGAGAACACATGTTTTTGTTGTTTTTTCACTTTCACTTGTTCAATACGCATTTTAAGTCTATATATTGGAAGGATTATCGCCTGGATCATGTCGGAAAGAGTGGCTTCGCCGGAGGACGGCTCGGGATCCTTATCAGGTGACTTCTAATATATTCTAGCGAGTTTTTCCCGGTGTAATGTGTTTCCGGGACTCGCGTTTACCGTGATAAGCGCCTGTTTTAGTTATTTTATTTCAACATGGTGCTATATAAGACTAATCTCGCTTTGTGTTTATGTCCACAGGTATCTGTTAGGATATGTAATGGACATCACAGCATCTGAGAGTTTGTTTCTCTCCACCAAGGTTCCATTTCCTACTAATACTGTTAGGTTATCTAACCAAAAATTCTTTGTCCAGTGAGTCGGAAGCCTAGTATAAAGGTCTTCTCACTTTGCCCTCTCGATCCAATTCCTTCCCCTAAGGTGGAGAGAGTTGAGAGGCGTACGGTTGGTGGAGTGCTCCAGTTCATCACGTTGGATGGTTTGTCTATACAAAGTGTCAGGTATCTAAATAATGATATGCGGTGAGGTTAATTAGTTAAGAGAATTAACTGTTATTGCCATTGTTATCGTGGTGTATCTGATGGTTGTGTCGTCTGAATAACCGTTCGGAAGATGTTCTGGTTATGCTACAATTTGTCCGCACGTCTGGTGTTGGTTACGGATCGATTAATTTGCTGTCATGGGATCATGACGTAGGGCTTCACGGTATTTCGGTATGATACCGAATACCGGTATCATACCCATACCGGTTGTCATACCGGAATGATATTTTCAATACCGAAATATCGAAATATTATAAAAAATATTATTTGTAGAGTTTGCAATGATCATTTCGTCGTAAACAAAAACTGTCAAAATCCAACACGGAAGTAATCACAACCGCCAAGTCTCGCGAATCTCGCGCAAATCTCGCGAGATTTGAAAGTTATAAGTACATTTTATCGGCACTGAAAAGTAAAAATGCCGAAATATCTACAAATTTATCATGCCTTATTGTTATATCCATACCTGTTCAGTTCATATTATATTAATCCTTCATTGTGTAACGATTTTCTATGCCAATAAAGGTCATTTAACTATAAAATTTCAAAGTTTTTTTGCAACGCAATTTCCGATAAATGTCCGCCATTGTTCTTATCATTTGATTATATTGTTGATTTGTTTTAAATATTTGGAATAAAATTTACATTTAATATTTGTGGCTCGCTGTTATTTCTGCTGACTAATGGTAGCTGTCAATCATTCACCCGTTATCAAGTGCGCGTAAACATTCTGCGCACTTTACGGGGTCACTTCCGGCTTGCACATATTTTACGTGAGTCAACATTTTATGAACTAATATCGCGACTGCTTCCAAAATACACAAGTAACGCGATTTATATTGTTATCTTTGTATATAGATGATAATATAAATAGTGCCGCTTGTTCATTTATGGAAACAAATTCGAACTGAGAATAGTATTTAATGTCCGAGCATGGTGTCATATGTATGTCGTTCAAACACTAATACGTTATACGACAACGATGATTTGGGGGTGGGGAGATGACAACAAAACACATGTTTTATGTAGAATATACAAATGCTATGGCGCCCAAAGTACCCCCTACAACATCATTCAATGCACATATGAGTAATACCGGTATGAAAGGTATACCGGTATGGAAATTGATACCATAACCGGTTTTCATTTTTCCAATACCGTGAAGCCCTATCATGACGTCATAATCAGCCTTGCTATTTATTAACAATTAAAGTTTTGTCCAACGCTGGTTTCAGATGTTTATTGATCTTTATGGTCATTTCCCTCTCTTTTGGTTTGGTTTTGAGTTTTCTAACCGTAACAAAATTACTCATTGTCCTCGTCCTTTGTCCTGTTTCAGAGACCTGGTTGTTCGTCCTGTGGACGGTTCCTGAAGGATAGGTTCGTCCCTCACCTGTGCTTTAGTTGTAGTCCCTGTGGGCCATTGCTCAAGTGTGAGGTATGCAAGCAGTGGGGGGGTGGGGGCGAGTTAGTGTCTGAGTTTCTGTGTTTGCAGGCGAAGGACAGGGTAGTGGAGGAGGAGAGGAAGCAGAAGAGAGAGGATGTGAAGGGTAAGAGGAAGGCCTCGTCCGCGGTGGACATGGAGGCATTCCGGAGTGAGATGTTGGGAGAGATGAAGAGGACGATAAAGGATTTGGTTCCAGAGTTGCTTCGTGGCATGCTTCCTGGACCAGATCCTTTGTCGTCCTCGGCGTCTGCTTCAGAGCAGGTAATCCCCACCTCTGAATCACCTTTCCGTAGGCCGGTTCCGTTGTTCGAAGATTCAGAGGTGGCCCCATTAGTGGGGGCGTTCCACGACCCTGGCAGCAGGCTTGGTGCCGCGCCGAGGGGTCGTGGACGGCTGTCGCTGGAACCCGCGGGCTGCTTATCAGTCCAGGGGTATCCGCACGCCGCGGGTGCCAGTACCTCCTATGGCACCTTTCCTGGCCAGTCCGGGTTAGCTCTCTTTGCTGACCCGGAGTCTAATCTGTGGCCAGGAGGAAGAGGATTACCTGTTAGGGTCGCCGTCTGGGGACGTGACCATGGATTATGACGTCTGTGCACCCCTCGCGGGGAATGCAGGCGACATATTCCATGGCTCTACTCACGCAGGGGTAGAGTTCACGGCTCAGAAGCTGGCCCTGGCCGGTGCCGATGGCCAGCTATACCGCATACCTCGGCTTGCCTAGAGTATCGCTGGTGCTGGCCGGGGCCGTGGTGGGGCGGTATCTGCCCCGCGCTCTACCACGGCGCCTGCTCCTGGTCAGGCCAGTCAGATTAGCATGCCTGGTCTTTCGGGCCCGCATGCTTTCCCTGGCTTGCCAGGGGTATCAGCTTATCCGCCGTCAAGCTCTGCTGCTTGCGCTCAGGAGGAAGACGAAAGCTCCCGTCTTGTAGAACGCTCGCAGCTAGCCATGGAAGAGGATTGGTCGGACGCTTGCCAGTGGCTGGTGAGTGTTAGGCCAGATCTGCCCGTGGAGCAGTCGGCTAGCCAGCGTGATCACAGGCCGTGGTTAGCTGGTAAGGCTACTGCTAGCACGATGCCATCTCTGGCGCTGGCAGAGCAAGTCGTTGACATGTTCTCGGCGGCGGAGTCGTCCATCAAGGCGAATGGGCGTCTCGCGAAGGCCCCTCACGAGGTGGCCAGGCGTTGCCGCATCGTGCCCCTGGATTACCAGAGGTACGGTGTGGTACCCAAGCCGAGCGTGAATGACCGCGCGGCTTTGGGTGAAGATGCGCGGCTAGGCTCCCATTCTGACACGGGAGTTCTGTGTTCGAACACGTTGCGTTCGGCCAATGCCGCGTTGCGTGATGCGGAGGAGAGTGGGAGGGCTTCGATTGCCGCTCTGTCCCACGTCTCCCAGCTGTTACAGGGGGTAGTGACAGCATCCGCATCGCGCCAGCCGAGCCCGGTCACAGTCCAGAGAGCCATCCAGGATGGTATCAACCTGGCTCTGGACTGCATGACTCGGGCGGTGACCAGGAGTGTCAGGGTGAGGCGCACGTTTGCCTTGGACAATCTGTGCCCATCCCAGGACCTGTATAATAGGCTACTGCGTACACCTATGTCAGGTCCTGGTCTCTCTGGAGGTGAGGGATGTAGGCACCTCCAGGAGACGGTTACTCTGGTCAATAACCAGAGGGCGCTGCGCGAGCAGTTTGAAGTGCTCCGTCGCGAGCGCGTTCGCGCCGCACCCCCTGCGAGGTGGAGGTGGCCAGGTCAGAGGCCACCCACCATCGCAGCATCAGCCTAGGCCGTGTGCAATTCGGCCAGCAGTGAGGGGGGCGCAGGCTCCTCAGGCGCGGTCAGCCAGGCAGCCACCCATGCACCGAGGTGTGCGCGGTGCTGGGCATGGCGCGCGAGGATCTGGTTGTGGTAATCGTGCCTGATGGGCCGGTTACCGCGGTGAGAACCACTCCGGTGTTTCTGGCGAAGGAGACAGTGCCACTCTTGCGCTCCTTATGTCCACCTCGCTCCCTAAGTGGACCGGTGGGAGGCCGGCTGGCCGACCACATGCAAGAGTGGGAACGGTTGACTCAGGACCGTTTAGTCTTGCGATGGCTTTCAGTCGGGTATCATCCCGATTGGATGACAGGCCCGCCATCGCGACTATCTCTAGTGCCAATCTGGACTCCAAATCTGAGAGATCCAGATCAAAGGTTGTGTATCGAGGAGGAGATAAATTCGCTCATACTAAAAGGAGCTATTCAGCCGGCACAGATGTGTCCGGGCTTCTATTCAACCGTGTTCTTAGTAACAAAAAACACCGGAGGGTGGAGACCAATTCTCAACCTCAAGCCGTTGAACAAGTTCATAGAGACGCCCAGTTTCAAGATGGAGACTGTGCGCTCGGTGTTGGCGGGGTTAGAGAAGGGAATGTGGACAGCTTCAATAGATTTGAAGGATGCTTATTTCCACATTCCCATAGCGAGGAGTTTCCGTCGCTGCCTGAGATTTGCATTCCAGGGCAGACAGTGGGAATTCAGGGTGTTACCCTTCGGAATTTCCACCGCTCCTCGGGTTTTCACCCGTGTCGTTCTTGCGATTACAGCATACCTCCGCAGGAGAAGCATAGCAGTCCACATGTACATAGACGACTGGCTGTTAAAAGCACACACCCAGGAAAGTTTATCGACCAATCTGGAGATTGTTTTGAAAACTCTCACGGATTTAGGCTGGATGATAAATTTTCAAAAATCAGAGCTGACTCCATCCCAGAAGTTTGTTTACCTGGGGATGTTCTTCGATCTAGAGACAGGATATGTTTATCCTACTCAGGAGAGAGTTCAGAGACTCATCTCAGTAATTCAGGCAGTGTGCGACAGTCGTCATGTCCTGGCACGGGTTTACTTGAGAATGCTGGGGTTGATGGTTTCGTTGGAACCGGTCATTCCTTAGGCCGCCTTACGCAGGCAGCCGATCCAGTTATTTCCCATGACACAATGGACCCAGAGTACAGGTTCACTGGACTCGAAGGTGTCAGTGTTGGCGCCTCTAGTTCACCACCTGCAATGGTGGTTGAAGACAGAGAATCTCCTGGTGGGGGTGATGCTAACCCCTCCTCACCCTCAGGTAACTGTGTACACAGATGCCTCGATGGAGGGGTGGGGAGCTTGCCTGGAAGAATCCACGATATCAGGGCTGTGGGATCTGGAACAGTCGAAGGAACATATAAATCTACTGGAATTAAGAGCAGTAGTCCTGGGCCTGGAACATTTCTTACAGAAAGTTCAGGGCAAGATTGTTCTTATTCGTTCAGACAACTCAACAGTAGTGACTTACATAAACCGCCAGGGCGGAACGAAGTTGCCCAGTCTCTGTATGATGACATGGAAACTGCTTTGCTGGTGCCTGGATCACAGGATTACCTTGAAAGCAGTTCATATTCCGGGAAGGTTAAATCTGCTAGCAGACTGATTGAGCCGAAGGATGAGTGTTTTACCGACGGAATGGCAACTGAATCAATGTGTGGCGGATCGTCTGTTTGACCATTGGGGGGAGCCCAACAGTGATTTGTTCGCAACGAAGAGGAATGCGAAGATGACGATGTATGTCTCTCCGATTCCAGATCCATGCGTTTTCGCAACAGATGCGTTAGCTATCAGCTGGGCGGGAATGTATGCATACGCATTCCCTCCAGCAATCCTGATTCCAAAAATTCTTCAGAAAATCAGACAGGAGGAGTGCCAAGTGCTTTTGATCGCCCCAGATTGGCCAAGCCAATCATGGTATACGGATCTGCTGGACCTTCTGGTCTGCAATCCGGTTCCTCTGCCTCTGATGGATGACATTATCTTCCAGGGCAAGGCCCTTCACAACAATCCGTCAATGTTCCGATTGACTGCGTGGATGTTGTCAAGGAATCTAGACTTAAGGAGGGCTTTTCTGAGCAAGCAGCCATGTTTATGGCCAAAGCCAGGAGGGGGTCAACCTCCAGAGCATATAATTATAAAATCAACAGATTTGCAGAATGGTGCTCAAAAAGATGTATTGATCCAATGGATTCATCTATTCAGGTAGTAGCTGATTTCCTCTGTCACCTGGATGATGCCTATAGCCTCAAGCCTAACTCTATTGCTGGTTATAAGTCGGCTTTAATGACTGTTATCCCTTGCTTGGCTAAGAGGGGAAGTGATGAAGTAAATACATTAAATGTATTAATTTAAGGCATGGGCAATCTAAGACCAAGGAATCCACCTGTGATTCCGTCTTGGAGTTTATCGCTAGTGCTTCAAGTACTAGGTGATAAGCCTTTTGAACCACTTAGTTCCATTTCTATGAAAATGTTAACTCTTAAAACTGTATTTTTAATTGCTGCGGCCTCGGCTAGGCGTAGGAGTGAAATTCATGCCTTATCAGCCGAGGACGACCGTTTTGTGGTTACAGGGGAAGGCCTTAAGCTTCTACCTAGGATTAATTTCTTGGCTAAAAATCAGTCTTTGAAATATCCAGGTCAACCTATTTTTTTGCCTGCTTTAACTAGATATGATCCTAATTCTAAAGCATGGTGTCCCGTTCGGGCGCTGCTTCCGTACAAACAGCGTACTTCGGAGTGGCGGACCAATCAGTCAGCGTTATGGTTGTCATATATTGAACCCCATGGCAGGGCGTCTAAGGACACCATTTCCAGGTGGATTGTAGAGTGTAGCCAATTTTGTCATAAATCCGTCACTGGTAAGCAGGTCGACATGGCCAAGGCTCACAGTGTCCGCGGTGTGGTGACTTCCACTGCCCTATTTAATGGGGTCCCTGTGGATGACATTATGTCCTTTGCTCAGTGGCACTGTGAGTCAAGTTTTACAGACCATTATCTCCGTGACACCTCGAATCCTCTCGCCTTGTCGACTTTGAAAAAATAATCGCTTGTATGATTTTTGATGAGGGTTTCCTCATTGCTTATATACTTCACAATTAATTAATGGAAACAACCACTTTTTGGGACTGCATCAGTCTTCACCACTGGGAAGAGGATGACAGCTGCCAAGTTCAACAAGGTCAGGCTTGTTCATGTGTTGTTCATTATTGATTGTATTGTCACGTTACTTTTTGTTATTAATATGGTGATGGTTTGTGTTTTGATGTGGTTCATCATTGAGAGTATACGAAAATGAAGCCTTTTCATCTCTGTCCTATAGTACGTGGCACTGGTACGTAGAGAGGGTATGGGACATTGAGATTATTCTAGTCTTCCTCCCAGGTAGGGGGGGGGAGGGAGCGCATATGACATTCGGTCATCTCATCCATCGGTTGGTGTTAGCCGATGGTTATCAAATCCTGACTGTGTTTTCACACAGTTTCAGAAGTTTAAGTGCTTTGAACGCGGAAAAGCGTATAGGGAAGAGCTGGTCTTTTGACCTCACCTCCCTCCCGCCGAATTCCCTGTCGAATTCTGGCAATATCAAAAGTATTAGGGAGGTAAGTATACTCTTGAAGTGAAATAAACGAAATCAAGGATTTCCTTTTTCACGAGAGAGTTGATACTTACCTCCCTAGATACGGACCCGTCCTCTCCACCCCACAGAGGCTCGGTCTTCAGGCTCTTAATAGTTGCATGTGTGTCAGCCAATAAATTAGTCAGAGGAAGTAGTAGTCGGTGCATGCGCGGTGGTGGGGCTGGCATCCGCCGGACTACCCTCTGTCTACCTGCCCAGTAGGGGCACCTAACTGAGTGTTTATTGAGTGAATGCCGATATTTAGCAATATCAAAAGTATTAGGGAGGTAAGTATCAACTCTCTCGTGAAAAAGGAAATCCTTGATTTCGTTTAATTTGAGGGTTAACGCTTTACCACTCATATCAGCCAAAAATTACTATTGAATTGGTCTTGAGAAGTGTCCATTTTCAGACCAGAAGACTATTTTTTTAAATTTACAACTGGGATGACTGGCTTGATAACCGAGTCAGTCATTCCAGTGTTAAGTTTTCAAAAGTACTGTTCTCTTGGTCTGCAAATGACATTTTCTATGAGAAAATTGAAATTTTCTTGAACAGATTCGACGGTTAATGGCTTAACACCCTTTCTTAGTGGGCAACTATCTTTGGGAATGAAAGTACTGATCAGTTAGCAAAATAAAGGAGGGCGAATGGCCATTTCGGTTGGTTTTCATTTGCTGTTGTTTCTGATAGGAGTTTTCGCTTGTGTGCATGGCAGAGGGGTGCATAGAAGTGAAAACACTTATCAGAAACAAACAAAAAATTTAATTCTCCAAAAGACGTGGAGGCCATCTAAGCTCAATCCACTATTTGACCCACTACGAACAGACCGCAATCTCTCACCTAAGACCAGGTTCCGTTGGACGGAATGGACAAATGAAAAGGATTTGAAATCAAACTCGCTGTGATTCATTCTACAGTCCTGTCCTCTCTTCCACATGCACAGACAACAAGCCTGGACCAGCAATAAACATTTGGACACTAAAGGGGGGTTGTGTCTGTCGATGACTCATGCCTAACTACACTCTATTGCACGGATTGATCTTCGGACAAAACACAAGCCCTTAGTAAGGGTCAGGCCAGTCAAATGGCCGCCTGCAGTGGTCATGAGAAATGTCCATTTGCCGGTCAAGAGATAATTCTTGAAAGATTATCGCTGAAATGACTGGCTCTATCTATCTTCGCCTGCAAAGGGACACTGATTACACAGAAATTTGAATTTTCTGCACCGTTAAACTGTTTAATGATTAAGCTTTTGTCAAGAAAATTGAAGTATTTGTTATTTGAATCTTCATTTGCAGGCTAAATGAAGACAATTTTTGACAATTTACCACTGGAATGACTGGCTCGTTTATCGAGCCAGTCATTCCAGTGATAAATTTTCAAAAAATCATCTTTTTGCCTGCAAATGGAGATTCCTCAAGAACACTGCATAGGCTGGTTTTGGTGGGCTTCATCATGAAATGTGCAGAACAATAGAAAGTTGTTTTTGTAACTCCCCATGGTCGGCTTCATCATGAAATGTGCAGAACAACAGAAAGTTGTTTTGTAACTCCCCATGGTCGGCTTCATCATGAAATGTGCAGAACAACAGAAAGTTGTTTTGTAACTCCCCATGGTGGGCTTCATCATGAAATGTGCAGAACAACAGAAAGTTGTTTTGTAACTCCCCATGGTGGGCTTCATCATGAAATGTGCAGAACAACAGAAAGTTGTTTTGTAACTCCCCATGGTGGGCTTCATCATGAAATGTGCAGAACAACAGAAAGTTGTTTTGTAACTCCCCATGGTGGGCTTCATCATGAAATGTGCAGAACAACAGAAAGTTGTTTTGTAACTCCCCATGGTGGGCTTCATCATGAAATGTGCAGAACAACAGAAAGTTGTTTTGTAACTCCCCATGGTGGGCTTCATCATGAAATGTGCAGAACAACAGAAAGTTGTTTTGTAACTCCCCATGGTGGGCTTCATCATGAAATGTGCAGAACAACAGAAAGTTGTTTTGTAACTCCCCATGGTGGGCTTCATCATGAAATGTGCAGAACAACAGAAAGTTGTTTTGTAACTCCCCATGGTGGGCTTCATCATGAAATGTGCAGAACAACAGAAAGTTGTTTTGTAACTCCCCATGGTGGGCTTCATCATGAAATGTGCAGAACAACAGAAAGTTGTTTTGTAACTCCCCATGGTGGGCTTCATCATGAAATGTGCAGAACAACAGAAAGTTGTTTTGTAACTCCCCATGGTGGGCTTCATCATGAAATGTGCAGAACAACAGAAAGTTGTTTTGTAACTCCCCATGGTGGGCTTCATCATGAAATGTGCAGAACAACAGAAAGTTGTTTTGTAACTCCCCATGGTGGGCTTCATCATGAAATGTGCAGAACAACAGAAAGTTGTTTTGTAACTCCCCATGGTGGGCTTCATCATGAAATGTGCAGAACAATAGAAAGTTGTTTTGTAACTCCCCATGGTGGGCTTCATCATGAAATGTGCAGAACAATAGAAAGTTGTTTTGTAACTCCCCATGGTGGGCTTCATCATGAAATGTGCAGAACAATAGAAAGTTGTTTTGTAACTCCCCATGGTGGGCTTCATCATGAAATGTGCAGAACAATAGAAAGTTGTTTTGTAACTCCCCATGGTCGGCTTCATCATGAAATGTGCAGAACAATAGAAAGTTGTTTTTGTAACTCCCCATGGTCGGCTTCATCATGAAATGTGCAGAACAATAGAAAGTTGTTTTTGTAACTCCCCATGGTCGGCTTCATCATGAAATGTGCAGAACAACAGAAAGTTGTTTTGTAACTCCCCATGGTGGGCTTCATCATGAAATGTGCAGAACAACAGAAAGTTGTTTTGTAACTCCCCATGGTGGGCTTCATCATGAAATGTGCAGAACAACAGAAAGTTGTTTTGTAACTCCCCATGGTGGGCTTCATCATGAAATGTGCAGAACAATAGAAAGTTGTTTTGTAACTCCCCATGGTGGGCTTCATCATGAAATGTGCAGAACAACAGAAAGTTGTTTTGTAACTCCCCATGGTGGGCTTCATCATGAAATGTGCAGAACAACAGAAAGTTGTTTTGTAACTCCCCATGGTGGGCTTCATCATGAAATGTGCAGAACAACAGAAAGTTGTTTTGTAACTCTCCATGGTGGGCTTCATCATGAAATGTGCAGAACAACAGAAAGTTGTTTTGTAACTCCCCATGGTGGGCTTCATCATGAAATGTGCAGAACAACAGAAAGTTGTTTTGTAACTCCCCATGGTGGGCTTCATCATGAAATGTGCAGAACAACAGAAAGTTGTTTTGTAACTCCCCATGGTGGGCTTCATCATGAAATGTGCAGAACAACAGAAAGTTGTTTTGTAACTCCCCATGGTGGGCTTCATCATGAAATGTGCAGAACAACAGAAAGTTGTTTTGTAACTCCCCATGGTGGGCTTCATCATGAAATGTGCAGAACAACAGAAAGTTGTTTTGTAACTCCCCATGGTGGGCTTCATCATGAAATGTGCAGAACAACAGAAAGTTGTTTTGTAACTCCCCATGGTGGGCTTCATCATGAAATGTGCAGAACAACAGAAAGTTGTTTTGTAACTCCCCATGGTGGGCTTCATCATGAAATGTGCAGAACAACAGAAAGTTGTTTTGTAACTCCCCATGGTCGGCTTCATCATGAAATGTGCAGAACAATAGAAAGTTGTTTTGTAACTCCCCATGGTGGGCTTCATCATGAAATGTGCAGAACAATAGAAAGTTGTTTTGTAACTCCCCATGGTCGGCTTCATCATGAAATGTGCAGAACAATAGAAAGTTGTTTTGTAACTCCCCATGGTGGGCTTCATCATGAAATGTGCAGAACAATAGAAAGTTGTTTTGTAACTCCCCATGGTCGGCTTCATCATGAAATGTGCAGAACAATAGAAAGTTGTTTTTGTAACTCCCCATGGTCGGCTTCATCATGAAATGTGCAGAACAATAGAAAGTTGTTTTTGTAACTCCCCATGGTCGGCTTCATCATGAAATGTGCAGAACAACAGAAAGTTGTTTTGTAACTCCCCATGGTGGGCTTCATCATGAAATGTGCAGAACAACAGAAAGTTGTTTTGTAACTCCCCATGGTGGGCTTCATCATGAAATGTGCAGAACAACAGAAAGTTGTTTTGTAACTCCCCATGGTGGGCTTCATCATGAAATGTGCAGAACAATAGAAAGTTGTTTTGTAACTCCCCATGGTGGGCTTCATCATGAAATGTGCAGAACAATAGAAAGTTGTTTTGTAACTCCCCATGGTCGGCTTCATCATGAAATGTGCAGAACAATAGAAAGTTGTTTTTGTAACTCCCCATGGTCGGCTTCATCATGAAATGTGCAGAACAATAGAAAGTTGTTTTTGTAACTCCCCATGGTCGGCTTCATCATGAAATGTGCAGAACAATAGAAAGTTGTTTTGTAAATCCCCATGGTGGGCTTCATCATGAAATGTGCAGAACAATAGAAAGTTGTTTTGTAACTCCCCATGGTCGGCTTCATCATGAAATGTGCAGAACAATAGAAAGTTGTTTTTGTAACTCCCCATGGTGGGCTTCATCATGAAATGTGCAGAACAATAGAAAGTTGTTTTTGTAACTCCCCATGGTGGGCTTCATCATGAAATGTGCAGAACAATAGAAAGTTGTTTTTGTAACTCCCCATGGTGGGCTTCATCATGAAATGTGCAGAACAATAGAAAGTTGTTTTTGTAACTCCCCATGGTCGGCTTCATCATGAAATGTGCAGAACAACAGAAAGTTGTTTTGTAACTCCCCATGGTGGGCTTCATCATGAAATGTGCAGAACAACAGAAAGTTGTTTTGTAACTCCCCATGGTGGGCTTCATCATGAAATGTGCAGAACAACAGAAAGTTGTTTTGTAACTCCCCATGGTGGGCTTCATCATGAAATGTGCAGAACAATAGAAAGTTGTTTTGTAACTCCCCATGGTGGGCTTCATCATGAAATGTGCAGAACAATAGAAAGTTGTTTTGTAACTCCCCATGGTCGGCTTCATCATGAAATGTGCAGAACAATAGAAAGTTGTTTTTGTAACTCCCCATGGTCGGCTTCATCATGAAATGTGCAGAACAATAGAAAGTTGTTTTTGTAACTCCCCATGGTCGGCTTCATCATGAAATGTGCAGAACAATAGAAAGTTGTTTTGTAAATCCCCATGGTGGGCTTCATCATGAAATGTGCAGAACAATAGAAAGTTGTTTTGTAACTCCCCATGGTCGGCTTCATCATGAAATGTGCAGAACAACAGAAAGTTGTTTTTGTAACTCCCCATGGTCGGCTTCATCATGAAATGTGCAGAACAATAGAAAGTTGTTTTTGTAACTCCCCATGGTGGGCTTCATCATGAAATGTGCAGAACAATAGAAAGTTGTTTTTGTAACTCCCCATGGTGGGCTTCATCATGAAATGTGCAGAACAATAGAAAGTTGTTTTTGTAACTCCCCATGGTGGGCTTCATCATGAAATGTGCAGAACAATAGAAAGTTGTTTTGTAACTCCCCATGGTGGGCTTCATCATGAAATGTGCAGAACAATAGAAAGTTGTTTTGTAACTCCCCATGGTGGGCTTCATCATGAAATGTGCAGAACAATAGAAAGTTGTTTTTGTAACTCCCCATGGTCGGCTTCATCATGAAATGTGCAGAACAATAGAAAGTTGTTTTGTAACTCCCCATGGTGGGCTTCATCATGAAATGTGCAGAACAACAGAAAGTTGTTTTGTAACTCCCCATGGTGGGCTTCATCATGAAATGTGCAGAACAACAGAAAGTTGTTTTTGTAACTCCCCAAGGTCCTTTTGCAAAATAGTATCCTTTTGGTCTTGAACGGGAGATTTTTAATTTTCTTGAAAAGTCTTGGCCATTAAAAGGGGATTTGTATTGGGGAAATCTGGTTTTAGCTATGCCCTATCCATCTTTAGCTAAGCTCCACCCATGCTTTGTCCGTTTTTGGATCGATCGATGCCTGAACTCCCTAACTAAGGACATACAATTCGTACAACAATGCTTAGTCCGTCATCAATTAAGAGCTTGTAATGAACGTATCTATGTCATTCATTGCATAAGTGATGATTGATACGATTGATGGATAAACTGGAAAGGACCATTGATATAAGTAGCATTTTGAGCACTTTGAGGTGCTGTTGACGCAAGAAGGGTTAACTGGGTCAAGTTGTGGTCTCCTTGTTAAGCAGTTGGTCCGCTTGTTCATATTCATCAAGTTCCAAATGTACATGTAACTGTTGTGATGCATAAAGATTTTCAAATAAATTGCGCAAACAAATTCTATATTGTAGAACATTGATTTACACGCGCTGACTGGCTGGATACCCGAGCGAGTTGCAATCCGCCTTGGCTCTGCAGAGTTTGATGCAGATCGAGAGTTCCGCCGCCTACACGATCGCTTCCATAAAGGCCATTGTCTAATTACTCTAGCAACGGGTGACATGTCTGATGCTGATGCTGACCGAGCCGGTCTTGTCCCAACACACGCATATGCAATGTTAGATATCCGGGAGGTTAAGGTAGGTAGAGAGTCATGCCTCAATGAGAAACAAACCACCAAACTCTTCGCTTATAATTATGCTGACATCAGTGGTTCTATGAAAGAGCTGGGATTTCTATAAGATGGAGAATCTGTGGTATCTTGGGTCAAGTTCGACTTGCTAGCTATAGTCAGTTTGCTGGTTTACTGAACATGCGTAGTCGCTAGGTTGGTTCCCGATTCCACATTGAATTACTATTGGGAAAAAATTGGAGCCAGGTACCAGTCTCCACTAACCCTTTCCGTCGTCTGTTTTGATGGCCTACGAAAATGGGTTATTTTTGTCCGGTAAGACGCCAAAAGGCGTCCATATGACATAAAGTGGGAATGAATAGGGGCTTGGGAACATTGACGTACAATGGGAAAGCATAATTTCATCAAACCGTAGTTATTTAGTGAAATATTTATACTTTTATATGCATTTATTTGTGGCAAGCGATCGCTGTCTGGCATTTGAAATTTACAGAAATTTTGCACTAACCATCTGAACCGAGCTCGGGTGCTCGGTCGACTATAGTTGACTAGCTAGTTAACTGTTTGAAGTTTATGAAAATTTTTATCGAAAAACAGCAAGTCAATTTTGTGCATTTCTTCGTGAAATTGCCATATTATTTTTATTTGTATTATGACATAGAGTTCGCAAATAGTGTCTATCTACGACGTTTCCCTATTTTCCAGTATTAGAAAAGTCAAATATTTTTTAAATCATTTGACTGTACGGTTTTGCTGCCTTAGGCTGCTTCAGCTTTAATTCAGATTAGTTCCTTTACTTTCTGCAGATTTTGTGAAAATTTGCATCAAAATTTTGCGAATTTACAATGAAAAACAGTTAAATGTATTCATTTTTTACAATTTTCGGAAAATGGCCACCGACACTTCAGCCTATAGCCTTCAGAGGCTGATACTGTTCCATAAACAGTAGCAATCAAATGTTTCTGATCACCAGCATATCAAGCAATTAGGTATATAAATATTCGCATGCATGAGTATGACTCGGCAGGTGCTGGATTGAATATCAGGAATAGATGTTTATACAACTACCTTGCTAGAACACTCAAACCACCGATGCAGTAGCTGTATTACAAAACTAAACACTAAATTATGCCTGATTAATATAAATAATCGATTTTTGCTCAATTAAATCAATTCCGATTTTTTCGATTATTTTATTTTACACTTGATTATATAATCACCAGGAAAAATAATCGACTATCGATGAAATATCGATTAACTGAACAAGCTTAGCTAGAGATAGGTGGAGCAAAGCTAAAGATGTATTCATCCATTCAGCGGCGACATACTAGATAGGAATGGACCACTTTGTTGCAATCAGTTTTCTTGTTTTCATTGTTTATTATTGTATTAGTGATGCACACATCATTGATGATTATTTACGATAAAGTCACATTGATGACTGACTTAAATCATAAAACAGAATCCATAGATCTAATGTGAGTTGTATTTAGACCGCATTTAGACGGTTTTGTCTGGTTTGTCTGGTTTGTCTGGTTTTGTCTGGTTTGTCTGGTTTTGTCTGGTTTGTCTGGTTTTGTCTGGTTTGTCTGGTTTGTCTGGTTTGTCTGGTTTTGTCTGGTTTGTCTGGTTTGTCTGGTTTTGTCTGGTTTTGTCTGGTTTGTCTGGTTTGTCTGGTTTTGTCTGGTTTGTCTGGTTTTGTCTGGTTTGTCTGGTTTTGTCTGGTTTGTCTGGTTTGTCTGGTTTTGTCTGGTTTTGTCTGGTTTGTCTGGTTTGTCTGGTTTTGTCTGGTTTGTCTGGTTTTGTCTGGTTTGTCTGGTTTTGTCTGGTTTGTGGCAGATTCTGATCTGTGTTTGTTACCTTCCAGGGCCTTCGAATGTTCATGTTGAAAAATCCCTGGAATCATCTCCGCTGGAAAGGACGTTACTCTGAAAATGACACGACGCACTGGACACGTGAGATGCAAAACGCCTTAAACTATGACCCCAAAAATGCTCAACAGTTTGATAATGGTAAGTAATTATGACCAATCGTGCTCATGAAAGAGAGAGACCACCTGTGTTTTGTGGTTTGTCTCCCCTAAAAGCTATTTCTTTTAGTAATAGAGGTTCATCCAAAAATTTGACACTTCATGTCGTCTGTGATAATGTACAAATCCCGTGATATTAGGCATGCACTTTAGATCCATAGATATCTAATGTTTAGATCTGATCCGCATTTACCGAGTACCCGTTTACTAATAATAGTTAGCCTTCAAAAACATCATGGATAGTTCACCTTGCAGGATAAAGCATGTATACTGTCTCATTTAGCAATCCCATTTGTGAACGCACCACCTCTCACCTCCAAAAACAGGAGAGTAAGCAATATCACGTGATTTATATATTTTCGTGATGCCATTTATTGTCAAAGTTAGGATTAATTTGGATTTTATAAACCATGCTTATTAAGAAATATACAATATTTATACCGTCCCAGGTAATAATTTCACTCACGCGATCATGGGTTTGAGGTATACCGTAATGTTGGCAAGAAATTGTACTGGTAAATTGCGTTCAATTTTCATATTATTGTCCATCTTTTAAAACAATTTTAAAGAATGAAGTTTTTCTTGACCTATTCCTAATATAAGCCCACCCCTCTTACAAAGATGTTGGTTTGGAAATAAATTGAACAGCTTGCCATAATAAAAGGCTATGCTACAAACACATGACAAATAGGCAGAATATGACATGACAGTAAAATTTTCATGATATTTAGATTTTTTTCAAAATCATATAAAAAATTGTGGCTGAAAAAAAATCGTGATTTTCGATAATATCTTTTCACTTCAAGAGTATACTTACCTCCCTAATACTTTTGATATTGCTAAATATTGGCTTTCACTCAATAAACACTCAGATTTAAAACAGTTAGGTGCCCCTACTGGGCAGGGAGTCAGAGCGTAGTCTGGCGGATGCCAGCCCCACCACCGCGCATGCGCAGACTAGCACTTCCTCTTTGCTAGATTATTGGCAGAGAGAACACACATGTCTTTTTGTGCATAAGCTTTTCTTACTCTTAAACTGTTTAAGTGGTGTTATTTTGGAGTGATAGTATCTGATTTGGATGGCAGGAAGGAACACTTCGCCACAGGAGGACTTAGGACCTTTAAATCAGGTGACTTCTAGTAAAATTAGCGAGTTTTCTTCCCGGTGTATTGTGTTTCCGGGACTCGCGTTTACCGTGATAAGCGCCTTGGTTAGTTGGTTTATGTCAACTCGGTGCTACCTAGGGCTAATTTCTCTTTCTGTTTATGTCCACAGGTCTGTATGACGCTAGGTGGTGACATCACAGCAGCAGAGAGTTAGTTTTCTCTCCACCATGGTTCCATTTCCTACTAACACTGTTAGGTTATCTAACCAAATGAAAAAATTATGTCCAGTGAGTTGGAGGCCTAGTATAAAGGTCTTCTCACTTTGCCCTCTTGATCCAATTCCTTCCCCATGAGGTGGAGAGAGTTAAGAGGCGTGCAGATGGTGGAGTTCTCCGGTTCGTCACGTTGGATGGTTTGTCTATACAAAGTGTCAGGTATCTAGTTATTGATAATGTGGTGATGTTAATTATTGTAAACAAACAAAGGGAGATAATTAACATTTTTGCCAGAAAAGAGTTATCTATATGTATCTGATGGTTGTGTAGTCGACTTATCCATTCAGCATACAATTCGTCCTTGCACTTGGATGTTTTGTTGGGATCGAATTTTTCCTGTCACGGGGTTAATGACGTCATAATCAGCCTGGCTATGTATTTATCAGCAATTCAAGCGCTATGCTGGTTTCTGATGTATATTGATCTTTATGATCGTTTTCCTTCTCTTTGAGTTCGTTTGAGTCTCTAAGCTTAACTAGTTTGCTCATACTCCTTGTCCTTTGCCCTGTTTCAGGGACCGGGTTGCGCGTCCTGTGGACGTTTTCTACCTGAAAAGTTCTGGCCTCATCTGTGCTATCAATGTAGCCCTTGTGGTCCCTTGGTTAATTGTGACATATGTAAGCACTGGGGGGGGCGAGTTAATGTCCGAATTCTTGTGCTGCTTACAGGCGACGGACAAGGTGGTAGAGGAGGAGAAGAAGAAGAAGCGGAAACGAGAGGTTGTAAGTAGGAAGGGTAAGGGGAAGGTCTCGTCCGCGGTGGATATGGAGGCCTTCCGGACCGAGATGTTGGGAGAGATGAAGAGGACAATAAAGGATTTGGTTCCAGGGTTGCTTCGTGGCATGCTTCCTGGACCAAATCCTTTACTGTCCTCATCATCGGCTTCGGAGCAGGTAATCCCCGCCTCTGGATCGGTTTTCCTTAGACCGCTTCCGTTGTTCGACGATCCAGAGGTGGCCCCATTAGAGGGGGCGTTCCACGACCCTGGCAGCAGGCTTATTGCCGCGCCGAGAGGGGACCGTGGACGGTTGTCGCTGGAACCCGCGGGCTGCTTATCAGTCCAAGGGTATCCGCACGCCGCGGTGGCCAGTACCTCCTATGGCACCGTTCCTGGTCAGCCCGGGTTAGCTCTCTTTGCTGACCCGGGGTCTAATCTTTCTGACCAGGGTGATGAGGATTACCTGCTAGGGTCGCCGTCTGACGACGTGGACATGGATGAAGAAGTTTGTGCACCCCTCGCGGGGAATACAGGCGGCTTCTTCCACGGTTTTACTCACCCTGGAGTAAAGTCCGCGGCTCAGGTGGTGGCCCAGGGCGCTGCTGATGGCCAGCGGTACCGCATACCTCGGCTTGCCGAGGGTGTTGCTGGTGCTGGCCGGGGCCGTGGTGGGGCGGTATATACCCCGCGCTCTGCCACGGTGCCTGCTCCTGGTCAAACCAGTGATATTGTCATGCCGGTGCTATCAGGCCCGCATGTTTTCCCTGGCTTGCCAGGTGTATCAGCATACCCGCCGTCAAGCTCTACTGCTTGCGCTCAGGAGGAAGACGAAGGACCCCGTCTTGTAGAGCGCTCGCAGTTAGCCACGGAGGAGGATTGGTCTGACGCTTGCCAGTGGTTGGTGAGCGTTAGGCCTGATCTGCCCGTGGAGCAGTCGCCTAGCCAGCGTGACCACAGGCCGTGGTTAGCTGGGAAACCGACTGCTAACGCTATGCCTTCTCTGCCGCTGGCGGAGCATGTCGTTGACATGTTCAAGGCGGCGGAGTCGTCCATTAACTCGAGTGGACGTCTCGCGAAGGCCCCTCGCGAGGTGGCCAGGCGTTGTCGCATCGTGCCCCTGGATTACCAGCGGTACGGTGTGGTACCCAAGCCCAGCGTGGATGACCGCGCGGCTTTGGGTGAGGATGCGCGGCCAGGCTCCCGTTCTGACACGGGGGTCTTGTGCTCGAACGCGTTGCGTTCGGCAAATACCGCGTTGCGTGATGCGGAGGAGAGTGGGAGGGCTTCGATTGCCGCTCTGTCCCACGTCTCCCAGCTGTTACAGGGGGTAGTAACGGCATCCGCATCGCGCCAGCCAAGCCCGGTCACGGTCCAGCGAGCCATCCAGGATGGTATTAACCTGGCGCTGGACTGTATGACTCGGGCAGTGACCAGGAGTGTCCGGGCAAGACGCACGTTTGCCCTGGACAATCTGTGCCCGTCTCAGGACCTGTACAATAGGCTACTCCGTACGCCTATGATGGGTCCTGGTCTTTTTGGAGGTGAGGGATCTCGCCACCTCCAGGAGACGGTCACCCTGGTGAATAACCAGAGGGCGCTGCGCGAGCAGTTTGAGGTGCTGCGTCGTGCTAACGTTCGCGCCGCGGCCCCTGCGTATCGTCCCCTGCAGGCTCGAGGTGGTGCTGGCCAAGTCAGGGGCCAGCCACCGTCGCAGCGTCGGCCTCGGCCGCGTGCGATTCGGCCAGCAGCGAGGGGGGCGGAGGTTCCTCAGGCGCCGTCAGCCAGGCAGCCGCCCGCGCACCAAGGTGCGCGCGGGGCGGGGCGGGGCGCGCGAGGATCTGGGCGTGGTTATCGGTCCTGACAGGACGCTTACCGCGGTAAGAACCACTCCGGTGTGTATGGCAACGGAGACAGTGCCGCTCTTGCATGCCTTGTGTCCACCGCGGTCCCTAGGTGGACCGGTGGGAGGCCGGCTAGCCGACCACATGCAAGAGTGGGAACGGTTAACTCAGGACCGTTTAGTCTTGCGATGGCTTTCCGTCGGGTATCATCCAGAGTGGATGACAGGCCCGCCGTCGCGACTCTCTCTAGTGCCAGTCTGCACTCCCATTCCGAGAGAGCCAGAGCAAAGGTTGTGTATCGAGGAGGAGATAAATTCCCTCGTACAAAAAGGAGCTATTCAGCCGGCACAAAGGTGTCCGGGCTTCTATTCAACCCTGTTCTTAGTAACAAAACGCACCGGAGGGTGGAGACCGATTCTCAACCTCAAGCCATTGAACAAGTTCATCGAGACGCCCAGTTTCAAGATGGAAACGGTGCGCTCGGTGTTGGCGGGGTTGGAGAGGGGGATGTGGACGGCGTCGATAGATTTGAAGGACGCTTATTTCCACATCCCCATCCACGGGAGTTTCTGTCGCTTCCTGAGATTTGCATTCCAGGGCAGACAGTGGGAATTCAGGGTGTTGCCCTTCGGAATTTCCACGGCTCCTCGGGTTTTCACCCGTGTGGTTCTTGCGATCACAGCATACCTCCGCAGGAGAAGCATAGCAGTCCACACGTACATAGACGACTGGTTGTTGAAAGCGCACACCCGGGAAAGTTTGTCGGCCAATCTGGAGATTGTTTTGAAAACTCTCACAGACTTAGGCTGGATGATCAATTTCCCAAAATCAGAGCTGACTCCATCCCAGAAGTTTGTTTACCTGGGGATGTTCTTCGATCTAGAGACAGGATATGTTTATCCTACTCAGGAGAGAGTTCAGAAACTCATCTCGTTAATTCAGTCAGTGTGCGACAGTCGTCATGTCCTGGCACGGGTTTACTTGCGAATGCTGGGGTTGATGGTTTCATTGGAACCAGTCATTCCTCAGGCCGCCTTACGCAGGCGGCCGATCCAGTTATTTCTCATGACACAATGGACCCAGAGTACAGGTTCGCTGGACTCGAATGTGTCAGTGTTAGCGCCTCTCATTCACCACCTGCAATGGTGGTTGAATACAGAGAATCTCTTGCCGGGGGTTTTGCTAATCCCTCCCCACCCTCAGGTGACTGTGTATACAGATGCATCGATGGAGGGCTGGGGAGCTTGCCTGGAAGAGTACACGATATCAGGGCTTTGGAATCTGGAACAGTCAAAGGAACATATAAATCTACTGGAGCTAAAAGCAGTAGTCCTGGGCCTGGAACATTTCTTACAGAAAGTTCAGGGCAAGATTGTTCTTATTCGTTCAGACAACTCAACAGTTGTGACTTACATAAACCGCCAGGGCGGAACGAAGTCGCCCAGTCTCTGTATGATGACATGGAAACTGCTTTGTTGGTGTCTGGATCACCAGATTACCTTGAAAGCAGTTCATATTCCGGGAAGGTTAAACCTGCTAGCAGACTCATTGAGCCGAAGGATGAGTGTTTTACCCACGGAATGGCAACTAAATCAATGTGTGGCGGATCGTCTGTTCGACCATTGGGGGAAACCCAACATCGATTTGTTCGCAACGAAGAAGAATGCGAAGATGACGACGTACGTCTCTCCGATTCCGGATCCAAGCGCTTTCGCAACAGATGCGTTAGCTATCAGCTGGGGGAGAATGTATGCATACGCATTCCCTCCAGCAATCCTGATTCCAAAAATTCTTCAGAAAATCAGACAAGAGGAATGCCAAGTGCTTCTGATCGCCCCGGATTGGCCAAGCCGATCATGGTATACGGATCTGCTGGACCTTCTGGTCTGCAATCCGGTTCCTCTGCCTCTGATGGACGATATTATCTTCCAGGGCAAGGCCCTTCACAACAATCCGTCAATGTTCAGATTGACTGCGTGGATGTTGTCAAGGAATCTAGAATTAAGGAGGGCTTTTCTGAGCAAGCAGCCATGTTTATGGCCAAAGCCAGGAGGGGGTCAACCTCCAGAGCATATAATTATAAAATCAACAGATTTGCAGAATGGTGCTCAAAAAGATGTATTGATCCAATGGATTCATCTATTCAAGTAGTAGCTGATTTCCTCTGTCACCTCTATGATGCCTATAGCCTCAAGCCTAACTCTATTGCTGGTTATAAGTCAGCATTGATGTCTGTTATTCCTTGCTTGGCTAAGAGGGGAAGTGATGAAGTAAATACATTAAATGTATTGATTAAAGGCATGGGCAATCTAAGACCAAGGAATCCACCTGTGATTCCGTCTTGGAGTTTATCGCTAGTGCTTCAAGTACTAGGTGATAAGCCTTTTGAACCACTTAGTTCCATTTCTATGAAACTATTAACACTGAAGACTGTGTTTTTAATTGCTGCGGCCTCGGCTAGGCGTAGGAGTGAAATTCATGCCTTATCAGCCGAGGATGACCGTTTTGTGGTTTCAGGGGAAGGCCTTAAGCTGCTACCTAGGATTAATTTCTTGGCTAAAAATCAGTCGTTGAAATATCCAGGTCAACCTATTGTTTTGCCTGCTTTAACTAGATATGATCCTAATTCTAAAGCATGGTGTCCCGTTCGGGCGCTGCGCCGGTACAAACAACGTACGGCGGAGTGGCGCACCGACCAGTCAGCGTTATGGTTGTCATATATTGAGCCCCATGGCAGGGCTTCTAAGGACACCATTTCCAGGTGGATTGTGGAATGCATTCAGTTTTGCCATAAATCCGCCACCGGGAAGCAGGTTGACGTGGCCAAGGCTCACAGTGTCCGCGGCGTAGTGACATCCACGGCCCTATTTAATGGGGTCCCTGTGGATGATATTATGTCGGTGGCTCAGTGGCACTGTGAGTCCAGTTTTACAGACCATTATCTCCGTGACACCTCTAATCCTCTCGCCTTGTCGGTTTTGAAAAAATAACTCGGTTTATATTTTTTGAGGAGGTTTTTCCTCATTACTTATATATTTCACAATTAATTTATGGAAACACCCACTTTTTTGGGCCTGCATCAGTCTTTACCAGTGGGAAGATGATGTCAGCAGCCATTTCAACAAGGTCAGTCTTGTTCATGTGTTGTCCGTTGTTGATTGTATTGTCACGATTACCCGTTATTAATATGGTGATGGTTTGTGTATTTGTGTGGTTCATTGTTGAGAGTTACGAAAATGGAGCTTTTTCGTCTCTGTCCTGTAGTACATGGCACTTGTATGTAGAGAGCGTATAGGACATTGAGGTCAGTCGACTCTTCCTCCCAGGAAGGAGGGGGGGGAGCGCATATGACATTCGGTCATCTCTCATACATCGGTGGTGTTATCCGATGGTTAGTCAAATCCTGACTGTTTTTTCTTACAGTTTCAGAAGTTTAAGTGCCTTAAACGCAGAAAAGCGTATAGGGATGAACTGGTCTTTTGACCTCGCCTCCCTCCCGCCAGATTCACTCTCGAATTCTGGCAATATCAAAAGTATTAGGGAGGTAAGTATACTCTTGAAGTGAAATAAACGAAATCTAGGATTTCTTTTTTCACGAGAGAGTTGATACTTACCTCCCTAGATACGGACCCGGCCTCTCCACCCCACAGAGGCTCGGTCTTCAGGCGCTTAATAGTTGCATGTGTGTCAGCCAATAATCTAGTCAGAGGAAGTGCTAGTCTGCGCATGCGCGGTGGTGGGGCTGGCATCCGCCAGACTACGCTCTGACTCCCTGCCCAGTAGGGGCACCTAACTGTTTTAAATCTGAGTGTTTATTGAGTGAAAGCCAATATTTAGCAATATCAAAAGTATTAGGGAGGTAAGTATCAACTCTCTCGTGAAAAAAGAAATCCTAGATTTCGTTTAGATTATCGGATAAGCTTAATGCTAGTCAAAGATGACTTCTGCAGTGGTCAAGAGTATGTTTTATAACTTAATGGCTGGCATTTTATTGATCTCTCATTTAACTGAGTCGGTCATTCCAGCAGTAAGTTTTCAAAAAAAGCGTCTTCCTGCATATGGATGTTCACTAAGCGAAGATGGTGATTTACTTGACTCTAATCCTTTAGTGGTCACACCGGCCAAAACCGGCCACTTCAATGGCCTTTAGGAATGACATGCCATAAAAATTTGACTAAAGGATACTGTTTTTTTGTCAAATTGCATGTTCTAGGAAAGTTCTTATTATCTTATAATCAAGCACATTCCTTGAGCACATTATTTGGTCTAAATATTTTTAAAAAGGTACAATGTAAAAAATTACACTACAGAAATTGTACTAAACTTTGCACTAGAAAATTTGCGTGACGACTATGTTTAATGTACACGCCAAAAACATCACGCAGAAGTGAAATTATTAAATTGGGGCACCTAAATATTGCTTATTCTTTTATAGATATCACTTATTACATCAAAATTTATCTAGAATTTGACATAAAATGGTGTCGAGAAAAGATATTTAAATCACGTGATTCACCTCCAATTGCAAAAGATCTTTATTTAGAGTGAGTACTCGGATATAAAGTCTCGGAATTCAGAAATTGCTATATATTATCATAGCGCGATAGGAACTGAATGTTCCCGTACCCATTTGATAGCGCATAAGATCACACAGCGCCTCCAATCGCAAAAGAGCCAGCGGCTCGCCAGATAACCAACTCCTGTTAGCGCGTAAGATCACGCAGCACCTCCAATCGCAAAAGAGCCAGCGACTCGCCAACATAAGAAGCAGGCTATCTTTTTTGTCGTACATAACTCCGTTTTAGATCATCTGATGTTGGTCGGCATTACAACTGGTGACCATCCTACCACATTCCTAATGTCACATGATTTCTATGTTTTCGAGGCGACATTTTATGTAAAAATTTGATTGATTTTGATGTCACAGTAATAAACGATCTTTATTGAAGATACGCGATATTTAGATGGTCCTATTTAATAATTTCTCTTCCACCATGATATTTTTTAGGCATACATTAAACATAGTGTTGAGTGATGGTAATTTTTTATACCTATTTTCTATTTTCTAAAGGTAAATTTTTCTCAATTTCACAGCGTCTTATACTTCAATACAAGTTTTTTCGGCGGATTTTGGTCAATTTTGGGTCTGTGACCTATATTCGAAGGTGGCCTTAAGTCGAGAAATGACGGTATGTCTATTTGCAGGCCAAGAGATGACTATTTTTGATAATTTACCACTGTAAATGACTGGCTCAATATCTTGGCCTGGAAATGGACATTCAAACAGCAAACAAATGAGTTTTCTTTAAAAGTCTATCATTAACCCTTTTACGATGAAGCCGGCCAATACCGGCCTCTGCAGTGGTCTTGCAGAATTACCATATGCAGTCCTAGAGAATACTATTTTTGAAAATTTGCCAGCGAAAGTCATTCCAGTGGTAAATTTTCAAAAATAGTATTCTCTTGGACTGCAAATGGACATTCAATAAGCAATATTTTGATTTTCTTTACAAAACTTGGGCATTGAAGGGTTAAATAGTGAAAGGTCAGAGGTCATATGTTGATAACTTAGCCAGGCATAAATTCTCAAATATGTTATCCTATTTCTCTGCAAATGGACATTTTCTATGAGAAAACTAAAATTTTCTTGACCAAATTAGCTTAACGGGTTAGTGATTGGCTTTCGATAGTCTATATTGTGTCTTTTGTGGTTACATTGTTTTTAACATTGCAACTTTCAGTAGTGAGATTTAATATTGTTTGTATGACAATTATCATAAAGTCCTGAAAATGTTTTCTTGTAAAAAGTTCTTGAAATGTCTTGAAATATCACCAGTCTTGAGACTATGAACCTATTGCCTCTCACTTTTGTTTCTCATACATAACCATGCCCTCAGTTGTGAAGTCAATATTATTGATTGTCATGGCAATGGACGTGTCCACTCTGTGACTCAAATATCTGACATCTTAATGAAATGTGCCACTTTTTAATTGATGACACAATCAAAGTGATGTAAGTCCGTCATGAAAGTGGCAATAGTCCTTCATGAAAGTGGCAATAGTCTGTCATGAAAGTGGCAATAGTCTGTCATGAAAGTGGCAATAGTCCGTCATGAAAGTGGCAATAGTCTGTCATGAAAGTGGCAATAGTCTGTCATGAAAGTGGCAATAGTCCGTCATGAAAGTGGCAATAGTCTGTCATGAAAGTGGCAATAGTCCGTCACAAAGGTGTCTGAAGTGGTATGTCTTTGATGAACTTACAATTTAATTCTATGATGTCTAAATTTGGTCAACAAAATCAAAATAGCTCCTTATTGAATGCCCATTTGCAGGCCAAGAGAAGAGTATTTTTGAAAATTTACCACTGAAATGGCCTGCTCGGGTACCGAGCCAGTCATTTCAGTGGTAAAATATCAAAAATAGTCTTCTCTTGGCCTGTAAATGGCCATTGTTCAAGGCCACTACAGAGGCCGGTTTTGGCCGGTTTCGTCATGAAAGGGTTAATAAACATCTTGTTGAGTATTTTGAAACTAATCTGATTGGGAGCCTCCAGTCTCCTTTTATAGTTACCTTGAAATTTGGATTCTATCAGTTCCAGGTTTAAAGTGTTAAAATCTATTCAAAGCATGTAGTGGGTGGAGCTTAGCTAGAAATGGGTGGAGCTTATCTAGAAATGGCTCCCACTATAGGTTGTCGCATAGAATAATGTCGATTCTCCACATTTTGAATACGCTAATTCAGTTCATCTTGCATCTGTTTTCTCGCATTAACAGGTGTCTTCTGGATTGATTACGATTCGTTGTGCCATTTCTATGATGTCATCTATATCAACTGGAACCCTGATCTTTTCTCGCACACCACCTGTCTTCATCAGTGAGTAGTGATATGTTTCTGAGATTAACATGGATTTAGGCCTCCAGCCAGGAGGGATAGTGACTAGAGAATTCACCTTTCCAAAGTACCCACGCTTCTTTGTGGACAGACTGGTAGAGAGATATACTAGTTGCGGTTCCCAACGAAAATAGAAAACAGCTCTGTGCGATGTGGCTGTTGGCTTAGAAATGGAGGAATCCAGTTTTAGCTATGCCCCGCCCATCTCTAATTAAGGTCCACCAACGCTTTGCTCATGTTGGGATCAATCGATCCGTGCACTGTCTGAATCTCAATTTCCAGAAAACTATACAATCATGTAAGCTGTTGAATATTTGAAACTAATTTGACTTGGTGCTGTTGCTGCCATAGGCAACAACAGCACCAAGTCAAATTAGTTTCAAAATATTCAACATAATGTTTTAAATAGTAAAAACATACAATTCGTACAACTTGACAGACTATTCAGCGTTTATAATGGACTAAATCGTGTCACTCATGACATAATTGATTATGATGTGAGCCTACATGTGGCGTAGTTGATTGTGACCTCATGATTGATCAATAAACTAGATTCATCCATTGGAATAAACCAATAACACATTTAATGGTCAAACCAGTCAAAACTGGCCTGTGGAATGCTCTTGTGAAATATCCAGGGTTCATGAGAAAACTAATTTAGAAAATTTATCACTGAAGTGGTACATTTTCAAAAATTATGTCTTGGCCTGCATGATATGAAAATTTCAATATAATTGTTTAAAGGGATGCTAATCTACTCTCAGATGTTGTATTGTACCGATAGATTATGGTTGATAGATTCCATATTATTCATATCCTGTCACATTCTTGTATCTGTATCACAATTATCTGCTTTGTAATATCGGTTAAATGTTGAACAGTGTTCGCCACCATTTTGTCTCCTCAAGCGATAGTGTGTGATGTCATGCACGTGCCAATGCATTACATTCATTATTATGTAATACTTATCCCATTAAATATTTTGAAACTAATTTGACTGGAAGTTGTTGCTGCCTATAGTTTCAAAATATTCAACAGCTTACCTGTATGATTGCTTTTATACGAAATTACCAAACTATAGCTGGCACCTCTATGACCGAGTGTATATACCGAGGCGGGCACGCTAGGTTTTTTCTGATTGGCTGAAAAATAAATCATAACAGCCATCATAGGGTGTAGAAATGTAGGAACGTGTACCTACTAAAGCCTGAATATCTTTCTTTAGCGGCAGGATAAAAAGCTTATAATTACCTGCATAGTTTATGAGTGGCATATTAGATCACCTGAATAGCTATCAAGAGATATGGTTAGTTATCCTTTAACCAATTTGGACCATTAAATGGTTAACAAATTCTCTGATTACCTTAGTCGTTATGCGAGAAAATCTCAATGATTGTGTTATTCAATTCCATCTTACCGATTGTGTGTTTTTAGTACATGGTCGGCTAAAGATGGTCCCACACGTGACTCATACAATATGAGCGATAACCCACAGTTCAGATTAGAGGTAAGGACGTCGAAGCCTGGTGCGGTATGGATCGTCTTGACACGTCATATCACGGACAAGGTATGTATCAAGGGAGTTGATAGCATTCAATCTGTACACTTTAGGGACAAACTTTTCAAATTTTTTTGATAAAGCTACGACATTTGACTGTGATGTCAATTAACTCGTGACATAGTTGATTATGACATCAGATACTTGAGTGGCAGATCGGATCCATCCATTGGCTTCAGATCTTAAATAGGGATTTACATAATACGATAATGTCTCTCAAGTGTGAAATTGGTTCAACAAAAATCTGTTCATATTTTCTAATTTCAGGATGACTTTGCCACTAACAAGGAATTTATCACATTGCTAGTGTACAAGACGGGTGGAAAGAAGGTCTACTATCCATGTACGTATTTGAGAATGGATAAATTCAGTTTTAGCTATGCCCTGCCCATCTCTAGCTATGCTCCACCCATGCTTTGCCCATGTTGGGATCAATGAATCCCAGCAGATTTAATAATTAGTCAATTATGTTCGCTCTAACGATAACATCTTTAACACTTTAGTGGTCATGATTGTGCTTATTGAATGTCTATTTTCAGGCTAAGAGATCATAGTTTTGAAAATTACCACTAGAATGAATGTCTCATTAATTTAACCAGTCATTCTAGTGGTAATTTTTAGCTCGACTTTACGAAGTAAAACAAGCTATTGTGATACCCTGCACGTCGTCCGGCGGCATTGGTGGTGGTGGCTGCGGCGGGGGGCAGTGGTGGCCAATTTGTGTTTAGCTCGACTTTTCTGTTTATATCTCAGGTTAGGTTAATCATACTGGACCCAAACTTGGGCACACATTTCTTTATAATGTTACAGCATCTTACGATGTCCTTGGGGTCAACGGTCAAGGTCACCCTTATTTTTTCAACATTTGCATTTTCCGTTTAGCTCAACTTTTCTGTTTATATCTTCGGTCTGGTTAATCCTATTGGAAACAAACTTGGACACATGCCTCCTTATAATGAACCTGACATCACACAATTATGTTGAGGTCAAAAGGTCAAGGTCACTGATATGCAAGGCGACTGTCTGTCATCCATCCTTGAATCTTTGTTAATGGATGCTACTCCTCATTAACCGCTAATTTGGCTGGATGGACCCTATGGGGGCAGGTGTCAGAATTTCTATTCAGAATCTTGATTCTTTAGGTTAAAATCTTGCATTTTATGAAAAATTTACTGAAAATTGTCAAAACACTACACCTCATTAATCGCTTGGAAGATTTCAACCTAATTTGGCAGGAAGCACCCTAATGCTTTCGGTTTCAGAACATGTATACAGAATTTTGATTGGTCAATTTATTTGTGTGAAAATCTGATTTTATGACAAATTTACCGGAAATTGTCAAAACTCTACTCTTTCTTATAGTCCAGTAAAACTACAAATTAACCTAGAACAAATTGCAACAGAATTTATTTCTTTTCTGCGGCATTCATGGGACTGCCAGGTGTCACATATCAAAAGTCCTCCAAAATCCCTTGATGGGAAAGTGGGTAAATTCGCATATTTAGCTACCGCCATTATCCGAATAATGAAACGTCCCTTACCTGCTTCATTCCGCAAATAAACGAAGTAGAAATGTTGTCTAAGCTCTGAATTTCATGGTCACGGAAGACAGTAAGCAATTGGCAATATTGCCTTGAACCACTTGTACAAATTCTCCAAACCACAGATTAAATATGGTTGTATGCACAGGGCCGGGGTAATTTAAAAAAATTATATTTAAAGTAAGTTTAATTTTGTTTTTCGCTTTTAAAATTTTATCTAAAATAAATTGCATTTTAATTTTCACTTTTATCTCACAATTTGAATAAATTTCTATACAATTCAATCAGAATATGGACATGGATTTAGATACATGCGTTATTTGTAACCAGAGCCTAGAAAATGGCTCACAAACTGTTAAGCTTCGAGTTAAAGGCTGTGACGGTATTAACAATGCTAGCAGAGCCCGTGAAAGCGATGTCATAGCTGAAGTAGGACAGAGGGTTCATGTAAAATGTCGACGGGAGTTCATTGATCCCAAGCGGATTGCCCGTGACGCAGAGAAAATTGAACAATCTCCGCCACCCATGCGAACACTCCGTTCAGAAAGTCCAACATTCAATTTTAGTGAACATTGTTTGCTATGCGGATACCCTGCAAAAATTCAAGATGGAAAGAAACGTGGCTATGATATTTATCCAGTAAGTACTCATGACTTTCAATGTAGTATCGCCGAGGCCTGTGAGCAGAGAAAAGACGAATGGGGCAAACTTGTAGCTGGGCGGCTTGCCTTCACGCCGGATTTATGCGTTGTCAATGCAGTATACCATCAAAGCTGCAGCGTAAATTTTCGAACCATGAAAAATATCCCTCAGCTGCACTCATCTTGCTCATCCCAAAAACATGGAAGGCCAGAAGACTTGGACAGAGTAAGAGCATTTAGTGCGACAATGGCATTTCTTGAAAATAATGATGATGAGCAGCTGACCCTGCACGACCTCGTTAATAAAATGCAAGAGTATCTCGATGATAAAGAGAATAAAGCATACAGTACAAAATACATGCAGGATAAAATAAAAGATAATTATGGCGATGAAATATTTATTAGCACTGTGAATGGTAAGCCAAACGTTGTTACCTTTCGTTCTAAAGCATCTACTATTTTGACTGACTTCTATAAGGAACAGAAGAGAAAGGATTCCAAATCAGAGAGCATGCTAATCATCCAGACAGCTGCCAAACTGCTTAGACACGATATTAAGTTAATTGATTCATGCACATCATCTGAAAGCTATCCATCAAGGGAGCAAATGAGCGACCCAGTAAAGGCATTGAATTATTTACCACAGACACTGCGGGAATTATTGCGGATTTTGTTTACTGGAAAAGACACAGAAATGAAACAGGCATCAGTTGGACAGGCTATTATGCAAGGAACTCGTCCTAGAGTTATTTTGGCACCTTTGCAGTTCGGGCTGTCATGTGAGATGCACCATAAATTTGGATCTAGATTTATTGTTGACACCTTGTACAAGCACGGATTTGGATGTTCATACGCGGAGATACAGAGGTTTGAGCGCAGTGCATCACTTCATGGTGGAGATCTACCACAGCCATTATCAGGCGAGTTCATTCAGTTTGTTGCCGACAATGTGGATCACAATATTTGCACAATAGATGGGCATAATACATTTCATGGAATGGGAATCATTGCATCTGTTACACCAGGAAACCTTTCGTGCAAACTTATTCCAAGGATAAATGTAACATCTGAAGATATCAAGCAAGTTGGCAAGATCTGTATCAGGAACTTTGAGTCTCAGCATACCAGGAACTTCCCATTGACCTTTAAGGAGTTAACTGCGATGGAACAAACAGACCCAACAGCTGACATTGACATCCTCTGGGATTTCTCTTTGTTTCTGCGTTCAAGGAGACAGTCATGGTCTGGCATGATGCAAACTGTTCACCAAGGAGTTTATCCAGGTAAATCGTCTGTTATTTTCCTTCCGATGATAGATCTAGAGCCAAGTAACATGACCTGCATCTTTTCCACTTTGACGTATGTTTGTGAACAGGCAAACCGATACCATGTTGCACCCGTGATTACATTTGATCAGCCCTTATTTTGGAAAGCTATGACTATCATAGAGATTGAGCCGAGCTGGAGTCCATTAAAGCAAATTATTCTAAGACTCGGAGGTCTTCATATGGAGATGAGCTTCCTTGGCTGCATTGGTCACTTAATGGCAGGAAGCGGTCTTGCGCCTATTCTAGAGGTAGTCTACGCTGAGAATGCTGTCAAACACATTCTTAGTGGAAAGGCAATTTCTCGAGCAGTTCGAGGACACCTCATGGTTTTTGCTTCTCTCAGTACAATCTTGATTGCAAATGCATACAACCTACCACTACCTACAATTGCAGATGCTGAAGTTGACACAGTAGAATATTCCGCTGCAATGCATTCAAAAGAATTGTTTGACAATGATGATAATGTTGCAGGACATGAAACGATTGAAAGTTCCCTAAATAAAAGTCTGGTTAAAGTTGGAGAGCTCTATGATGACATTATCAAAAATCTGTATGTAGCTACAAGATTGTCCTCGGAAAATGCATTACATGATGTCAAGGACAAACTAGACTCAGAGAAGGTGGTCATGAAAGATAAGAGGACTGCACGACTCTGGCTTTTGTATATGGAGTTGGTTGACATTCTGCGCAAATTCATTAAGGCAGAACGAACTGGTGATTGGAACATGCACCTTCAGACCGTTCGTGAGATGCTTCCATATTTTGCAGCCGCTGGGCATAATCTGTACGCCAAGTCTGCATATGTATATTTACAAAAGATGTTAGAAATACCTGAAAGTCATCCAGATATACACACCAGCTTCCTCAATGGTCATCATGTCATTCATCGAAGTGATAGGTATTGGGCAGGGTTATCTACTGATCTAGTTATTGAGCAGGTCCTTATGAGAAGTGTAAAGTCAAGTGGTGGTCTAACACGAGGTCGTGGAATGACAGAACTTCAGCGTCTTGTTTGGTTGTTGTCTATGCCCGCATGTGCAGATGTGTGTAATGCAATGCAAGAGCTCTCTGGGGTAAACTGTGATTCAAGTGAACAACACAAAGATTCCACACAATCTCGAATAAAGCGTGATATGGATGATACTTACAAAATTCTCAAAATCCTTAGTGAACTGAATCCATTTGGACCAGACCCTTCTCTTAGAGGACTTGTTAGTGGATTGTCTGCACATGAATCAGTCAATGTTGACGATGCTAAAGATATTGGAGAATCAATTATTAATTCGATGTGTGGCCAATGTGTATCAAGCATTTCGTTCCAGAGAAAGAGACAAGCTATTACCTTAGCATCCAAAACATCTCTCAAGATTGATGATGAATGTGTACAAATTGATCCACAACTCCTATTTCAAAGACTCAGTTTAATTGCTACAAATGGATCAAAAGGGAATCCAGCATCTTATTTTGAGTATGAGTTGTGCACTCATCCGCCCGCACTCTTTGATAATTCATCTCTTCCATGGGAAGCAAATAAGCCGGCACTTGCTGATGCATTGTGGAAATTAATTCAAAATGAAGATGCAGTCCTTCCAGATTCTGTCCACTATGTCCTTGATGGAGGAGCTCTATTACACCGTGTTCCATGGCAGCGTGGAGAGACATTTGCAAATGTTTGTCAAAGATATGTAAGATATTGCATAAGCAAATATGGAAAGGCTACAGTAGTTTTTGATGGTTATGACCAAGGCCCAGACATAAAAGATGTAACACATAAGAGGCGAACTCGTGGATCAGGCGCAACTGTTGTACTGACTCCGCAAACAGTTGTAACTCTGAGTAAGCCTGATTTTCTTAGTAACAAGCAGAACAAACATCGGTTCATATCAATCTTAAGTTCATCTCTCGAACAGGCTGGATGCTTAACGATAAAGGCAAGCGGTGATGCTGATGTCTTAATTACGCGAACGGCTATCTTGGCTTCAAAGTCAACAAATACTGCTCTTGTTGGAGACGATACCGACCTACTGGTGTTGCTTCTATACCATACTGATATGAATGGCTGTCAGCTATTTTTCAGACCAGAGCCAAAGCAAAATGCAAAGAAACCCCGACTGTGGAATATCAAAATGGCAAAGGAAAAACTCGGGTTCTGTTTGTGCTCACAGCTGTTATTTATCCATGCTATCCTTGGCTGTGACTCAACATCTAGGCTTTATGGAATTGGAAAATCTGCATCCCTTAGCAAAATCCAGTGCTGCAAAGAACTCTCTCAAATTGCTGAAGTGTTTACAATGAGTAATGCGAATAAAGATGACGTGATAAAAGCAGGTGAGAAGGCAATGCTTATTCTATACAATGGCACTTCAATGGATAGTCTAGTTGCTTTGCGGTACAAGCGATTCAGGGAGAAGGTTGCAAAAAGTTCCAAGTATGTTGAAGCACGAGATTTACCACCAACACCCGCAAAGTTTCACAGTCTTCGCGTGTACTACCAAATTCAAGTTTGGAGAGGAGATGCTGGAGATATGGATCCAACAGAATGGGGCTGGAAAGTTCTCAACCACCAAATGCTGCCTGTTAAGACTGACATGCTGGCAGCACCTGACGATTTACTGTATTCATTTAGATGCAGCTGCAAAACTGGCTGTGAATCAAAGAGATGCACCTGTAGAAAACATGGGCTCAGCTGCACATCCGCCTGCGAAGACTGTAAGGGTCTCAGTTGCTCGAATTCAATAACGCTCATTGAGGAAGATGACTTGGATAATTGATGCAAGATGAAATTAGTAGAAACCAGGTACCTATGCCATACTATTTCATCTTAGCTTAGCTTAGAAACACACAATACCGTGACATAATAAAATATAATATGTATTGTATCAATATCAATGATGGTATTAGGTAAATTCATGCAAGTGGCATAACACAATACATTTAATTTGTGGAGAATATGTCAATCGTATTCATTTATTACTAAAAAAAGTCCAAAAATACCCAGTCACACATATATTACATACCGGTTTTAAAGAAATAAAGAAAAATGGATTTTTCAGGTGAAATGGCCCAAATCTGGTAATAATTATGCAAATTTTACCCTTTCCCCTATTGGAATTTTGGAGGACTTTTGATATGTTGTACATGATGGCCCCCTATACACTGGGCGAGGTAAAAAAATTCTGTTGCAATTTGTTCCGGGTTAAAATATTTTTGGCCTAGATTGACTGGACTATTAACCGCTTGGCAGATTTCAACTTACTTTGGTTGGAAGGACCTTATGGGGATATGCTTCAGAACATATATACAGAATTTTGATTGGTCAATTTTTTTTTGGTCAAACCTTAGATTTTATGAAAAATTTACCGGAAATTGTCTAAGCGCAACTCATGATTAATAGCTTGAAAGATTTCAACCCTAGTTGGCTGGACAGACTCTATCACAGTAGGCTCATCATAAATTTATTCAGAATTTTAATGGGCCAATTCTTTTGGTGAAAATCATAAATTTTATTAAATTTACTGGAAATTGTCAAAATACATCTTCTCCATAACCGCTCTGTGGATTTTATCATAATTTGGGTGGAAGGATTCTATAGTCATAGTCAGAATTTTGGTTGGTCAGTTTTTTTGGTGGACATTTAAATTTTTTTTTAACTTTCAAGAACTATTTAAAACGCTACCCCTTAATTAGTGGACCAATTTCAGCGAAACTGGGGTGGAATCATCCTATGGTTTCCATCATGTCTACCGGTATTTAAATGCAAATGGTTCAAATCCTACGGGTCCATAGCTTAGCGTTACAGGCACTTAGGCCTCTCAGTGATAAGGCCTTCTATATTTATTTTTTATGTTTGACGTTGAGCTTCATAGTTCATTGCAAAATCATAGTCGAGCTTCCTGGTTTCATTGCAACCACATTTCTGGTTAAAAATCATCTCTTAGCCTGCAAATGTACTTTAGATGGCTGGAGAGGCCATTTTAGTCCAACTGGGTATTAAATAGGTTGGGAATTGGTACTATTTTTGTGATCGATGATTGGTTTTATATACTAACCGATGATCAATTAATGATGGATCATAACAGGTTCTCATTTTTTACCCATTTTGAATGCAGTAAATTATAGCATGTTCAAGAATAATTACCTGTTTCAAACCAAGTCGCAGGTATGACAGTTTCTGAATAATTTCAGAAATAATCTGTTGAATATTATGAAACTAATTTGACTGGAAGCTGTTGCTGCCTTAGCCAGCAACAGCTTCCAGTCAAATAAGTTTCAAAATGTTCAACATGTTATTGGTATGGTTGCTTTGAAATTAACATACTATTTCAGTACTGAAAGAATTAAATGTCTTAGTCTAAGGAGTAATACTGTGTAGTTGTAACAATTAAATTTAAATTCTTTTCTAAAAACTATTCGTTTTCTAGCTTGACCAGTTAAAATATATTAATAAAGTTAATTTATAAACAACCAAAATCGATTTCTGAAATCATGATCGATCAGTTGGTTGAACATGCAAACCAATCAATCATCGATCAAATCGATTAATCGGAACAACACTAGTGTTAAAGTCTATTTTTCAAAAGATATCAATGGAATGCTGGGCTCAATAACGAAGCCAGTCATTCCATTGATAAATTTCAAAAAATAGACATCCTACCTGCAGATGGACATTCCAGAAGAAGAAAATGTCAATGGAGGAATTCAGGTTTAGCCATGCCCCGCCCATCTCTGGCTTAGCTCCACTCATGCTTCGCTCGTTCCAGCTAAAGCTTTGAAACCTGAATTCCTAGAATCTAAATTTCAAGGTATTACCTTATACAGGTAAGCTGTTGAATATTTTGAAACTAATTTGACTGCGAGCTGTTTCTACATATGGAAGCAACAGCTCCCAATCAAATTTGCTTCAAAATATTCAACAGAATGTTTATTAAATTGTTAATTCAACAAGGGCATGCAATTCACCTTTCCCAGTTTATCCATCCATCATATGACATCATAATCAACAGTCATAACTACGTTTTCAGGTGTCTGGAGGTGGTGCCCGACAGCCGAAGGGAATGGCGGTTTTCACCCTGCTAGGTTAATTCCTGATGGTTCCATGATGTAGAGTTGATGAATCCAGTGTGATTCCTTCTCTCTCCTCCATCTGGTAGATTCTGGGTCCATGGGGTCGGAGGACAGTACTCTGTTGACGTCATAATCACCTCTCCCAGGCAACATCCTCATACACTTCCAAAACGGCTCAGATTGAGTGCTCTATCTGCCATAATATCTATGCAGACTCATGTAGCACTGCTCCAGAACCATTGAAATTTAAGCAACAAGTATTTGCACAGACACCTGTGCCGTTGCCACACCATGGGTGAATGGTCAGTGACATCCCTGTTGCTCTCCTTGGAGGCAACCATTGGGGGAGTCCGACTCGTTCGCCCAGGCCCACCAATCAAGAAGTCCAGAAAGCACCCGTTGGAGAACAGACAGGCATCACCAGAGAAAACAGTGCCTTCAACACCAATGCTTGTTAATCTGCCAGAAGAGGTACAAGCGCTACTACACCCACAGGTACAGGCGTATACAATCCCGAGGACTCGCTTGCCCGAAATACCATCTGAGCACCTTTTTGATACACAACTATAACCTGAAAAAACAGCCTAAATAAACTTTGTTACAACCACTCTGTCTATTAATCCAAAAATTCTGGTCAACAAATTCCGCCATCCAACCACAACATACGCATGCATGCACACACGCACGCGCGCACGCATGCACACCCACAGACACACACACCCAGGGTATAAAAGGAGCGCGCATTCCATGCTGAGACCATTCAGACATTATGCTTCACCAAGTGAAGACAAGCGTCAGGCACATAGCTAATTCCAATAGGGCTAAACATAGTTATCAAGACGTCATAATCAACTAAGTGGCGTGTATGTATGATTACTGTATTCTGCGGTTATAGTAGTAGAAACATCCTACAGCATAGTCAGAGTATTCAGAGATCGATTGATCCCAACATGAGCAAGGTGTGGGTGGAGCTTAGCTAGAGGTGAGTGGGGCTTAGCAAAAACTGGAAAGGTCCGTTCAACCACTTGTGATGGATCTACTTAATTTTGAGATCTCAGATAACAAGTGACATATTTGATTATGACGTCTGATTTGATGTCACCTGTTTCAGACGACCCTGCACCTTATAAAGATGGTGTACGTATCAACAGTCCACATTACCTCTGTAAGCTTGTGGAAGATGGCAAAGGGACGTCACACTACACGCTCGTTGTATCGCAGTATGCCAAGAACAACACAATACACTACACGTTGCGGGCTTATGCAACGTGTGAATTCTCGCTCACCAAAATCATAGATCCATATAAGCCACAATTTCATAAACAAGTGAGTGGTTAATTTTTTATCTTTTTCAACGACATATTTCTATTTCAGGAATTAATTTCACTGCACCCTCCTGGTTATTATATTAGAAAATTGTATAATATAATAAGATCTTAATCATTAGCTGAATATTTATCCAATCCTGGTTTGCAGTTTCGATTTCAATTCTACTAGCATTTCGATGATTGGCAAATGATTAGATTAGACCTATGGTATATCATAGGGCCAGTAAGCTATTGTACATGTATCATTGTGCTTATTTTGTATTTTTCTATTCCCACCTTTCTAGGTAACAGGAGAATGGAAGGGAAAGACTGCTGGTGGATGTGGAAACTACCCAGAAAGCCATTCTAACAACCCAATCTATCAGATATCCATGGACAATAACAGCTCAGAAAACCACATACTAATAGAACTGCTAGGCCCAAAGTAGGTTAATGATCATGCTGTTTAATAATAATAATAATAATAATAATAATAATAATAATAATAATAATAGACCTTTGGAAATCCATGGGGAACAAAGAAATATTTAACAGCATTCTTTTACGATTGCATTGCAATGGGGGGGGATCCGATCTCTCACTCAAGTATGTGACATCATAATCAATTATGTCACAAGTAGGATGATGTCACAATCATAATTGACAGAAATACTCCGCCATCAAACTGGAATTGTCCGTCAGGTTGCGAATTTTACATCTTTGATGGATTTACTAATTAATGAACATGCTGTTCAAAATTTCGAAACTAATTTGACAGCACCCAGTCAAATTACTTTCAAAATATTCAACAACTTTACTTAACTGTATAGTTACCTTGGTATTGTGATTCTGGGAATTCAGGGTTCGATTGATCCCAACATGCGCTAAGCGTTGGCGGAGCTTAGCTCGAAATGGGTGGTACATAGCTAGAAATAGATTGATCTTTTACGTCACTTGTTGGCTGAGGGCACAATCAATAATTGAAGTTTTCACAGAAATGTAGGAATTATGTGTCTTTGATGAATTTACAATTTAACAAACATTCTATTTAAATATTTTGAAACTTATTTGACTAGAGGTTACTGCACAACTGCTCTCAGTCAAATTAGTTTCAAAATATTCAAGAGCCTGCCCAGTATGTATTTGATGTATTGGATTATGATGTCAGATTGACAGATCAAATACATTTGTAGTAAGATTTAACAACTGAAGATATAATGCATGGTCTAAGATAATTATTTTTCTGGTTGCAAATTCTGTATTGTAGGGAGTACAGCGTTGGCTTTGAAGTAATTAGCGTAGCAGAAAATGTTAGCAATGCTGCTGGTGCCTTTAAGATGATGCCATCCGGTGCTTTCAGGTAATTACAGAAATTAATATGCCATAAAATCACATAAATAGCATCTAAAATTACTGAAATTTGAATGCAATATCGCTTGAAATTCACATGGAGGAGCGACTATAGCCAGCTTGCGTAATCATTTCATGCCAAGCCCTGTCTCTACAATAGTCTTGAGGAATGTCCATTTGCAGGCTAAAGAAGACTATTTTTGAAAATTAACCAGTTCAATGACTGGCTCGGTTACCGAGCCAGTCATTCAAGTGATTATATTCAAAAATAGTCTTCTCTTGGCCTGCAAGTTGACATTCAGTTACCAAATATTTATATTTTCGTGACCAAATTTGGTCATTAAAGTGTGTCTGCTGGCATCTCATCTAAATAGTATTCTAAAAGCAAACTGTCAATGTTTTGTGTTCTAACACTCAGGCCGGGTTACTGCATGCTCCAGCTGGACAGAATAGCTGGTGGCGTATACAATATACAACCATGCACATTCAGACCGGGAAAGGAGGGGAAGTTCTTCCTCGAAATCAGCAGCGCAGCAGGATTCACACTCAAGAAACTTCAATAATGCGAGGGAATATTCGGTAGTTACGGGAAGACCAATGACGCTACAAAATTGGCAAGGGAGATAACCGAGCAGCAACACCACTCACGAAGATTGTTTACTTAGAAGCACATAGTATTTTGTAAAATTACAAATTACTTCCCTAGCGTATAAAGAGACTCATTTATAGCTAGGCCCCGCCCATTTATATCTAAGCTTCACCCACTTTTTTAAGCATGTTGGAGTCAATTTGAAACGTTGAAAACTGAATTCCCAGAATCTATATTTAAGGTAACTATAACTATACAATTAAGCTGTTAAACATTTTGGAACTAATTTGACTGGGTACTGTTGTCTGCAACAGCTCCCAGTCAAATTAGATTCAAAATCTTTAATAGAATGTTTATTAAACTGTAAATTCATCAAAGAGATACAATACATACACTTTAGTGACAGACTGATTTTCGTGATGTATCTATGTCATTTTGATTGTCACGTTATCTAACTAATGACGTAATTAACCTTTCTAGTTTCAGCTATGCCCCGTCCATCTCTAGCTAAGCTCCACCCACACCTCTCGTGTTGGGATCGATCGATCCATGGACTCCATAACTATCAATTTCCATAAAACTATACAAGTAAGCTGTTAAATATTTTGAAACTATGGCAGCAACAGCGCCCAGTCAAATTTGTTTCAAAATATTCAGCAGAATGTTTATTAGATGGTAAAGACATACAATTCGTACAATGTGTCGGACTATTAAGTGTTAAGTACGGACTATATCTCGAGTCATTCATGACGTCATGACTATGACATCATCACACACGTCACTTAGTCGATAATGATGTCATATGACGTCTTATGATGGATGGATAAACTTGGAAAGCTCCATTGTTTATGACATCAGATACTTGAGTAACAGATCAGATTCATCCACTCTAGTAGAATGATTAACACCTGTAATTTACCATCGAAATGACTAGCTGGGTATTCAAGCCAGTCAGTCATTCCAATGGTAAATTCTCAAGACCACTGCAGAAGGCGTTTTTGGCTGATTTGAGTATTAATTAAAGGGCTAAAATTTAAGTCCAAGATATGTGTCTGAAAGAGAATTCACCTTTCCAGAGTATCCATCCATCACCAGACCTCGTATGACATCATAATCATCTCAGCGGGACATGTATGATGACGTCATAATCATTACGTCACAAAGGGTTCTATATAGACCGTCATCAAATCTCAAATGGTCTGACGCGTTGTATGAATTGTATGTCTTTGTAATTCTTTGCTATTTAATAAACATGCTGTTGAATATGCTGAAACTAATTTGACTGGGCGCTGTTGCTGCCTTAGGCAGCAACAGCACCCAGTTAACTTAGTTTCAAAATATTCAACAGCTTGCCTGTGTAGTTTTTTGGAAATTGATAGTCAGGCTGGTCAGAGATCGATTGATCCCAACATGAGCGAGGTGTGGGTGGAGCTTAGCTAGAGATGGGCGGGGCATAGCTAAAAGCGGAAAGGTCTATTGTCTAAGCAAATATTTTACAAAATGTACATAGAGGGAAAATATTCAAATTTTATCTGTTGATATGGCAAGTAGTTGTGGTATTTATTTTGTAACCAATGTCGCTGAAAGCTGTAGAAAGGAAATGTATGAGAGTGAAGAGTAGAGGGATCCATTTCTAGCTATTCTCTGCCTATTCTTGCTAAGCTCCGCCCATTTTTAGCAACCGCCCATTTCTGACTAAGCTCTGCCCATTTTTAGCTAACCTATGCCCATTTCTGACTAAGCTCTGCCCATTTCACATCAAGAGTATACTTACCTCCCTAATACTTTTGATATTGCTAAATATCGGCTTTCACTCAATAAAACACTCAGATTAAAAACAGTTAGGTGCCCCTACTGGGCAGGGAGTCAGAGGTAGTCCGGCGGATGCTCGCCCCACCACCGCGCATGCGCCGACTACTACTTCCTCTTTGCTCATTTATTGGCAAAGGGTTACATGCGGTTTTGTGTTCTACTATACTTTTCTGCGCGTTGCCTTGTTTTTTACTCTACATTTGACGATCTTTTACGTGGGAAGCATGTCGGAAAGGGAGGATTCGCCTTTAGAAGGAGCGGGATCTCTTTATCAGGTGAATTCTTTGATATGCTAGCGTGTTTTGTCCCGGTTTAATGTATTTCCGGGACTCGCGCTTACCGTGATTAGCGCCTGGTTATGTTGGTTTTTTACAACATGGTGCTTCATAAGTCTCATTTCTCTTTGTGTTTTGTCCACAGGTATCACATAGACGCTTTGATGGACGTCTCGGCACAAGAGGATATGTTTCTCTCCACCACGGTTCCATTTCCTACTAATACTGTTAGGTTATCTAACCAAAAAATCTATGTTCAGTGAGTTGGAGGCCTGTTATAAAGGTCTTCTCACTTTGCCCTCTTGCTCCAATTCCTTCCCCTTAGGTGGAGAGAATGTAGAGGCGTACTATGGTGGAGTTCTCCGGTTCATCACGTTGGATGGTTTGTCTATACAAGTGTCAGGTATCTAATTATTGATAAACAAAAGGGGAGATAATTTCCTTTTTTGCCAATGCTAGAATTGGAAGGAGTTATCTCTGTATATCTGATTGTTGTGTACTCGAATTGCCAATTCAACGGGAATGTTCCGGTTACTTATACAATTCGTTCTTGCACTTGGTGCTTGTTGCGGATCGATTAATTGGTCACGGGAGTGATGACGTCATAATCGGCCTTGGTCTTTATTAACAATTAACGTTTTGTCCATGGCTGGTTCTTCTTGATTTTCGATCTTGATGATCCTGTCCCTCTCTTTTTAGTTGGTTTTGAGTTCGCTAACCTTAACTATCTTGCTCATTGTCCCTGTCCTTTGTCCTGTTTCAGAGACCTGGTTGCCCGTCCTGCGGGAGGTTTCTTAAAAGCCGCTTCGTTCCGCACTTGTGCTTCAGCTGCAGTCCCTGTGGACCGTTGCTGAAGTGCGACGTATGTAAGCTGTGGGGGGGCGAATTAATGTCTGATTTTCTCGCATTGCAGGCAAGGGAGAAGGTGATGGAGGAAGAGAGGAAGAAGAAGGAAAAAGTTTGTAAGAAGGGTAAGAAGAAGGCCTCATCCGCGGTGGATATGGAGGCCTTCAGGTCCGAAATGTTGCAAGAGATGCAGAGGACAATAAAGGATCTGGTCCCAGAGTTGCTTCGCGGCATGCTCCCTGGGCCAGCTCCTTTGTTGTCCTCGGCATCTGCTTACGAGCAGGTGATCCCCGCCTCTGAATCCGGTCTCTTTAGGTCCGGTCCGGTTGTGGATTCAGAGGTGGCCCCTTTGTTGGGGGCAGTCCAAGGCCCTGGCAGCAGGCATGGCACCGCGCCGAGGGGCCGTGGACAACGGTTGTTGCTGGGACCCGCGGTCTGCTCATCAGACCCCGGGTATCCGCGCGCCGAAGGTGTCAAAGCCTCCTATGGCACTTTTCCTGGCCAGTCCGGGTTAGCTCTCTTTGCTGACCCGGAGTCTAATCTTTCTGGCCAGGAAGAAGAGGATCTCCTGCTAGGGTCGCCTTCTGAGGACGTGGCCATGGAATACGACGTCTGTGCACCCCTCGCGGGGAATACAGGCGACGTGTTCCATGGTTCTACTCACGCAGGAGTAGATTTCACGGTCCAGAGGGTGTCCCCGGGCGGTGCTGTTGACCACGGATACCGCATACCTCGGCTTGCCGATGGTGTGGCTGGTGCTGGTCAGACCCGTGGTAGAGCGGTGTTTACCCCACGCTCTGCCACGGTGCCTGCTCCTGGTCAAGCCGCGGAATTTAGCATGCCTGCTCTCTCGGGCCCGCATGCTTTTCCAGGCTTGCCAGGGGTATCAGCTTACCCGCCGTCGACGTCAACTGCGAGTGCTCTGGAGGAAGACGAAGGCCCTCGTCTGGTAGAGCGCTCGCAGTTAGCCACGGAGGAGGATTGGTCGGATGCTTGCCAGTGGCTGGTAAGTGTTCGGCCAGATCTACCCGTGGAGCTGCCGGCTAGCCAGCGTGACCATAGGCCGTGGTTAGCTGGTAGGCCGGCGGCTACCGCTATGCCATCTCTGCCGCTGGCTGAGCATGTCGTGGACATGTTCGAAGCGGCGGAGGCGTCCATTAAGGTGAATGGACGTCTCGCGAAGGCCCCTCGCGAGGTGGCGAAGCGGTGCCGCATCGTGCCCCTGGATTACCAGCGGTACGGTGTGGTGCCGAAGCCAAGCGTTGATGATCGCGCGGCTTTGGGCGAAGATGCGCGGCCGGGCTCCCGTTCTGACACGGGAGTCTTGTGCTCGAACGCGTTGCGTTCGGCGAATGCCGCGCTGCGTGATGCGGAGGAGAGTGGGAGGGCGTCGATTGCCGCTCTGTCCCACGTCTCCCAGCTGCTACAGGGGGTGGTAGCGGCCTCCGCATCACGCCAACCAAGCCCGGTAACAGTCCAGAGAGCCATCCAGGATGGTATCAACCTGGCTCTGGACTGTTTGACGCGGGCGGTAACCAGAAGTGTCCGGGCGAGGCGCACGTTTGCACTTGACAATCTGTGCCCGTCCCAGGACCTGTATAATAGGCTGCTGCGGACGCCTATGACAGGTCCTGGTCTCTTTGGAGGTGAGGGATGCAGGCACCTCCAGGAGACGGTCACTCTGGTTAATAACCAGAGGGCGCTGCGGGAACAATTTGAGGTGCTCCGGCGGGAGCGTGTTCGCGCGGCACCCCCTGCGTATCGTCCTCTGCAGGCTCGAGGTGGTGCTGGCCAGGTCAGAGGCCAGCCACCGTCGCAACGTAGGCCTAGGCCACGGGCGATTCGGCCAGCAGCGAGGGGGGCGCAGGCTCCCCAGCCGCACCCAGCCAGACAGCCGCCCGCGCACCGTGGTGCGCGCGGCGCTGGGCGGGGCGCGCGGAGATCTGGTCGCGGTAATCGGGCCTGATGGCCTGGTTACCGCGGTGGGAACCACTCCGGTGTTTCACGCCGAGAGAACAGTGCCACTCTGGCCCTCCTTATGTCCACCTCTATCCCTAGGTGGACCGGTGGGCGGCCGTTTGGCCGCCCACTTGCCAGAGTGGAAGCGGTTGACTCAGGACCGTTTAGTCTTGCGATGGCTTTCAGTCGGGTATCGTCCCGACTGGGTGACAGGCCCGCCATCGCGACTGTCTCTCGCGCCGATCTGGACTCCTATTCCACGGGATCCGGATCAGAGGTTGTGTATAGAGGAGGAAATAAATTCCCTCATACTAAAAGAAGCCATTCAGCCGGCACAGAGGTGCCCGGGCTTCTATTCAACCCTGTTCTTAGTAACAAAAAACACCGGAGGGTGGAGGCCGATTCTCAACCTCAAGCCATTGAACAAGTTCATAGAGACGCCCAGTTTCAAGATGGAGACTGTGCGCTCGGTGTTGGCGGGGTTAGAGCGAGGAATGTGGACGGCGTCAATAGATTTGAAGGATGCTTATTTCCACATTCCCATAGAGAGGAGCTTCCGTCGCTTCCTGAGATTTGCATTTCAGGGCCGGCGGTGGGAATTCAGGGTGTTACCCTTCGGGATTTCCACGGCTCCTCGGGTCTTCACCCGTGTGGTTCTCGCGATCACTGCATACCTCCGCAGGAGAAGCATAGCAGTCCACACGTACATAGACGACTGGCTGTTGAAAGCACACACCCGGGAATCGTTGTCAGCCAATCTGGAGATTGTTTTGAAAACTCTCTCGGAATTGGGCTGGATGATCAATTTCCCGAAATCAGAGCTAACTCCATCCCAGAAGTTTGTTTACCTGGGCATGTTCTTCGATCTGGAGACGGGGTATGTGTACCCCACTCAGGAGAGGGTTCAAATACTCATCTCGGTAATCCAGTCGGTGTGCGACAGTCGTCATGTCCTGGCACGGGTTTACTTGAGAATGCTGGGTTTGATGGTTTCTTTGGAACCAGTCATTCCACAGGCCGCCTTGCGCAGGCGCCCGATCCAGTTGTTTCTCATGACACAGTGGACCCAGAGTTCAGGTTCGCTGGACTCGAACGTGTCAGTATTGGCGCCTCTGATTCACCACCTGCAATGGTGGTTGAATACAGAGAATCTCTTGCCGGGGGTTTTGCTAACCGCTCCCCACCCTCAGGTGACTGTGTATACAGATGCATCGATGGAGGGGTGGGGAGCTTGTCTGGAAGAGTCCACAGTATCAGGGCTTTGGGATCTGGATCAGTCCAAGGAACATATCAATCTACTAGAGCTAAGAGCAGTAGTCCTGGGCCTGGAACATTTCTTACAGAAAGTTCAGGGCAAGATTGTTCTAATTCGTTCAGACAACTCAACAGTAGTGACTTACATAAACCGCCAGGGCGGAACGAAGTCGCCCAGTCTCTGTATGATGACATGGAAACTGCTTTGTTGGTGCCTGGATCATGGGATCACCTTGAAAGCAGTTCATATTCCGGGGAGGTTAAATCTGCTAGCAGACTCATTGAGCCGAAGGATGAGTGTTTTACCCACGGAATGGCAACTAAATCAATGTGTGGCGGATCGTCTGTTCGACCATTGGGGGAAACCCAACATAGATTTGTTCGCGATGAAGAAGAATGCGAAGATGACGACGTACGTCTCTCCGATTCCAGACCCAAGCGCTTTCGCAACAGATGCGTTAGCTATCAGCTGGGAGGGAATGTATGCATATGCATTCCCCCCAGCAATCCTGATTCCAAAGGTGCTTCAGAAAATCAGGCAGCAGGAGTGCCAAGTGCTTCTGATCGCCCCGGATTGGCCAAGCCGATCGTGGTATACGGATCTGCTGGACCTTCTGGTCTGCAATCCGGTTCCGCTGCCTCTGATGGACAACCTTATCTTCCAGGGCAAGGCCCTTCACGACAATCCGTCAATGTTCCGATTGACTGCGTGGATGTTGTCAAGGAATCTAGAATTAAGGAGGGCTTTTCTGAGCAAGCGGCCATGTTTATGGCCAAAGCCAGGAGGGGGTCAACCTCCAGAGCATATAATTATAAAATCAACAGATTTGCAGAATGGTGCTCAAAAAGATGTATTGATCCAATGGAATCATCTATTCAGGTAGTGGCTGATTTCCTCTGTCACCTATATGATGCCTATAGCCTCAAGCCTAACTCTATTGCTGGTTATAAGTCAGCTTTAATGACTGTTATTCCTTGCTTGGCTAATAGGGGGAGTGATGAAGTAAGTACATTAAATGTATTAATTAAAGGCATGGGCAATCTAAGACCAAGGAATCCTCCACTGATTCCGTCTTGGAGTTTATCACTGGTGCTCCAGGTACTAGGTGATAAGCCTTTTGAACCACTTAGTTCCATTTCTATGAAAATGTTAACTCTTAAAACTGTATTTTTAATTGCTGCGGCCTCGGCGAGGCGTAGGAGTGAAATTCACGCCTTATCAGCCGAGGTTGACCGTTTTGTGGTTACAGGGGAAGGCCTTAAGCTTCTACCTAGGATTAATTTCTTGTCTAAAAATCAGTCATTGAAATATCCAGGTCAGCCTATTTTTTTGCCATCTTTAACTAGATATGATCCTAATTCTAAAGTATGGTGCCCCGTACGGGCGCTGCTCCGGTACAAACAGCGTACTTCGGAGTGGCGTACCGACCAGTCAGCGTTATGGTTGTCATATATTGAACCCCATGGTAGGGCGTCTAAGGACACCATTTCTAGGTGGATTGTGGAATGTATTCAATTTTGTCACAAATCCGCCACCGGGCGACAGGTTGACGTGGCCAAGGCTCACAGTGTCCGCGGTGTCGTGACATCCACTGCCCTTTTTAATGGGGTCCCTGTGGATGATATTATGTCAGTGGCTCAGTGGCACTGTGAGTCAAGTTTTACAGACCATTACCTCCGTGACACCTCTAACCCTCTCGCCTTGTCGATTTTGAAACAATAACCGCTTTATGTTGTGAAGACTGCCTCCGCATTGCTTATATACTTCGCCATTCAGCGACGGTGACAACCACTTGTCGGGACTGTATCATCCTTCTCTACTGGATTCATGATGACAGCTTCCTAGTACAACAAGGTCAGTCTTGTTCATGTGTTGTTCATTGTTTTGTATTGTCACGTTACCCAGTGTTATTAATATGGTGATGGTTTATGTGGGTTGTGGTTCTTTAGAGAGAGTATACGAAAATGGAGCCTTTTCGTCTCTGTCCTATAGTACTTAGCACTAGTACATAGAGAGCGTGTAGGACATTGAGGTCATTTAATCTTCCTCCCAAGGGAGGGGGGGGGAGCGCATATGACAAATCGGTCATCTCTCAGGCATCGGTTGTGTTATCCGATGGTTTATCAAATCCTGACTGTGTTTTCACACAGTTTCAGACGTCATAAGTGCCTTGAACGCTTGAAAGCGTATAGGGAAGAGCTGGTCTTTTGACCTCGCCTCCCTCCCGCCAGATTCACTTTCGAATTCTGGCAATATCAAAAGTATTAGGGAGGTAAGTATACTCTTGATGTGAAATAAACGAAATCTAGGATTTCTTTTTTCACGAGAGAGTTGATACTTACCTCCCTAGATACTGACCCGGCCTCTCCGCCCCACAGAGGCTCGGTCTTCAGGCTCTGGGTAGTTGCATGTGTTAGCCAATAAATGAGCCAGAGGAAGTAGTAGTCGGCGCATGCGCGGTGGTGGGGCGAGCATCCGCCGGACTACCTCTGACTCCCTGCCCAGTAGGGGCACCTAACTGTTTTTAATCTGAGTGTTTTATTGAGTGAAAGCCGATATTTAGCAATATCAAAAGTATTAGGGAGGTAAGTATCAACTCTCTCGTGAAAAAAGAAATCCTAGATTTCGTTTATTTTTAGCTAACCTCTGCCCATTTCTGACTACGCTCCGCCCATTTCTTGCTAAGCGCCGCCCATTTCTAGCTATTCCCTGCCCATTTCGTGCTAAGATGCTCCCATTTCTAGCTATTCCCTGCCGATTTGTTGGTAAGCTCCACCCATTTCTAGCTATGCCCCACCAATTTCTAGCTAGTCCACGCCCATTTCTAGGTATTTCTGCCCATTTCTAGGTGTTTCCCGCCCATTTCTAACTTCCCCACCCATTTCCATCTATTCCCCACCCATTTCTAGCTATTCTCTGCCCATTTCTAGCTATTCCCTGCACATTTCTAGCTTTTCCCACACATTTCTAGCTATTCCCCGCCCATTTCTAGCTATTCACCACACATTTTTAGCTGTTCACCACCCATTTCTAGCTATTCCCCGCACATTTCTAGCTATTCCCCGCACATTTCTAGCTATTCCCTGCACATTTGTAGCTTTTCCCACACATTTCTAGCTATTCCCCGCCCATTTCTAGCTATTCACCACCCATTTTTAGCTGTTCGCCGCCCATTTCTAGCTATTCCCCGCACATTTCTAGCTATTCGCTGCACATTTCTAGCTATTCCCAGCACATTTCTAGCTTTTCCCACACATTTCTAGCTATTCCCCGCCCATTTCTAGCTATTCCCCGCACATTTCTAGCTATTCCCCGCACATTTCTAGCTTTTCCCACACATTTCTAGCTATTCCCCGCCCATTTCTAGCTATTCCCCGCACATTTCTAGCTATTCCCCGCACATTTCTAGCTTTTCCCACACATTTCTAGCTATTCCCCGCCCATTTCTAGCTATTCCCCACACATTTCTAGCTATTCCGCGCACATTTCTAGCTTTTCCCACACATTTCTAGCTATTCCCCGCCCATTTCTAGCTATTCCCCACACATTTCTAGCAATTCCCCGCACATTTCTAGCTTTTCCCACACATTTCTAGCTATTCCCCGCCCATTTCTAACTATTCCCCGCACATTTCTAGCTATTCCTCGCACATTTCTAGCTTTTCCCACACATTTCTAGCTATTCCCCGCCCATTTCTAGCTATTCACCACCCATTTTTAGCTGTTCGCCGCCAATTTCTAGCTATTCCCCGCCCATTTCTAGCTATTCCCTGCACATTTCTAGCTTTTCCCACACATTTCTAGCTTTTCCCACACATTTCTAGCTATTCCCCGCCCATTTCTAACTATTCCCCGCACATTTCTAGCTATTCCTCGCACATTTCTAGCTTTTCCCACACATTTCTAGCTATTCCCCGCCCATTTCTAGCTATTCACCACCCATTTTTAGCTGTTCGCCGCCCATTTCTAGCTATTCCCCGCACATTTCTAGCTATTTCCTGCACATTTCTAGCTTTTCCCACACATTTCTAGCTATTCCCCGCACATTTCTAGCTTTTCCCACACATTTCTAGCTATTCCCCGCCCATTTCTAGCTATTCCCCGCACATTTCTAGCTATTCCCCGCACATTTCTAGCTTTTCCCACACATTTCTAGCTATTCCCCGCACATTTCTAGCTATTCCCCGCACATTTCTAGCTATTCCCCGCACATTTCTAGCTTTTCCCGCACATTTCTAGCTATTCCCCGCCCATTTCTAGCTATTCCCTGCACATTTCTAGCTATTCCCCGCACATTTCTAGCTTTTCCCACACATTTCTAGCTATTCCCCGCCCATTTCTAGCTATTCCCCGCCCATTTCTAGCTATTCCCCGCACATTTCTAGCTTTTCCCACACATTTCTAGCTATTCCCCGCCCATTTCTAGCTATTCCCCGCACATTTCTAGCTATTCCCCACACATTTCTAGCTTTTCCCACACATTTCTAACTATTCCCCGCCCATTTCTAGCTATTCCCCGCACATTTCTAACTATTCCCGCCCATTTCTAACTATACTCCACCAACTTAATATGTGTGATGGAATCTATTCAGTATATTTAAACCTGAATTCCCAGAATATAAATTTCAAGGTAATTACTGATATACAGGTAAGCTGTTGAATATTGTGATAGTAATTTGTCCCAGGCAAGTTAGTTTCAAAATATTCTACAGAATGTTTATTAAATTGTATATAAACTGTATGGCATCAGATACTTGAGTGATTGATCGCCTCCCTCCTCGCAGCAATCCAAACCTTAAACCTTTAACCCTCGAATTCGTTGGAAAAAATTTTGATTTTCTCATGTAAAATGTCCATTTGGAGACCAAGAGAAGGGTATTTTTGAAAATTTCCCATTGGAATCACTGGCTTGTTTATCGAGCCAGTCATTCCAGTGGTAAATTTTCTAAAATACTCTTCTCTTGGTCTGCAAATGAACATTACCCAAGACCACACCTGAAGGCGTTTTTGACTGATATGAGTGTTAAAGCTCGAAATCCAGAACACATAACTTGCACATATTAAATAAATCACACATACACCAAATTTATAGAAAATATGCAATGACTTGTTTAAGTGGATTGCCGTTAGTAGCAGGTACCGTACTAGTCAAGGAAATCTTGGAATCTGACAATTTTTAATTGATTAAGGCCTAGAAATCATGGGAAAATCATTAGGGAAGATGCAGAAGCCCTGTAGTAATCACTGCATCCATCTGTCCGTCCGTCCATAACATAAGAAATTGCGTAAAAATAATTTAATGAAACTTGGCAGGCCGCTTCTTTAGGATGGTTAGATGTGCCTTTTGAAGGATTCACCTTTACAGGGCCAAGATTTTGTGTGAAAATTTACTTTATTGTAAAAACTCTTTTTTTGTCTTGAAGGATTCACCTTTATAGGTTTACGGTTATGGATGAAAATTGAGTTATCGAGCCAGTCATTCCAGGGGTAAATTTTCAAAAATTGTCTTCTCTTTGTCTGCAAATGGATACTTCAATACCACTTCGGAGGCCAAGAGAATACTATTTTTGAAAGTTTACCACTGAAATGATGAATCATAAATATTACAAAATAGTATTCTCTTTGCCTGCAAATGGACATTTACTAAACACAAATTTCAATTGTCTTGAAAAATCTTGACAAATAAGGGGTTAATCCTTTAACACAGAAGTTAACCAAAAACAGCTTTTGCAGTGGTCTTGATAAATGTCCATATGCCGGCGAAGAGAAGAGTATTTTTGAAAATGTATTACTGGAATAATTGGCTCAATAAACGAGCCAGTTATTCCAGTCATAAATTTTGAACATTTATCACAGGAAAAACTGGCTCGCAAAAAAAATCTTCAATGGACCTTTCCAGTTTATCCATGAATCATATGACATCATAATCAACTGCGTGACCTGTAGGATTACGTCCTAATCAATTACAGTGTGATGGACATAGATAAGTTTATCACGAACGCTTAACTCTTTAATGGTCATGCTGGCCAAAACCGGCCTCTGCAGTGGTCTTGAGGAATGTCCATTTACAGGACCAGAAAAGGCTTTTTGAAAATTTATGGACTGGCTCGATATCCGAGCACGTCATTCCAGTAATAAATTTTCAAAAGCTGTCTTCTCTTCTCCTTTAAATGGATATTCAATAGGCAGATAATTACATTTTCTTGACAAAATCTGACCATTAAAGGGTTAAATAATGATGGACTAAACATTGTACGAATTGTATGTCTTTCCTATTTAATAAAAATGTCGAATATTTTGAAACTAATTTGACTGGACACTGTTGCTGCCATACATAGCCAGCAACAGGACCCACTCGAATTAGTTTCAAAATATTCAACAGCTTCCCTGTATAGTTTTCTGGAAATTGATAGTCAGGAAGTTCAGGGATCGATCGATCCCAACATGGGCAAAGTATGGGTGAAGCTTACATAAAGATGTGCAGGGCATAGCTAAAACTGGATTCCTCCATTGGTCTTTTGAACAATTCTGTTGGTTAAAGGTGCATATTGACAGTAAAATTTCTGAAAATAAAATTGTTCTAATTGTACACTTAGAGGCTTAAACTGTGTGCCTATATGTAATGAAACGAAATAAATCTTAACATATGATGATTCCATTCCATATAAATTAATATAGTTTTTTAAGTTGCGAAATTGAAATAGAGGCAAGGGTTTCTATTTCAATTTCGCAAAAATTATATTAATTTATATGGAATGGAATCATCATATGTTAAGATTTATTTCGTTTAACAATTTTATTTTCAATCATTATGTTGTGAATATGCACATTTAACGTGTTCATAATGCATAATAAGTAACCAGTCCTAAATGGGTGTATCAATATGCAATTTTATTTATAAATACAGACATGTATAAAATGATTTTTTTGTAAGTACACTTCTTAACTGTTAATTTTATTTACAGATTATGTGATAAAATATCCATAGCTGCTCTATGGCAGCAAATAAATTATTTTGTACAAGTGTACTGTTTGTCTTGCATATATTCTGCTTCCCTAAGACAGTACATTAGCTTCCAGTGAGGGTGTCTACAGGAATATGGGGTGTCACAAAATGATTATTATACCCAAGTCTTGATGAAAAGCGGGAATTATGCTGTCCCACCTGTGTGAGTCGGTTTGCGGAAATTGATTGTAACGCAACTCCTCTGAAACTGTTGAAACAAATTTCAACCAAATTTGGTATGTGAATTACGCATGTGATTGCGATGTGAGAGAAGGTATTTACCTTTGCCTCTGTTCCAAGGGGGGGGGGGGGGGGGTTGGGTTGGAGGGTGTAGATCAAAATGTCAAAGCGGAAATTGATTGTAGCGCAACTCATCCGAAGCTGTTGGACGGAATTCAACCAAATTTTGTATATAAGTTACCCAAAAGGTCAAAGCCGTGAACGTGAAGATTTGCGATGGTGCATCATCCACCCTACAGTTTAGTGTATGGTATAAATGCTATTCTGATTACACCATATATATATATATATATTATTCTATGCTGATCAGAAGACAAGCAATGAAAGGTCTTTGTTATCAGAATTACATTAGTGTGATATGATTAATATTAAATGGTCATAAGGGCTTTGGTTATATGATAAACGTGTATTTTTTAAACCAACTATTGGCTTTTTTGCCTGAATAGTGTGTAACTTTGGAAATATGTTGTTCTATAGATAACAGTTGAACAATATGAATAACGCTCTGTGGCCAAAAAGATGGTGGTTCTTGAACTGTCGCGATACTGCAAACCACCAGACAGTAACTTTAGTGAACCAAAACTTGACTCACTTAATATTTTGACTTAGCCACCAACAACTTTCAGTAAAATTGTTTTCAAAATATTTATTACGTCTAGAGATATAACCTTTGGAATATATTGGCTGAAAAACCTCAACAGTCGGATAGTTAAGACTGCTGCTCTGCTATAGTTAATGAGTCGCGTTAACCCATTCATGTCTACGCTAGCCAAGGATGGCCACCCACTCCAGACTTACCGGCTGAGTGATACCAATGTATATCCTGGAAGTGTTTTACCTTTAGCCAGAAGCTACCTGCGTTATTCAAGCATATTTGTATGCTGAAATATTGTATCAATATATGCAGTAAAGTTATTGTAAGAAGATTGTCAACTTTCCCAGATGCCAGCTATAGTCATTTTACTAGAAACTCATCACACAGCATATTACAGATTTAATTTATCACAAAGCGTTGTCAGATGCCCCTTGGGAAATGCATTTGTCAGACTCAGCCAGTATATGCAACAATGGAGGAGTCAAGTTTTAGCTATGCCCCGCCCATCTCTAGCTAAGCTCCACCCACTCTTTGTCCGTGTTAGAATCGATCGATCTCTTCGCTCCCTGAATTGCAATTTCCAGAAATCTATACAGGTAATGCTGTTGAATATTTTGAAGGTAATTTGACTCTGGCAGCAACAGTGCCCTGTCAAATTAATTTCAAAATATTCAACAAAATGTTTATTAAATAAAGACATACAATTCGTACAACTTGACGGACTATTAAGTGTTTATGATGGACTATATCGTGTCACTCATGATGGAATTGATTATGACATCAGCCTACATGTGATGTTGTTGACTATGACATATGATTGATCGATAAACTGGATTCGTCAATATTTTAGAAGTGGTTTCATTTATTTCAATTTAATTTTTTCAGAATTCTGAAAAAAATGTCAAATAAACGCAAAATTTCTAAAAAAAATATATTTAATTTACTACACACAAACCATTTGTTGAATATATTTAGGCATAAAACGGTTAAACCACCTGTCTTTTGTGATGAGTTTTTGATGGACCATACTGTCACTAAACAGATTTGGCTTACTAAGAAATGGGACATATCCTTCCATGGTCAGGTGATAATCTCTTCTATAATGGCCAAGTCGACCAAAAACGGCTTCTATAGTGGTCTTGAAAAATGTGCATTTGCAGACCAAGGGAAGAATAACTTAGAAAACTTACCACTGGAATGACTGGCTCGATAACGAGCCAGTCATTCAAGTGGTAAGTTTTCTAAAATATCTTGGCCTGCAAATGGACATTTCTTTTTGAGAAATACTTATTTTAAAAAACAATTTGGCCATTAAAGGGTTAATGATGAAGATTAATCATGAAAATTAAAATTCAATCTAGCCAGCCATTCCAGTTGTAAATTTTCAAAAAAAAGTCTTGGCCTACAAATGAACATAACCCAAAAGAACTATTTGAAGACGTTTTTGCCAAATCCGTCATTATATGGTTAATCCATAGAAATCTAATAAACATAGAATGCCTGTGGGCATACCGTCACTATGGAATGCATTATCCTGACCTCCGGTGCTGTGCGTTCAGTAAAATGCATCTGCGCATGTTTGGACGGGCTGACAAATGATCATCCGCATATATAGCCTCCAAAAGTGAGTAAATTTTCTTTTGGTAATTCGAAGAAAAATTTACCAGATCCACACAATTTTATCATAAATAAACTTGTATTGGCTAAATTAATCTGGCACCTTATTCGGTTATGTAATAGAATTAGTAATAAAAACATATTAGTGTGGAGAATATGATAAAATACTGAACTGAAATTCTGAATTTGAGAGGGTCATAAGCATTCTACGGTTACCCGTAATCCCGTATTAGATTTCTATGTTTAATGCGGTATTGAAACAAAATATTACAATTATTACTTTGGATACTTCAATCTACAATTTACACTAATATAGTCCAGCGCTCATGCGTGGTACCGTCATGGTCAAAATCCTTTTATACATCCTTGTATATGCACTAACTCAATGAAACGTTCCAATAGACCTTTCCCACATTAGCGTATTTTGGGAAAATACCTTCCCGGAATGCATCTCACATACTACTTCTGTCTGATAAACGCGATAGTCGACGCACAAACAGCGTTTCTTTACTATTGGAATCAGATACAATGCACTTTAAGCAGTTTATATGAAGAACTAATTTCATAATATTGTTGAAGTCATACATCATTGGAAAGCTAAGCCAATTTTCTATACGTTTCTGTATTCGTTTTTATAGTTTGAAAAATTTAGTACAGTTGATTGTAATTCAAAAAATAAAAACCTATTGTCAACTTGATTTAATGATTCTAGGTATAATGGGGTATTGGATATATGCAAATAACCCAGTGAAAGATTTACAAAAAATAAATAAAATAGTGCATTAATGATTAGGCAATTGAATGCGCTTTCTAATGATATATGACTTAAATATTATAGTGATTTTAGTTTGTCATAGGAACGGTTTAAATTGCGGTGTATTTTAGTGCAATAGTAACTCGATGCGGGGCAGCTGCTTGTTCACGGCATTACCAGCCAACAGTTTTGCTCTGAGCGTTGATCTAGGGGAATCCGGGAATAATGACGTCAATGTGGGAAAGGTGTATTCAAGCACTCCTAACCATACACCAGATATTCTACCACAGATTGCTTTTCACTTTATGCACGTGACTCGTGCTAAAGAATTATCTGGGCATTCATGTAATTTCCATCCAGGGTGATTGCACTCGTCTAATCGTTCATCACGCAATTCACAAGTGACGTCACTAAGCCACACTGGACCTGATTGAGCGGTGATTAAGCCACTTTCTATAGCCTCCCCTCCCAGGAAGCCGAGTTGTCGACATGCTACATCAGCACTGATGTGATTCCATCCTCGGCTGCATACCACGCCCCATGTTCCTTGGTGGTATACCTCGACGTAACCTTCAAAAGGACGCTTTTCAAAAATTGTGCGGTTGTTTGAGATACGAATGAAATGTTCTGAAAACAGACAAGCAAATGTAATAAGGTTATCGTGAAGTATTAAGATTAGGAAATATTTTGATAAATTGTGTGATGAACATCTTCATAGCTACAATTTTACTTTGACATTTGTAGCTGCCATTATTTGGGATTCTATTGTTTTCTCTTTTGCCCAATGGAGGAATCTAGTTTTAGCCATGCCCCGCCCAACTCTCAGCTCAGCTCCACCCATGCTTTGCCTGTGTTGGGATCAAATCTATCCATGTACTCTCTAAACCTCAATTTCCAGAAAAATCATACAGGTACATGTAAGGTGGAGAAGCCAGTCAAATTAGTTTCAAAATATTCAACAGAATGTTTATTGAATAGTAGACATACAATTCGTGGAACTTGACGGACCATTAAGTATTTATGACAGACTATATCGCGTCATTCATGACATAACTGATGATGACAGCTAGCTAGGCTAGAAATTCTTATAACAATTTCACTGATAATTGTTGCTGGTTATAGCAGCAACAAGTTTCCTTCAGATTGTTCAAGTAATAATCGATAGTAAATTATTGTACTATTGGCCTCCAATGTAATCAGACTTACGCCTTGATCGTGCATAGGGAGAGTATAGTAGTTGTATTTTAAAGGAAAGGAAAAGGGAGATAACAAATGATGTTTATTGGTAATCTCATACGATATTAAATAAACTACTACCGGTAAAAATTAAAATGAATCGGGATTATGTGCGAAAAAGCATTTACTAAGAGCGCTTAACTTAGAGTCAAATAGTGACCAAGCTGGTGCTTCTCACTCTGCCATGTGTCAATGGTGTGTGCAGGTATACATCATAGGCCTACCTGAATATAATGAAAGCGCACCTGAATATAGTTTTGTAAGTGGTATGAATATTATTCTCTATAGGCACAGATATAGAGCGATTAACTCGCTACTGCTATATTGATCCTTTTGAAAACGTTATATTTGAGTCACCTTTTCTGGAGGAAGCGACAAGTTTCGGTCAAAATGATTTGAAAATACACTGCTGGTTTCCAAGGTCGCAATATGATGCCTACTATATATTTCGACATTCTTATGACCGAATGTAGACCGTTTTCACTTCAAGAGTATACTTACCTCCATAATATTGCTAAATATCGGCTTTCACTCAATAAAACACTCAGATTAAAACAGTTAGGTGCCCCTACTGGGCAGGGAGTCAGATGACAGTCAGGCGGATGCCAGCCCCACCACCGCGCATGCGCCGACTAGTACTTCCTCTTTGCTAATTTATTGGCAGAGGGTCTACACATGCTTTGTTGGTTTACGGTTTTCTTAGCTGTTTAAGACTTAAATTCATACTCTAGAAGTGTTATATATCCTGTGTGAGATGGCAGATCGTCTATATTCGCCGGAGGAGGGCCCAGTACCTAGCCATCAGGTGACTTCTAGTATATTTTAGCGAGTTTATCCCGTTGTAATGTGTTTCCGGGACTCGCGTTTATCATGATAAGCGCCTAAAATAACTAGTTTATTTCAAAATGGCGCTATGAAATACTGATCTCTCTGTGTTTATGTCCACAGGTATCTACCTAGGAATGTTAGGACATCACATCTTCAGAGAGTTTGTTTTTCTCTCCACCAAGGTTCCATTTCCTACTAACATTGTTAGGTTATCTAACCAAAAATCTTTTCCCAGTGAGTTGGAGGCCTCGGATGAAGGTCTTCTCACTTTGCCCTCTTGGTCCCCTTCCCGCCCCTTAAGGTGGAGAGAGTTAAGAGGTCATAATGTTGGTGGAGCGTCCGGTTCATCAGATCAGATGGTTTGTCTATGCTAAAGACTTAGGTACTCTAGTTATGATATGAGGCATTTCAATTATATTTGACAATATTTATAAAATCTTACTGCCATTTATCATTGTTTATCTGATGTTTGTATAGTCTGTATAAACTATCCTGTCTAGTTAGGATGTTCTGGATATGATTACAATTCGTCCTTACACCTGGAGGTTTTGTTTCGGATCGATTTAACTTCTTATTTTTGAAGTTATGACGTCATAATCAGCCTTGCGCATTACTATCAGTTAAAAGTTTTGTCCAACGCTGATTTATTATCATTATTAGCTTGGGTCTTATGGCCCCTTCCTCCTTGTTTATTTCGTGTTGAGTTCTAATTCAATATCTGTAATACTCATTGTCTTCGTCCTCTGCTGTGTTTCAGAGGCCTGGTTGTCCTTCATGTGGAAGGTTTATCCTTGACAAGTTCTTCCCCCATTTATGCTCCCAGTGCAGCCCATGTGGGCCATTGCTTAAATGTGAGATCTGTAAAAGGTGGTGGGGGGGGGGGGGGGGGCTAATGTCTGAATTTCTCTCAGTGCAGACCAGGGACAAGGCTCCAGAGGAGGAGAGGAAGAGTAAGAAAGAGGCTTCTGGTAAGAAGGGTAAGAGGAAGGCCTCGTCCGCTATGGATATGGAGGCCTTCCGTATTGAGATGATGGGAGAGATGAAGAGGACAATTAAAGATTTGGTCCCAGAGTTGCTTCGTGGCATGCTTCTTGGTCAAAATCTTGCATTGTCCTCTTCATCTGCTCCGGAGCAGATAATCCCCGCCTCTGAATCGATACTATTTAGGGACCTATCAGTTTTCGACCATGATTCAGAGGTGTCCCTAATAGAGGGTGAAATCCATGGTAAGAACACTGGCAGAAGGCTTGCCGCGCCAGTTGTTCGTGGTCAGGTGTCGCTGGAACCGGCCTGCCTATCAGGCCAGGATTGTCCGCACCCTGCAGGTACCAGTTCCTCCTATGGTACCTCTCCTGGCCAGTCCGGGTTAGCATTCTTTGCTAACCTGGAGTCTAATCTTTCTGGCCAGGAAGAAGAGGATTATCTGCTGGGTTCTCCTTCTGGCGCCATGGCCATGGACATTGACGTACGTGCAGCCCTCGCAGGGAACACGGGCGGCATTGTCCACGTTACTACTCATGCAGGAGTAGCGTTCACGGCGCAGAAGGTAGCCCGGGCTGGATCTAATGGCCAGTTTTACCGCATACCTCGGCTTGCTGATGGTATAGCAGGTGCTGGCCAGGGCCGTGGTGTGGCAAAATTTTCCCCACGCAATACCATGGCGCCTGCTCCTGGTCAAGCCAGTCAGTTTAGCATGCCTGTTCTTTCAGGCCTGCATGCTTTCTCTGGCTTGCCAGGCGTATCAGTTCCTCCAGCCACATACACACCTGTGATTGGTCAGGAGGATGACGAAGGCCCTTGTCTTGTAGAGCATTCGCAGGTGCCCACGGAGGAAGACTGGTCTGACGCTTGTCAGTGGCTAATCAATGTCAGACCAGATCTTGCCGTGGATCAGTCGCCCAGTCAACGGGACCAGCGCCCGTGGCTGGCAGGTAAACCGACTGTTACCGCTATGCCATCTTTGCAGTTAGCTGATCATATTGTTGATATGTTCACTGCAGCGGAGACGTCCATTAGTGCACATGGACGTTTAGCGAAGGCCCCCCGCGAAGTGGCAAAGCGGTGCCGTATTACAGCTGATCAATATCAGCTATATGGTGGAGATGACCGTGCTGCGCTGGGTGAAGATATGCGGCCAGGTTCCCGGTCTGACACCGCGTTATGTGATGCGGAAGAGAGTTCGAGGGCGTCTACTGCAGCACTTTCGCATGTCTCACAGTTGTTACAAGGGGTAGTAACGGCATCCGCATTATGTCAGCCTAGTCCGGTGATTGTCCAGAGAGCCATCCAAGATGGAATTAACTTGGCTTTGGACTGTTTAACCCGGTCTGTAACCAGGAGTGTCTGGGCGAGGAGCACGTTTTCTCTTGATAACTTGTGCCCGTCCCAGGATTTATATAATAGGCTGCTGCGTACGCCTATGACAGGTTCTGGTCTCTTTGGAGGTGAGGGATGTAAGCATCTCCAGGAGATGGTTACCCTGGTCAATAACCAGAGGGCATTACATGATCAATTTGAAGTGCTCCGTAGAGAGCGCTTCGCGCAGCTCCCCCTGCGTATCATCCCCTGCAGGCTCGAGGTGGCACTGGCCAGATCAGAGGCCAGCCACCAGTGCAGCGTCGGCCACAGCCGCATGCGCTTCGGCCAGCAGCGAGGGGGTGCAGGCTCGTCCGGCGCAGCCAGCCAGGCAGCCGCCTGCGCACCGTGGTATGCGCGGTGCGGGCCATGGTGCACGAGGATCTGGTCGTGGTAATCGTACCTGACGGTGATTACCACAGTAAGAGCTACCCCAGTGCATCTGCACCAGGAGACAGTGCCACTCTTGCGCTCCTTATGTCCACCTCTCTCCCTAGGTGGACCAGTGGGAGGCCGATTGGCCAACCACATGCAAGAGTGGGAACGGTTGACTCAGGACCGTTTAGTCATGCGATGGCTTTCAGTCGGGTATCATCCCTACTGGATAACAGGCCCACCATCACGACTGTCTCTGGTGCCGGTCTGGACTCAAATTCCAAGAGATCCAGATCAGCGGTTGTGTATAGAGGAGGAGATAAATTCCCTCATACTCAAGGAAGCAATTCAACCGGCACAACATTGTCCGGGCTTCTATTCAACCATGTTCTTGGTAACGAAAAGCACTGGATGGTGGAGACCAATTCTCAACCTCAAGCCATTGAACAAGTTCATAGAAACACCCAGTTTCAAGATGGAAACTGTGAGATCGGTGGTGGCAGGGTTGGAGAGGGGAATGTGGACAGCTTCAATAGATTTGAAGGATGCTTATTTCCACATTCCAATAGCGAGGAGTTTCCGTTGCTTCCTGAGATTTGCATTCCAGGGCAGACAGTGGGAATTCAGGGTGTTACCCTTCAGAATTTCTACGGCTCCTCGGGTCTTCACCAGGGTGGTTCTTGCGATAACAGCATACCGCCGCAGGAGAAGCAGAGCAGTCCACACGTACGTAGATGACTGGCTGTTAAAAGCACACAACCAGGAAAGTTTATCAGCGAATCTGGAGATAGTTTTGAAAACTCACAGATTTAGGCTGGATAATAAATTTTCAAAAATCAGAGCTGACTCCATCCCAGAAGTTTGTTTGCCTGGGAATGTTCTTCGATCTGGAGATAGGATATGTTTATCCTACTCAGGAGAGGGTACATATACTCATCTCAGTAATACTGTCAGTGTGCAACAGTCGAACTGTACTGGCACGGGTTTATCTGAGAATGCTGGGATTGATGGTTTCTCTGGAACCAGTCATTCCTCAGGCGGTCTTACGCAGGCGGCCGATCCAGTTATTTCTCATGACACAATGGACCCAGAGTACAGGTTCACTGGACTCAAGCGTGTCAGTGTTGGAGCCTCTAATTCATCACCTTCAATGGTGGTTGAAGACAGAGAATCTCCTGGCGGGGGTAATGTTAACCCCTCCTCACCCTCAGTTAACGATGTATACAGATGCATCGATGGAGGGGTGGGGAGCTTGCCTGGAAGAATCCACGATATCAGGGCTTTGGAATCTGGAACAGTCAAAGGAACATATAAATCTACTGGAATTACGAGCAGTAGTCCTGGGCCTGGAACATTTCTTACAGAAAGTTCAGGGCAAGAGTGTTCTAATTAGATCAGACAACTCAACAGTAGTGACGTGCGTAAACCCCCAGGGCGGAACGAAGTCGCCCAGTCTCTGTTCGACCACTGGTGGAAACCCAACATAGATTTATTCGCAACGAAGAAGAATGCGAAGATGACGACGTACGTCTCTCCGATTCCAGATCCAAGCGCTTTCGCAACAGATGCATTAGCTATCAGCTGGAGGGAATGTATGCATACGCATTCCCTCTAGCAATCCTGATTCCAAAAGTTCTTCAGCAAATCAGACAGGATGAGTGCCAAGTGCTTCTGATCGCCTCAAATTGGCCAAGCCGATCATGGTATACAGATCTGCTGGACCTTCTGGTCTGCAATCCGGTTCCTCTGCCTCGGATGGACAATATTATCTTCCAGGGCAAGAACCTTCACAACAATCCGTCAATGTTCCAATTGACTGCGTGGATGTTGTCAAGGAATCTAGAATTAAGGCGGGCTTTCTGAGCAAGCAGCCATGTGCATGGCAAAAGCCAGGAGGGGGTCAACCTCCAGAGCATATAATTATAAAATCAACAGATTTGCAGAATGGTGCTCAAAAAGATGTATTAATCCAATGGATTCATCTATTCAGGTAGTAGCCGATTTCCTCTGTCACCTGTATGATGCCTATAGCCTCAAGCCTAACTCTATTGCTGGCTATAAGTCAGCCTTAATGTCAGTTATCCCTTGCTTGGCTAATAGGGGAAGTGATGAAGTAAATACATTAAATACTTTAATCAAAGGCATGGGCAATCTAAGACCAAGGAATCCCCCAGTGATTCCGTCTTGGAGTTTATCACCAGTGCTTCAGGTGCTAGCTGATAGGCTGTTTGAACCACTAAGCTCCATTTCTATGAAAATGTTGACGCTTAAAACTGTATTTTTAATTGCTGCGGCCTCAGCTAGGCGTAGGAGTGAGATCCATGCCTTGTCAGCCGAGGCAGACCATTTTGTAGTTACAGGGGAAGGCCTTAGGCTTCTACCCAGGATATATTTCATGGCGAAAAACCAGTCTTTGAAATATCCGGGTCAACCGATAATTTTACCAGCTTTGACTAGGTTTGATCCTAATTCAAAACTATGGTGTCCAGTCCGAGCATTAATCCGGTACAAACAACGTACTCAAGATTGGCGGATGGACCCAACAGCGTTATGGTTGTCTTATATTGAGCCCCATGGCAGGGTGTCAAAGGACACCATTTCCAGGTGGATTGTAGAGTGTATTCAATTTTGCCATAAATCCGCCACAGGTAAACAAGTTGACATGGCTAAGTCTCACAGTGTCCGAGGTGTAGTGGCTTCCACTTCCCTATTTAATGGGGTACCTGTGGATGACATTATGTCAGTAGCTCAGTGGCACTGTGAGTCAAGTTTTACCGACCATTATCTCCGTGATACCTCGAATCCTCTCGCCTTATCGATTTTGAAAAGCTAATCTAGGTGTACATATTTTGATGAGGTATCCTCATTTTTTTATATATTTCACATTTAATCATTGGAAACATCTACTTTATGGGCTGCATCAGTCTTCACCAATGGGGAGATGATGACAGCACCAATCTTCCACAAGGTGAGTCTTGTGTGTGTTGTCCATGGTTTTTTGTAATGTCACGTGACCCTTCATTATTAATATGGCGATGGTACGTGCTTTATGTGGTTCATTATTGAGAGTATACGAAAATGAAGCTTTTTCGTTTAATGTCCTATAGTACATGGCACTTGTACGTTGAGAGCGTATGGGACATTGAGGTCATTCAGTCTTCCTCCCAAGAGGAGGGGGGAGGGGGGAGCGCATATGACTTTTGGTCATCTCTCAGCCATCGGTTTGTGTTAGCCGATGTTTCCTTTCTATTCCTGATTGTGTTTCCACCCAATTTCAGAAGTTTAAGTGCCTTAGTCGCAGAAAAGTGCATAGGGAAGAGCTGGTCTTTTGACCTCGCCTCCCTCCCGCCGAATTCACTGACGAATTCTGGCAATATCAAAGAGTATTAGGGAGGTAAGTATACTCTTGAAGTGAAATAAACGAAATCACGGATTTCTTTTTTCACGAGAGAGTTGATACTTACCTCCCTAATACGGACCCGGCCTCTCCGCCCCACTGAGGCTCGGTCCACAGGCTCTTATTATGTTGCATGTGTGTCAGCCAATAAATTAGGCAGAGGAAGTACTAGTCGCCGCATGCGCGGTGGTGGGCTGGCATCCGCCTGACTGTCATCTGACTCCCTGCCCAGTAGGCGCACCTAACTGCTTTAATCTGAGTGTTTTATTGAGTGAAAGCCGATATTTAGCAATATCAAAGAGTATTAGGGAGGTAAGTATCAACTCTCTCGTGAAAAAAGAAATCCGTGATTTCGTTTAGTCTCTGGAAACAATGGCTTTCAGTCAAATTGTTTTAAAACGAGACAGTATTTTACCTGTAGGTCGCAATGTGTAATCAGCTTGGCCCAAATATAACTCGGCTTATATGACCGGCGAAAGCGGGTATTATTTATTCGCACAGCATATACCAGAGTGCATAAGTCCAACTTAGTCACTAATTGGTTCCCGTCAGAATGCCATAAATGGTATTTAGCTGCTTTTTCTAATTATTCTGATTTATTTGTGTTTTTCACTGGTGGGTATAGGTTGATTATTATATAAAGCTGTCATTCAAGAGCATAATATGTTAGTTCCCTGATCATTTCCTTTACTGGTGGGTATAGCTTTATTATTATATAAAGGTGTCATTCAAGAGCATGTTAGTTCCCTGATCCTTTCCTTTACTGGTGGGTATAGGATGATTATTATATCAAGCTGTCATTCAAGAGCATATGTTAGTTCCCTGTTCCTTTCCTTTACTGGTGGGTATAGGTTGATTATTATATAAAGCTGTCATTCAAGAGCAATTGTTAGTTCCCTGATCCTTTCCTTTACTGGTGGATATAGGTTGATTATTATATAAAGCTGTCATTCAAGAGCATATGTTAGTTCCCTGTTCCTTTCCTTTACTGGTGACTATAGGTTGATTATTATATAAAGCTGTCATTTAAGAGTATATGTTAGTTCCCTGGTCCTTTCCTTTAAACATGTATTTCCTATGGCGGGAAATTTCTATAATTTTCGTTCAAATAGATCATGAAATAATTAGTAGAAAATGCAAGCATCATTAGCTAACATTTTGAAAACTATTTGACTGAAAATCATTTCAAAAGTTTTCAACCAAGTTTGTTCTCAAAATAATCAGCAGGACATTCAATGTCGCAATATATCTCCGAAGGTATTTCGAGCAATTTGATTGCAGTCATTGCTGGAAAATGCAGCAACAACAACTTTATCAAATTCTCAGAATAGTCTGTGTCTATTATTTGTTAGTTAATGATATTGAAAGCCTAGCACTGATTATTCTGAGAAGAATTTGGTGAAAGTGTTGCTGTCAACGACTGCCAAAAGAATTGCTCGAAATATGTTCCGAAAGTGTTACCACATTATTGAAACTCCTGTTGATTATTTTCCGAATACAATTTGGCTGATGGTTATTGCAACAACGATTTTCAGTAAAATTGTTTTCCAAATGTTAACTAGGCAGGGAGGGTTCGAGAGTTGAAACATTTTTACTTATCTCGCACACAAACGAGACATAGTGATCACTATTTCCAATGTCGGCATAAGCGTCCGTATGATGGTTTTTGGTTACATTTTTGTCTCGCCTGCGAAGCTGAAAGCGAGACATAGGGATCACTAATTCCGGCGTCGTCATTAATCAACTTATTTTTCAACAATGGCGCATCCGATCTCAATGTAAATTTACAGATGTGATCTATACTATACAGGGATGTGACCTACATAACAATAGATTTAATTTTGGGGCATTTAAACTATTTCTTTCATGGTTTTGGACGTGGCCATTTTACATGTATTTTTTCAGTGCACTTTTGTTTAAGGTTATTAAATCAACTTGTTTTTCAGCAATGGCTCATCCGATCTCAATGTAAATTTACAGATGTGATCTATTCTATACAGGTATGTGATCTCCGTAACAATAAATTTCATTTTGGGGGATTTTAATTATTTTTTCATGGTTTTGGACATTTTTCATGTTTTTCTGGTTACGTCTTTTTATGAACCATTCTTTTTCAACAAACAATATCAACAAAACTTTACTGCAGCGTTATATACTATGCAGGGGTACTATCCGCATCATTACCAATTTCATTTTGGAAAATTTCTCCTGTTTTTTCAGTTTTGGACTTGGAATTCTTTTCATGGTTTTTGTTTTAGGGTTATCTCTGGACCATGTAACTGAACTTGCTATATTCTCAAAGTATTGAAGCCTATGGGGAAAATATGTGTGTGGCACATTTCGTCATTTATTGACAGATTAAAACCCAATTTGGCAAATATGTTCCTATGGGCAATATCTATTGGGGCTATTTAGAGAAGGTGGCCACGCCCACAAATAGCCAGAGTTTTGGTTATATTTTCAAAGTATTTGGGCTCTTACTATGAAGTGGCCATGCCCTTAAATAAGGGCCGTAACTCTGGTTCATGAAGGCGTTTCTAAGTATTGAAGCCTATGGGGAAAATACATTTATTTGGTAGATATGTTCATTTATGCAACATCTATTGGAGCTATGAAGATGAAGTGACCACATCCTTAAACAAGTGCCATATCTCTGGTTCATTAAGGTGTTTGTAAGTATTGAGCCAATGAGAAAAATACATGTTTTCGCCAATTGTTGATATATTAAAAGCAAATTTAGTAGATGTGTTCATTCAGTCAGATATCTATTTGAACTATGGATATAAAGGGTGTGCATCTTTAAACACGGGCAATATCTCTGGTTCATTAAGTCTTAAACTATTGAACCCTAAAATTAATTTGGATCGTCAGTTCTTGATGGCTTAAAACCAAATTTAGCAGATATGTTTCTTCAGTCAAATATCTATTTGTGCTATGAATATGAAGAAGCCACAACTTGAAATAAGGGCCATAACTCTGGCTCTTTAAGGCATTTTTATGTATTGAACCCTATGGGGAAAATTTTCTGTCACACTTCGTAAATTGTTAATGGATTAAAACAAGATTTGTCAGAAATGTTCCTTTAGTACACTTAAATAATTTGACAATAGGGTCAGGGATGGCTGCCCCATTGATTAATGGTACTCTTCCTGTTGGTGAATCGTGCCAATATTCTTGCATTTCCCCATCCACATTTTTAACTCTGACCTCCATTGCCCCTTTGATAAATGCCAGTGTTGTGACACTAGAACTATTCAACAATAGAGTCAGTGATGGCTGCCCCATTGATCAATGGTACATTTAACGTTGGTGAATAATGTTAATCACACCAATATTCTTGCATTTCTCCATCCAAATCTTTTACTGTGACCATTGTTCCGTTGGTAAATGTCATCTACTGTATCAATAATGTCAAGGATGGCTGCCCCATTGGTACTTTTCCCATTGGTCAATGGTGTCAAGGACACGAATATTTTTGTATTAGCACCATAATTATTTGCTTGTGACCATTGCCCCATTGGGATTGCTGATCCATTGATAAATGGTACTTCTGTTGGTCAATAATGTCAAGGATGCCAATATTGTATTTCCTTAACCAGATTCTTTACTGTGCCCATTATTCCATTAGTAAATGGCTGGATTTGACTGGTACCTTTCGGTAGAGTAAATTTACTCCCGCAGTTGCCGAAATGTCCTCTAGGCAAACGTACCAGTGGAATGAAAAAGCCCTAGCAGTATGGAATGTGCAGAAACCGACTAGATCGTCTAAATTTTACTACCTTGAAAATAAAATCCAGCTTTCAGCACTGATTTCAGACATGCTGAATAATAGTAGAATTCAGCTCCTAAGTCCCGCAATTTGCATCACGTGACATACTTCACGTGATGTCACACGTTTTGGCTCCGGCTTGTTTTGTGCTCTTTTTTTTTGGGGGGGGGGGAATACAATTCGAATGGAAAATATACTCTATGAAGCCAATATACTCTAACTTTTCGCCCAGTCGAATACAGCCAATGACATCTGTTAACACACTTGAACAGTAATGTCGGGGATGGCTGCCCCATTGATCAATGGTACTTTTTCCATTGGTCAAGGACGCCAATATTCTTGCATTTACTCTCCATGTCTTTGCTTGTGACCATTGCCCATTTGTAAATGCCATATGTAATGTGTGCCCCATGAGCCAATGGAACTTTCTCAGGTGGCCGGTAGTGGCAAGCATTAATTAATGTAAACATGTTTGCAGTTCCTTACCAACTAGGGGAGCGCTATGGCCCTTGGGCCATTTATTTAATTCTGCGAAGATTATTCAACATGACACCATTTTCACTGACAGAATATTGGTAAAATTTTTGCCAGTTCGCATTTCGAAATGCAAATGCAGATTTGTATCAAGATCACAATGTCAAACGTCTGAATGTCTTTGTGTTACTGCTACTGGTGGAGTGGCTGTATGACCATGTTTAGTTTCAATATCTTAACCAATTCTGAAATAAAGGCAGGATGAGCTAAGCAGAAGACCCTTACTGTTAGAAGCAGGATTGTATACAAATGTTACAATTACCTTTGACCTCATAACCTCACTATCTTTGTGGTCTATCTCATTGATATAGGGAGGCATGTGTCCAAGTTTAGTCCCAATAGGTAGACGCAATACTCAGGCATGGCAATATGTTGAGCTAAACCAAAACCTTAACCGTAAAAGGTTTTGTATCAATGTCACTGACCTTGAACTTTGACCTCATGAAATCAATATCGTTGTGCTCCATACCCTTGATATAAGGAACCATATAACCAAGTTCAGTGCCATAGACTGGACCAATCTTCAGGTATAAGCTGATATGTTGAGCCACACCAAAAACATAACAAGAGGCCCAAGAGTCTGCAGCGCTCACCTGAAAAATGTGCCTGAGATCGTGGTAGATACATTTTTTAAATGATTTGCCTGCCAATTTCGGAAAATCCAAGATGGTCAGGAGAAAGATTTACCAATAAAATTTCTGTACGCAAGTTCTGGGGCCTGTTGGCATAGTGATTTTGAAGACAACTTCTGAAGCCTACCACTATTGAGTTCTTCCAGCCAAGTTTGGCTGAAATCGCATAACCAGTTCATAAGGACTAGTCTTACTGATTTCCTGACAATTTTCTGAAAATCATAGATAACCACCAAAGAATTGCCCAATCAAAACTATGTATAGATGTTTGGAAGCCTATCACCCTAGAGTCAATCCAGCCAAGTTTAGTTGCAATCTGCCAGATTATTAATGAGGTGGCGTTTAACTGGTTTCTTAGTTTTCAGAAAATCCAAAATCGCCACTAAAAAAATTTACCCAAGTGTACATGTTTGAAATCGCTCAACCAATTAAAGAGGAGATATGTTTTTACAACTCCCGGCAAATCTTTCATAAAAGATTTTTACCCAAAACATTTATCAATCAAAATTATCAATAGACGTTTTGGGTGGAAGGTTGCCTGTTTGCTCCAGAAGATTACTGATAAATTTGGGGTTAAAAGGTCAATATACAAGGCCACGATGACCCAATGGACTTTTCTGGTTTTAGCTATGCCCCGCCCATCTCTAGCTAAGCTCCACCCACACCTCGCTCGTGTTGAGATCAATCGATCTCTGAACACCCTGACTATCAATTTCCAAATTACTTCACAGGTAAGCTGTTGAATATTTTGAAACTAAGTTAACTGGGTGCTGTTGCTGCCTAAGGCAGCAACAGCGCCCAGTCAAATTAGTTTCAAAATATTCAACAGCATTTTTATTAAATAGCAAAGAATTACAAAGACGTACAATTTATACAACGTGTCAGACTCTTTGAGATTTGATGACTGTCTATATAGAACACTTTGTGACGTAATGATTGTGACGTCATCATACATGCGCGGAGCTGATTATGACGTCATACGAGGTCGGATGATGGATGGATACTCTGGGTGGAGATTAGCTAGAGATGGGCGGGGCATAGCTAAAACCGGAAAGGTCCAGTACAACTCACTCTTTAGTAACCACTTCTACCAGAATTACTACTTCTCTGACTGCACCATATATCTAGGGGTGGTTTGAATATATCTGATAATTTCTTTATGTAATACTGACCTGCAACATCGATGTTTCGGTCATCTTCAGGGTTTTCCTTCAGCAGCATTGGCTAGTAGAAAGGCGACAGGACGGGCATCTGTTCTGATTGGCTGACGTCGTAACTATCTCAGCACATCAGAACAGCCGCCCATCCCACCACCTTTCTACTTTGGCTATCTTGTTTATGTCAGTTTAACAACCCCTTTCAATGGAGATAAATAATAATATTTAGTATGAGTGCGTGCGTGCGTACGTACGCGCGTGTGTGCTTGCGTGCGTAGGTGTGAATGACCGTGTACGACCGTGCGCGTATATATGTATGTATGTATTTATGTATGTGTTTGCGTGCGTGCGTGCGTGCGTGCGTGCGTGCGCGAGTGCGTGTGTGTGTGTGTGTGAGGGCCTCGGGAAGATCAGTTTACTATGTATACCCTCCTTAAATAAAGATTATTATTATTATTATTATTATTATTATTATTATTATTATTATTATTATTATTATTATTATAACAGATATTTGCCATTGGAACTGGCGTAATGTGTGTCCCAATATGTCACTCAAACATTTCTGGGGTGCTACCTAAGCCATAGGGAATTTTCAAAACTTGAAAAACGCCATCTTGACAGACGAATACTATATTTTATCTGCCTTGATTGTCTATTGTGAATTGCCAGTACCTGCTGTCATGGGTAGAAAAAAACCCTGCTCCTCCGGCCAATGAATCGAGCTCGTGATCTATACATGTCAGAGAATAAGCATCATTGACACTAAGATTATTCAGGAGCAGAGACGTAATACACCTCGCTGGATCATTAGGCATATGGGACTTGAGCTTATTGAAGCAGAAGGTTCGATAATCCACAGCCCACAAACTATCTGTCACTTGATGATGTACCTCTTCCTCTCTGTGCACGAGAAGACCTCGTGTGCTCTCGTATTGTCTTGTTACCGTGGGCATTTACTAGTTTGCTACCTTTCGTGTCTTGACTAAGCACGTCTGGCCTAAATCTATGTCACCGGATGAATGAGTCACAGTAAACAGGCAACAGACTACTGACTTAGCATTTGTGCTCAGGGTCCAACACGGGATATTCTTTTATACCGGCCATGGAGGCATCTTGCGAGTTACAGATTTCTGTATTCCTTAAATCTGACAAGCATAAACAGATGTTTCCCTAAGGTGGCTGCTCGAAATGGCACACATTTCAATTAACCTCTACAATGTGGAAAGTCAGTATAGAGAGGTTTGTCTTTAAATGTATGCATTAGCCGTCTTGGAGATTTTTTTTGCATCCTCTGATTATGATCTTCAAGCAAACGTTCAGGATTCATTTGAGAGTACATAACTATTATAGCGATACTGATTTGTGCTTTTAAAATGGAGGTCAACCACACCTCACACCACACCCCGTCCTGCCTTAAAATTAAATGTTTGCAGGGCCGTATTCTGCAATGGGCAAAGGGGGGGGGGGGGGGCTTGCCCTGGGCTCACTTAAACTAGGGGGTCCTTCCATGTGTAAGACCACAAATAATAATACCATGTTTTAACTAATATATTCAGCTGTGAAAATGTTAAACGAAATGAAATAATAAACTGATGTACTAGATCTAATACTCAATTTTAAGATTTTGAGAAAATTTGAATTTGTAATATTTGTATAGGCATGTTCAAGTTCATTATTCTTCTATAATTGGCTGTTCCAGTGTTGACAGACACCGCCCTCACCCCAACTCCAGGAATGTGTAACATTGTATGTATAGCATGCACTGTCAACATTTCACAGGCTTATAGCCTCAATATTTTCCAGTAACCTAAGCTGGGATATGAAGATAACTGCAATGAACAGAGTAGAACCATTATTTTGTCAAAAAATGTTGTTCCTCCGCCCTGGCCGCAATTTTTTTTGTAATGGTAAAAATAGAATAATTTTAGAGTCAACCGGCGGGTCCATAGTCACCTCTGGAAACGGAGGAGATATCATCTGAGAGTATTTAAATTTCCAAATTTTCTGGTAGATGAACCCCCCCCCTCCAACCCCCTTCTAAGTTTGCGTCTAGTAATTGGAGACGTGGAGGCACACCCCAATAACATTGCCCCAGGCCCAGTGTCCATAAAGTGGCCCTGAAATTTACCTAGTGTTTTAAGCACAATTTAAAAAATGATAAACGTCAATATTTCTCTATCGATATTTCGCTACATGTGTACTCAGAGTTTCTAGATGTCCTACCATAATAGCAGGATATTCATCTGAATATTTTATTAAGCACTAAGATTGTGTCCAAAGGTGCACTAGGTAACTATGGTGATCTTCCGCGTTGTCCTAAGAGGTGACCAGTATCACTAAACGTGTTCCCTAGTTATCCTATAGAGAACTAGGCTATTGGTTGCTTTTACACTATCAGTGAACACAATGTTTTGAAATGATCTATTGCCTCGAGACGTACTCCGGCTCGATTTGTTCAGGTCTAGATTATGCTTTCATGCCCAGGGACCATGGTTAGATGCTCAGCTAAGAATAAGACTAGCGATATGTGTGTTCGCTGTTACTCATGAGCACCGTCCCAAAAGGGGCGCCTAAATGATGTGTAAAGTATACTAATTTAACCATGTTAATAGTGAACCGATTGTTTATATTTATCTCTGGGAAGGCACGAGAGCCCATCTAAAACTATTCAGATTTTGTCATTTTCCCGGTAGCACCCTCAATACCACATAAAGCCTTTTTATGCCCCATTGCACCATTTTAGTAGTGCTTTTCCCCCTTGACGTTAGAACGGGCTGCGCCACACAATAGCCATGGTTACACAACAGCTATTATACTTGGAAGATAAAGATCTACGCAAATCTTACCGCATATAACCCCTAGGTCGTATCCATGGTCACAAGTGTTGGTTTCTAGGGCATTGGAAAGACAACGATGGGCGTGTGTAATACGGTTGCGTACGAATTTCTGTAAGCAGTCTGAGCGAATATGCCAAACAGGGCCAGTACCTGGACCAAATCTGTAAAAGAACACGAGAAAACGCAATTACAACATTGATAGCTTCATGGAAAGTGTAACATCAAACACATGACCTTCAAGTCACCTAAAAACGTCTTCTGCAATCTTCGTGAGAGATGTTCATTTGCGGACTAAAAGAAGACTATTTTTACGACCTTTGCATACGTTTTACCGTTTATACAGCCACTTTACATAATTATTTTAATTTTCCTGACAATTATTTGGGCCTTTATATTAAGCGTTCAGTCATAATGACGAAATGTAACTTTAGCAAGCCCATTTTTTATTACGAGGTTTCTAGAAACTCCCGTAATATTGTTGGTCAGTTTCAACAATAATAACACAAATCCATTAAAGGTAATGTGATAATATTTCAGACAAGATTTAATATCAAATTATGTTGATACATTGAGATTTCACACAATGCATTAATGTTGATACATGGAGATTTCCCACAATGCATTAATGTTGATACATGGAGATTTCACACAATGCATTAATGTTGATACATGGAGATTTCACACAATGCATTAATGTTGATACATGGAGATTTCACACAATGCATTAATGTTGATACATGGAGATTTCACACAATGCATTAATGTTGATACATGGAGATTTCACACAATGCATTAATGTTGATACATGGAGATTTCCCACAATGTATTAATGTTGATACATGGAGATTTCACACAATGCATTAATGTTGATACATGGAGATTTCACACAATGCATTAATGTTGATACATGGAGATTTCCCACCATGCATTAATGTTGATACATGGAGATTTCACACAATGCATTAATGTTGATACATGGAGATTTCACACAATGCATTAATGTTGATACATGGAGATTTCACACAATGCATTAATGTTGATACATGGAGATTTCACACAATGCATTAATGTTGATACATGGAGATTTCACACAATGCATTAATGTTGATACATGGAGATTTCACACAATGCATTAATGTTGATACATGGAGATTTCCCACAATGCATTAATGTTGATACATGGAGATTTCCCACAATGCATTAATGTTGATACATGGAGATTTCACACAATGCATTAATGTTGATACATGGAGATTTCCCACAATGCATTAATGTTGATACATGGAGATTTCACACAATGCATTAATGTTGATACATGGAGATTTCCCACAATGCATTAATGTTGATACTTGGAGATTTCCCACAATGCATTAATGTTGATACATGGAGATTTCACACAATGCATTAATGTTGATACATGGAGATTTCACACAATGCATTAATGTTGATGCATGGAGATTTCACACAATGCATTAATGTTGATACATGGAGATTTCACACAATGCTTTAATGTTGATACATGGAGATTTCACACAATGCATTAATGTTGATACATGGAGATTTCACACAATGCATTAATGTTGATACATGGAGATTTCACACAATGCATTAATGTTGATACATGGCGATTTCACACAATGCATTAATGTTGATACATGGAGATTTCACACAATGCATTAATTTTGATACATGGAGATTTCACACAATGCATTAATGTTGATACATGGAGATTTCACACAATGCATTAATGTTGATACATGGAGATTTCACACAATGCATTAACGTTGATACATGGAGATTTCACACAATGCATTAATGTTGATACATTGAGATTTCACACAATGCATTAATGTTGATACATGGAGATTTCACACAATGCATTAATGTTGATACATTGAGATTTCACACAATGCATTAATGTTGATACATGGAGATTTCACACAATGCATTAATGTTGATACATGGAGATTTCCCACAATGCATTATGTTGATACATGGAGATTTCCCACAATGCATTAATGTTGATACATGGAGATTTCACACAATGCATTATGTTGATACGTGAAGATTTCACACAATGCATTAATGTTGATACATGGAGATTTCACACAATGCATTAATGTTGATACATGGAGATTTCACACACTGCATTAATGTTGATACATGGAGATTTCACACAATGCATTAATGTTGATACATGGAGATTTCACACACTGCATTAATGTTGATACATGGAGATTTCACACAATGCATTAATGTTGATACATGGAGATTTCACACAATGCATTAATGTTGATACATGGAGATTTCACACAATGCATTAATGTTGATACATGGAGATTTCACACAATGCATTAATGTTGATACATGGAGATTTCACACAATGCATTAATGTTGATACAAGGAGATTTCCCACAATGCATTAATGTTCATACATGGAGATTTCCCACAATGCATTAATGTTGATACATGGAGATTTCACACAATGCATTAATGTTGATACATGGAGATTTCACACAATGCATTAATGTTGATACATGGAGATTTCACACAATGCATTAATGTTGATACATGGAGATTTCACACAATGCATTAATGTTGATACATGGAGATTTCACACAATGCATTAATGTTGATACATGGAGATTTCACACAATGCATTAATGTTGATACATGGAGATTTCACACAATGCATTAATGTTGATACATGGAGATTTCACACAATGCATTAATGTTGATACATGGCGATTTCACACAATGCATTAATGTTGATACATGGCGATTTCACACAATGCATTAATGTTGATACATGGAGATTTCACACAATGCATTAATGTTGATACATGGAGGTTTCACACAATGCATTAATGTTGATACATGGAGATTTCACACAATGCATTAATGTTGATACATGGAGATTTCACACAATGCATTAATGTTGATACATGGAGATTTCACACAATGCATTAATGTTGATACATGGCGATTTCACACAATGCATTAATGTTGATACATGGCGATTTCACACAATGCATTAATGTTGATACATGGAGATTTCACACAATGCATTAATGTTGATACATGGAGGTTTCACACAATGCATTAATGTTGATACATGGCGATTTCACACAATGCATTAATGTTGATACATGGAGATTTCACACAATGCATTAATGTTGATACATGGAGGTTTCACACAATGCATTAATGTTGATACATGGAGATTTCACACAATGCATTAATGTTGATACATGGAGATTTCACACAATGCATTAATGTTGATACATGGAGATTTCACACAATGCATTAATGTTGATACATGGAGATTTCACACACTGCATTAATGTTGATACATGGAGATTTCACACAATGCATTAATGTTGATACATGGAGATTTCACACAATGCATTAATGTTGATACATGGAGATTTCACACAATGCATTAATGTTGATACATGGAGATTTCACACAATGCATTAATGTTGATACATGGCGATTTCACACAATGCATTAATGTTGATACGTGAAGATTTCATACAATGCATTAATGTTGATACATTGAGATTTCACACAATGCATTAATGTTGATACATGGAGATTTCACACAATGCATTAATGTTGATACGTGGAGATTTCACACAATGCATTAATGTTGATACGTGGAGATTTCACACAATGCATTAATGTTGATACATGGAGATTTCAAACAATGCACTAATGTTGATACGTGGAGATTTCACACAATGCATTAATGTTGATACGTGGAGATTTCACACAATGCACTAATGTTGATACGTGGAGATTTCACACAATGCATTAATGTTGATACATGGAGATTTCACACAATGCATTAATGTTGATACATGGAGATTTCACACAATGCATTAATGTTGATACATGGAGATTTCACACAATGCATTAATGTTGATACATGGAGATTTCACACAATGCATTAATGTTGATACATGGAGATTTCACACAATGCATTAATGTTGATACATGGAGATTTCACACAATGCATTAATGTTGATACATGGAGAATTCAAACAATGCACTAATGTTGATACGTGGAGATCTCACACAATGCATTAATGTTGATACATGGAGATTTCAAACAATGCACTAATGTTGATACGTGGAAATTTCACACAATGCATTAATGTTGATACGTGGAGATTTCACACAATGCACTAATGTTGATACGTGGAGATTTCACACAATGCATTAATGTTGATACATGGAGATTTCACACAATGCATTAATGTTGATACATGGAGATTTCACACAATGCATTAATGTTGATACATGGAGATTTGACACAATGCATTAATGTTGATACATGGAGATTTGACACAATGCATTAATGTTGATACATGGAGATTTGACACAATGCATTAATGTTGATACATGGAGATTTGACACAATGCATTAATGTTGATACATGGAGATTTCACACAATGCATTAATGTTGATACATGGCGATTTCACACAATGCATTAATGTTGATACATGGAGATTTCACACAATGCATTAATGTTGATACATGGCGATTTCACACAATGCATTAATGTTGATACATGGAGATTTCACACAATGCATTAATGTTGATACATGGAGATTTCACACAATGAATTAATGTTGATACATGGAGATTTCACACAATGCATTAATGTTGATACATGGAGATTTCACACAATGCATTAATGTTGATACATGGGGATTTCACACAATGCACTAATGTTGATACATGGAGATTTCACACAATGCATTAATGTTGATACATGGAGATTTCACACAATGCATTAATGTTGATACATGGAGATTTCACACAATGCATTAATGTTGATACATGGAGATTTCACACAATGCATTAATGTTGATACATGGAGATTTCACACAATGCATTAATGTTGATACATGGAGATTTCACACAATGCATTAATGTTGATACATGGAGATTTCACACAATGCATTAATGTTGATACATGGAGATTTCACACAATGCATTAATGTTGATACATGGAGATTTCACACAATGCATTAATGTTGATACATGGAGATTTCACACAATGCATTAATGTTGATACATGGAGATTTCACACAATGCATTAATGTTGATACATGGAGATTTCACACAATGCATTAATGTTGATACATGGAGATTTCACACAATGCATTAATGTTGATACATGGCGATTTCACACAATGCATTAATGTTGATACATGGAGATTTCACACAATGCATTAATGTTGATACATGGAGATTTCACACAATGCATTAATGTTGATACATGGAGATTTCACACAATGCACTAATGTTGATACATGGAGATTTCACACAATGCATTAATGTTGATACATGGAGATTTCACACAATGCATTAATGTTGATACATGGAGATTTCACACAATGCACTAATGTTGATACATGGAGATTTCCCACAATGCATTAATGTTGATACATGGAGATTTCACACAATGCATTAATGTTGATACATGGAGATTTCACACAATGCATTAATGTTGATACATGGAGATTTCACACAATGCATTAATGTTGATACATGGAGATTTCACACAATGCATTAATGTTGATACATGGAGATTTCACACAATGCATTAATGTTGATACATGGAGATTTCACACAATGCATTAATGTTGATACATGGAGATTTCACACAATGCATTAATGTTGATACATGGAGATTTCACACAATGCATTAATGTTGATACATGGAGATTTCACACAATGCATTAATGTTGATACATGGAGATTTCACACAATGCATTAATGTTGATACATGGAGATTTCACACAATGCATTAATGTTGATACATGGAGATTTCACACAATGCATTAATGTTGATACATGGAGATTTCACACAATGCATTAATGTTGATACATGGAGATTTCACACAATGCATTAATGTTGATACATGGAGATTTCACACAATGCATTAATGTTGATACATGGAGATTTCACACAATGCATTAATGTTGATACATGGAGATTTCACACAATGCATTAATGTTGATACATGGAGATTTCACACAATGCATTAATGTTGATACATGGAGATTTCACACAATGCATTAATGTTGATACATGGAGATTTCACACAATGCATTAATGTTGATACATGGAGATTTCACACAATGCATTAATGTTGATACATGGAGATTTCACACAATGCATTAATGTTGATACATGGAGATTTCACACAATGCATTAATGTTGATACATGGAGATTTCACACAATGCATTAATGTTGATACATGGAGATTTCACACAATGCATTAATGTTGATACATGGAGATTTCACACAATGCATTAATGTTGATACATGGAGATTTCACACAATGCATTAATGTTGATACATGGAGATTTCACACAATGCATTAATGTTGATACATGGAGATTTCACACAATGCATTAATGTTGATACATGGAGATTTCACACAATGCATTAATGTTGATACATGGAGATTTCACACAATGCACTAATGTTGATACATGGAGATTTCACACAATGCATTAATGTTGATACATGGAGATTTCACACAATGCATTAATGTTGATACATGGAGATTTCACACAATGCATTAATGTTGATACATGGAGATTTCACACAATGCATTAATGTTGATACATGGAGATTTCACACAATGCATTAATGTTGATACATGGAGATTTCACACAATGCATTAATGTTGATACATGGAGATTTCACACAATGCATTAATGTTGATACATGGAGATTTCACACAATGCATTAATGTTGATACATGGAGATTTCACACAATGCATTAATGTTGATACATGGAGATTTCACACAATGCATTAATGTTGATACATGGAGATTTCACACAATGCATTAATGTTGATACATGGAGATTTCACACAATGCATTAATGTTGATACATGGAGATTTCACACAATGCATTAATGTTGATACATGGAGATTTCACACAATGCATTAATGTTGATACATGGAGATTTCACACAATGCATTAATGTTGATACATGGAGATTTCACACAATGCATTAATGTTGATACATGGAGATTTCACACAATGCATTAATGTTGATACATGGAGATTTCACACAATGCATTAATGTTGATACATGGAGATTTCACACAATGCATTAATGTTGATACATGGGGATTTCACACAATGCACTAATGTTGATACATGGAGATTTCACACAATGCATTAATGTTGATACATGGAGATTTCACACAATGCATTAATGTTGATACATGGAGATTTCACACAATGCATTAATGTTGATACATGGAGATTTCACACAATGCATTAATGTTGATACATGGAGATTTCACACAATGCATTAATGTTGATACATGGAGATTTCACACAATGCATTAATGTTGATACATGGAGATTTCACACAATGCATTAATGTTGATACATGGAGATTTCACACAATGCATTAATGTTGATACATGGAGATTTCACACAATGCATTAATGTTGATACATGGAGATTTCACACAATGCATTAATGTTGATACATGGAGATTTCACACAATGCATTAATGTTGATACATGGAGATTTCACACAATGCATTAATGTTGATACATGGAGATTTCACACAATGCATTAATGTTGATACATGGAGATTTCACACAATGCATTAATGTTGATACATGGAGATTTCACACAATGCATTAATGTTGATACATGGAGATTTCACACAATGCATTAATGTTGATACATGGAGATTTCACACAATGCATTAATGTTGATACATGGAGATTTCACACAATGCATTAATGTTGATACATGGAGATTTCCCACAATGCATTAATGTTGATACATGGAGATTTCACACAATGCATTAATGTTGATACATGGAGATTTCACACAATGCATTAATGTTGATACATGGAGATTTCACACAATGCATTAATGTTGATACATGGAGATTTCACACAATGCATTAATGTTGATACATGGAGATTTCACACAATGCATTAATGTTGATACATGGAGATTTCACACAATGCATTAATGTTGATACATGGAGATTTCACACAATGCATTAATGTTGATACATGGAGATTTCACACAATGCATTAATGTTGATACATGGAGATTTCACACAATGCATTAATGTTGATACATGGAGATTTCACACAATGCATTAATGTTGATACATGGAGATTTCACACAATGCATTAATGTTGATACATGGAGATTTCACACAATGCATTAATGTTGATACATGGAGATTTCACACAATGCATTAATGTTGATACATGGAGATTTCACACAATGCATTAATGTTGATACATGGAGATTTCACACAATGCATTAATGTTGATACATGGCGATTTCACACAATGCATTAATGTTGATACATGGAGATTTCACACAATGCATTAATGTTGATACATGGAGATTTCACACAATGCATTAATGTTGATACATGGAGATTTCACACAATGCATTAATGTTGATACATGGAGATTTCACACAATGCATTAATGTTGATACATGGAGATTTCACACAATGCATTAATGTTGATACATGGAGATTTCACACAATGCATTAATGTTGATACATGGAGATTTCACACAATGCATTAATGTTGATACATGGAGATTTCACACAATGCATTAATGTTGATACATGGAGATTTCACACAATGCATTAATGTTGATACATGGAGATTTCACACAATGCATTAATGTTGATACATGGAGATTTCACACAATGCATTAATGTTGATACATGGAGATTTCACACAATGCATTAATGTTGATACATGGAGATTTCACACAATGCATTAATGTTGATACATGGAGATTTCACACAATGCATTAATGTTGATACATGGAGATTTCACACAATGCATTAATGTTGATACATGGAGATTTCACACAATGCATTAATGTTGATACATGGAGATTTCACACAATGCATTAATGTTGATACATGGAGATTTCACACAATGCATTAATGTTGATACATGGAGATTTCACACAATGCATTAATGTTGATACATGGAGATTTCACACAATGCATTAATGTTGATACATGGAGATTTCACACAATGCATTAATGTTGATACATGGAGATTTCACACAATGCATTAATGTTGATACATGGAGATTTCACACAATGCATTAATGTTGATACATGGAGATTTCACACAATGCATTAATGTTGATACATGGAGATTTCACACAATGCATTAATGTTGATACATGGAGATTTCACACAATGCATTAATGTTGATACATGGAGATTTCACACAATGCATTAATGTTGATACATGGAGATTTCACACAATGCATTAATGTTGATACATGGAGATTTCACACAATGCATTAATGTTGATACATGGAGATTTCACACAATGCATTAATGTTGATACATGGAGATTTCACACAATGCATTAATGTTGATACATGGAGATTTCACACAATGCATTAATGTTGATACATGGAGATTTCACACAATGCATTAATGTTGATACATGGAGATTTCACACAATGCATTAATGTTGATACATGGAGATTTCACACAATGCATTAATGTTGATACATGGAGATTTCACACAATGCATTAATGTTGATACATGGAGATTTCACACAATGCATTAATGTTGATACATGGAGATTTCACACAATGCATTAATGTTGATACATGGAGATTTCACACAATGCATTAATGTTGATACATGGAGATTTCACACAATGCATTAATGTTGATACATGGAGATTTCACACAATGCATTAATGTTGATACATGGAGATTTCACACAATGCATTAATGTTGATACATGGAGATTTCACACAATGCATTAATGTTGATACATGGAGATTTCACACAATGCATTAATGTTGATACATGGAGATTTCACACAATGCATTAATGTTGATACATGGAGATTTCACACAATGCATTAATGTTGATACATGGAGATTTCACACAATGCATTAATGTTGATACATGGAGATTTCACACAATGCATTAATGTTGATACATGGAGATTTCACACAATGCATTAATGTTGATACATGGAGATTTCACACAATGCATTAATGTTGATACATGGAGATTTCACACAATGCATTAATGTTGATACATGGAGATTTCACACAATGCATTAATGTTGATACATGGAGATTTCACACAATGCATTAATGTTGATACATGGAGATTTCACACAATGCATTAATGTTGATACATGGAGATTTCACACAATGCATTAATGTTGATACATGGAGATTTCACACAATGCATTAATGTTGATACATGGAGATTTCACACAATGCATTAATGTTGATACATGGAGATTTCACACAATGCATTAATGTTGATACATGGAGATTTCACACAATGCATTAATGTTGATACATGGAGATTTCACACAATGCATTAATGTTGATACATGGAGATTTCACACAATGCATTAATGTTGATACATGGAGATTTCACACAATGCATTAATGTTGATACATGGAGATTTCACACAATGCATTAATGTTGATACATGGAGATTTCACACAATGCATTAATGTTGATACATGGAGATTTCACACAATGCATTAATGTTGATACATGGAGATTTCACACAATGCATTAATGTTGATACATGGAGATTTCACACAATGCATTAATGTTGATACATGGAGATTTCACACAATGCATTAATGTTGATACATGGAGATTTCACACAATGCATTAATGTTGATACATGGAGATTTCACACAATGCATTAATGTTGATACATGGAGATTTCACACAATGCATTAATGTTGATACATGGAGATTTCACACAATGCATTAATGTTGATACATGGAGATTTCACACAATGCATTAATGTTGATACATGGAGATTTCACACAATGCATTAATGTTGATACATGGAGATTTCACACAATGCATTAATGTTGATACATGGAGATTTCACACAATGCATTAATGTTGATACATGGAGATTTCACACAATGCATTAATGTTGATACATGGAGATTTCACACAATGCATTAATGTTGATACATGGAGATTTCACACAATGCATTAATGTTGATACATGGAGATTTCACACAATGCATTAATGTTGATACATGGAGATTTCACACAATGCATTAATGTTGATACATGGAGATTTCACACAATGCATTAATGTTGATACATGGAGATTTCACACAATGCATTAATGTTGATACATGGAGATTTCACACAATGCATTAATGTTGATACATGGAGATTTCACACAATGCATTAATGTTGATACATGGAGATTTCACACAATGCATTAATGTTGATACATGGAGATTTCACACAATGCATTAATGTTGATACATGGAGATTTCACACAATGCATTAATGTTGATACATGGAGATTTCACACAATGCATTAATGTTGATACATGGAGATTTCACACAATGCATTAATGTTGATACATGGAGATTTCACACAATGCATTAATGTTGATACATGGAGATTTCACACAATGCATTAATGTTGATACATGGAGATTTCACACAATGCATTAATGTTGATACATGGAGATTTCACACAATGCATTAATGTTGATACATGGAGATTTCACACAATGCATTAATGTTGATACATGGAGATTTCACACAATGCATTAATGTTGATACATGGAGATTTCACACAATGCATTAATGTTGATACATGGAGATTTCACACAATGCATTAATGTTGATACATGGAGATTTCACACAATGCATTAATGTTGATACATGGAGATTTCACACAATGCATTAATGTTGATACATGGAGATTTCACACAATGCATTAATGTTGATACATGGAGATTTCACACAATGCATTAATGTTGATACATGGAGATTTCACACAATGCATTAATGTTGATACATGGAGATTTCACACAATGCATTAATGTTGATACATGGAGATTTCACACAATGCATTAATGTTGATACATGGAGATTTCACACAATGCATTAATGTTGATACATGGAGATTTCACACAATGCATTAATGTTGATACATGGAGATTTCACACAATGCATTAATGTTGATACATGGAGATTTCACACAATGCATTAATGTTGATACATGGAGATTTCACACAATGCATTAATGTTGATACATGGAGATTTCACACAATGCATTAATGTTGATACATGGAGATTTCACACAATGCATTAATGTTGATACATGGAGATTTCACACAATGCATTAATGTTGATACATGGAGATTTCACACAATGCATTAATGTTGATACATGGAGATTTCACACAATGCATTAATGTTGATACATGGAGATTTCACACAATGCATTAATGTTGATACATGGAGATTTCACACAATGCATTAATGTTGATACATGGAGATTTCACACAATGCATTAATGTTGATACATGGAGATTTCACACAATGCATTAATGTTGATACATGGAGATTTCACACAATGCATTAATGTTGATACATGGAGATTTCACACAATGCATTAATGTTGATACATGGAGATTTCACACAATGCATTAATGTTGATACATGGAGATTTCACACAATGCATTAATGTTGATACATGGAGATTTCACACAATGCATTAATGTTGATACATGGAGATTTCACACAATGCATTAATGTTGATACATGGAGATTTCACACAATGCATTAATGTTGATACATGGAGATTTCACACAATGCATTAATGTTGATACATGGAGATTTCACACAATGCATTAATGTTGATACATGGAGATTTCACACAATGCATTAATGTTGATACATGGAGATTTCACACAATGCATTAATGTTGATACATGGAGATTTCACACAATGCATTAATGTTGATACATGGAGATTTCACACAATGCATTAATGTTGATACATGGAGATTTCACACAATGCATTAATGTTGATACATGGAGATTTCACACAATGCATTAATGTTGATACATGGAGATTTCACACAATGCATTAATGTTGATACATGGAGATTTCACACAATGCATTAATGTTGATACATGGAGATTTCACACAATGCATTAATGTTGATACATGGAGATTTCACACAATGCATTAATGTTGATACATGGAGATTTCACACAATGCATTAATGTTGATACATGGAGATTTCACACAATGCATTAATGTTGATACATGGAGATTTCACACAATGCATTAATGTTGATACATGGAGATTTCACACAATGCATTAATGTTGATACATGGAGATTTCACACAATGCATTAATGTTGATACATGGAGATTTCACACAATGCATTAATGTTGATACATGGAGATTTCACACAATGCATTAATGTTGATACATGGAGATTTCACACAATGCATTAATGTTGATACATGGAGATTTCACACAATGCATTAATGTTGATACATGGAGATTTCACACAATGCATTAATGTTGATACATGGAGATTTCACACAATGCATTAATGTTGATACATGGAGATTTCACACAATGCATTAATGTTGATACATGGAGATTTCACACAATGCATTAATGTTGATACATGGAGATTTCACACAATGCATTAATGTTGATACATGGAGATTTCACACAATGCATTAATGTTGATACATGGAGATTTCACACAATGCATTAATGTTGATACGTGGAGATTTCACACAATGCATTAATGTTGATACATGGAGATTTCACACAATGCATTAATGTTGATACGTGGAGATTTCACACAATGCATTAATGTTGATACATGGAGATTTCACACAATGCATTAATGTTGATACATGGAGATTTCACACAATGCATTAATGTTGATACATGGAGATTTCACACAATGCATTAATGTTGATACATGGAGATTTCACACAATGCATTAATGTTGATACATGGAGATTTCACACAATGCATTAATGTTGATACATGGAGATTTCACACAATGCATTAATGTTGATACATGGAGATTTCACACAATGCATTAATGTTGATACATGGAGATTTCACACAATGCATTAATGTTGATACATGGAGATTTCACACAATGCATTAATGTTGATACATGGAGATTTCACACAATGCATTAATGTTGATACATGGAGATTTCACACAATGCATTAATGTTGATACATGGAGATTTCACACAATGCATTAATGTTGATACATGGAGATTTCACACAATGCATTAATGTTGATACATGGAGATTTCACACAATGCATTAATTAATAATGGTCAAGAGTGGCCAACAAAAGTACACTTTTCGCTTAATCAATGTCTATTTGCAGGCCGAGAGAAGACCACCTGTTGAAAACAGATCCTTGACAAGACAGGACACAGTTATATATACCTGTGCAAAAGTTAAGCACCAGCAAAAACAATAGAACGTAGAAACATGATGGTACAACTAGGCTGCCATACTTTTTGTCCCCGCGTTAGCTGACATAATTCCAAGTACGAAATGCACATGCATGCATGACTTCACGCCGCTTGATGTCCGTGCATGGCGGGAAACAGCACACGTGTTCAGTTATGTAAAAGTCCAGTTTGAGGTGTAGAACATTACATACAGATTTAGGCGACAAGATTAGGAATTTTGTGTTCATGACCGTGGTTTATTTGTACAGAGAGAATTAGCTCTTGATTGTGAACCGCTATGGCAAGACGAAGGTTAAGTGATCGTGTGAAATGGCAAATCATAGGCATGCATACCACTGGTATGTCATGCAGAGAGATTGGCAGACAGCTGAACATTAACCATACTGTAATCAGTCGTTTGATTGCAAAACATGGGCAAACTAACGAGGTGAAGGACAGGCCTAGATCTGGAAGACCGAAGAAGACTACTGCCCGTGATGATCGAGCCCTAGTACGCCTTGTTAGGAGATCTCCATTCACCAACAGCAGAGTGCTCAGCCAGCAATGGGAAACGCGCAATAGAGTGTCAATGTCTACCGTCAAAAGGAGACTGTATGCTGCTGGCATGAAAGCTAGGAGACCTGTCAGACGTCCTCTCCTCACTGCACACCACAAAGAGGAGCGTCTGAGGTGGTGGTACGAAAGAAGACACTGGAACATGAGATCCTGGAGACGGGTACACTGGTCCGATGAAAGTCGGTTCCTGCTTCATGCCACAGATTGTCGAACTCGTGTATGGAGGTCCAGACGCACGGCGTACGACCAACGTAACATCATGGAAGAAGTTCCATTTGGTGGAGGTTCCGTTATGATATGGGGGTGCATCTCATTTGATTGTAAGCTGGATCTGTTGACTGTACCTGGAACACTAAATGGACAAAGATATCAAGATTCCATACTGGATAGAGTTGTGGTCCCTCATTTTGTAAATCATGCACCTGGAACCCACCCTATATTCATGGATGACAACGCCCGACCACATCGTGCTAGAGCTGTGCATGAATACCTCCGCCAGAATGCCATCGAAACCCTACCATGGCCAGCAAGGAGCCCTGACATGAACCCTATTGAGCATATCTGGGACATTCTGGGAAACATGGTGAGAAGGAGGGATCCTCCTGTGCAGAACCTACAGGAATTAACAGACGCACTCCATCTTGAATGGCAACGAATACCACAATGGCGTATCAGTCGGTTGGTGACCAGCATGAGACGTCGTGTCCAGGCCGTCATCCAGGCACAAGGTGGATATACCCGGTATTAATAATGACAGTCTCAAACTCGTGCACAGATGTTAAACTTCGTTTTCAGACACCATTAATGACAATCTAGCCACGTGTGTCAACTGTAGGGCAATAGTTGTCAGTTGTGTCAACGTAACCATATTCAGGCCTCGTTTTCAAGTTCAAACAAAAACATACAGTGTTTCCCCACCATCATAATCAGCATTCCTCTAGTTGCATTATTACCTCTTGCACTAAGATGGATGGGTACATAAATGTTTATGCTATTGCTTTCTTCATAGCACATGAATATACCCTCGCATGTGCGTAAAAATAGGGTGGTGCTTAACTTTTGCACAGGTGTATATATGGACAAATCAAACAAGAAAAAATACAAATGATATTTTAATGGGAATAAGTAGTGTACTAAGAGGTCAATATATACCGGAATGGCTGGTGAAATTCCCAAACCATGGAAAGGCAAAACATATCATGCTTTTAAAATCTCTTTTGAATTAGAATATTATCGACTAAACCTACCCGATTGACAAAAATTCACAATGAGCCCCTTCTGAATGAGTAACCATTATTTATCATTAGAAATAGGATTCTGTGAGCATAAAATGAGAGAAGAACGGGCGTATACCCTATGTACACAACATGATATAGGCGACGAGGCTCACTACATATTCATTTTTGATTATTTAAAAAAACCCAAAGATAAGATCTTTTGCCTAGATACTTTATACCAGGCCAAACAATCCTAAATTTTATCAGCTACTCTCAACACACAAAAGAAAAATTAGGGAAGTTACTATACTTTTCCCTGTTAGAAGAAAACCGATGAACCAACAGCTTGGCCTACAGAAGGAAATACCTTGGAAACGCTTAAGACAAGGACGATGACGATGACACAAACAATAAAGAAACACAACAGATACCAGGATGACGACAACGATAAGAACCGCAACAGCAACAATGAAACTAAAACAATGACGACGATGACGACGACAACAACAACAACAACAACAACAACAACAACAACAACTACAACAACAACAACAGCAACAACAACAGCAGCAGCGTTACCATTGACAAACAACGACATACATAACTAATGGATGTATCGATTAATTTATAAATGTAAACTGATCCAAGTAAAATCTTATGCAAATCCCCCCACGCACCATTCTAAAATAGTCTGGCGTGTAAATAAATCATTTCATTTCATTCTCAAGAAATTGATTGTAATACAACTCTTCCGAAACCATTGGACGGAATTCAAACGAATTTGGTATATGAGTTACTCATATGATTGAGGCGTGCAAGAGGACATTTACATTTGGCTCCACCCTAGGTGGTGTCAAAAGCTCAAAGAGGTGAACGTGTGGATTGGCAATGACACCTTATCGACCGAACAATCCCGTCAAGGATACAATCCGAATGTTTTCTGACATCTTAAACTAATAGCAGTATTTTGCCAGGATAAGGAACACAAATCAATTAATGAATTATAATTTTGAAAAATAATTCCCATTTAGTATTACATTTATTACATACTTGTCAAATAAATTGAGCTTTATGATTTTCATATGGACCAGGAAACAGTCTGAGATTAAATGCATCTGCATCGTTTTGTTCATAAGCCTGTACATGGGCTCAAGTGATTTTAGGTGGGCTCATATAATAAACACCTATGGGCTTGCTTGATCATGCACGAACACACGCACATTGTTATCACATGGCCGCAAAACGTACAAAATTCCAGAGGCGTATCGATTATAAAGATAATTTGAAATAACTTACCTATTATCGTGTGCGATTAATCCACCAGGAAACCCTAACAGCGAGCAGATATGGGTTGCGTCAATTGGTTTAATAGCTTTATTGCACAATGTGCCCCAGACACCATCTTGAAATAGCTCCACGCGACCTTGGTTCTGGCTGGATCCATTCTGCAGTGCAATAAGCAAGCCTAGAAAAAATATGACAGGCATATGGGTCATATCCTGATAACGCATGGCACGGGGTCGGTACTGGGCCAATACTGAGCCTTATTGTCCCAGTACCGGCCCAGTACCATGCATTATCAGGGTAGTTTCGAGAAAAGTGCAAATTGAAGGACTTTGAGAGAACTAATACAGTAATATTTCTGGTTACACATTCCACATTAATGGTCAAAACCAACAAATGTATGGTTACAAATGGGTGCACGTAACTGGATTTTACAAACTGGTTACACAAGTAGAACAAGTGTAACTGGTTGCGGAATAGTATAGAAGCAAATGCTAAACGAAACACTGGCATTCAGATTCTGATTCAAACAGAGATCATCGTCATGAATCACTAAAGGAGCCCTGGGACCAGTTACAGATCCCATTAAGAACGTTGTTTAACGATTTTCAAGGATTTTTCCTATCTTTTGCAGCAGTTTTGCCATTTTCACATAGTTCTTTACCATTGAATGATTAAGGCCACCAAAAGCGACCTTTCAATGGTCTTGAGGAATATTCATTTGTTTTTTTGAAATCTTATTAATGTAATTACTGGCTCAATAGTAATTTTAGTTAGCAAAATTTCAAAATAGTCTTCAAATACCTGCAAATAGTCACTCATTAAGCAAAGAAATCTAATTTTCTTGACCAATCTTGACCATTAAAGGGTTTAAGTTTCAATGATGATGTCATGTACTTTTAACCTACCCACATATAGCCATAGGCCATGCAAGCTTGTCACAGAATCTTGCTAACACTTAATACTTTCAAGTCAATCTTTAACAATCACTTTTACTTAGCTAGAGAAACAAATTCGGAATTCAAGCACTTTCAATGATCGCTATGTGATTTTCCTCGTGTGTGTATGTGTGTGTGTGTGTGTGTGTGTGTGTGTGTGTGCGTGTGCGTGTGCGTGTGCGTGTGCGTGTGCGTGTGCGTGTGCGTGTGAGTGAGTGTGTGCGTATTTCCATACCTGTCTTGGCCATAAGATGCATCATGGATGGCAAAACTTTGTCGAATTTCTTGATCACGTCTAATTCCTTACATCCACACTCAGCCTGGTCAGTCATGTTCCCACTGGAGTTATTCTGAGAATGTTTTGTAACAGATAACAACTTGGTATGGGTTTCTACCATAACCTTCAACACGTGTTCTCGGATTTGCAACTGTAATTCTCTTACTGAGTGAAATGTTTGGTTGGATGTTCTAAGCGTTACCTCTACTCCTTCTAGGATATATGGAATCCATCCAGTGTTTGCTGATACGGCTTCTATAAGGCTTAGTGTGCTTCTAGTAGAATTCCGTATCTCTTCCAAATCTGGGCATGTGATATGTTGGTTCTGTCGTGGTTCCTTATCTATAGATTCCGAGTGTGTTGTAACTAAGGGTTCAAGTTTGGTTTTATATCTGTCGGAGTCCAGTTTCTCGATCACAGAATTCAGTTCAAGTAATGTAGTCGTTAACGCTACTGTACTAATGTGCCCTAACTCAGTCAGTAGTTCGACCAGATGTGTACCATTTTTTGCTACTTCGTAAAACTGATTGATCATACGTTCTGTTGGGAATTCACAACGATAATAATGGGTCTGGCTCTCCTCGCCAATCTCGTCTGGTGGTTCAATGTAATTCCTCTGATTAGCTGATTGGACATTTTCATGACCCTTTTTATCTCTACTGTTTATTAGTTTGTTAATATTTTCGTGGTCCCTGATGAGATTTTCGGTATTGGTTGCTATTTCCTCAATCAAGTCTCCAGTGTAACGCAGATATTTTACAGAATCATCGACTTTTGCTAGCATAATCGGGAGAAGATCAATCTCCAAGGAATCCCTGCGGATCGCGTCCAATCTATCTAAACACCTAGAATTAGTCAGATTATTAATACCAAAAATCCGATCACTTGTTTCTTGTAGCAAATCTCCAACTGTCGTAGTCATCCGCGTCTCAAACTCATTTAGATGTTCAACGAACTCGCTAATGTTGCCTTGGTTATTAATTCCCATTGTCCACTCATTGAATTTATCATCAATACTTCTGTCTACATACTTTGTTATTTCGCTCACGTTGACACAACCAGAAGACACTGGTCTGTTTAATTGGAATATGTCGTCAAGCTTAAGTTCGATATTCTTTTCCAAGACTGCAATTATATCTCTTATGTCCGTATTTGTTATTGCAGTTGGCCATGATTCCAAAACAGACTCGTTTTGTAGTGGTTCATCATTGTAAGTCGAATCATTGGAAAATATTGTAGCCTTATTTGACTCATTATAGTTAGGTATATCATTGGAAAATGCGTTTGTCCTATTCGAGTCATAATTGGAGATATCTGTTTCGTTTTTAGTATCACTTGTAGTGTCATTGAAGGTGTCATTCACTAATGTGTCGCTAAAGTCGTTATAATTTGGGAACATCTCATAAGTGGCATTGCGAGTAGATGTATGGGGAGATTCAAATGTAGGCCTCACTGTTTCTATATGTTTGGCTTTACCCTTGCCCATTGCTCCTTTCAACTCTGTTACCCGAGTCTCTATATTCTGGTTAACTCTCAGTAAGTTAGATTCAATCGCTTCAAACATCCCATTGCTGTTCCTGATCATGGTGTTGATGTCATACTTCACCTGGTTCAAAGTCATTCTCATCTGTCGTAAGTCTCCACGACTCAGTTCAATCTCCAGACCCGAAACTCGAGTCGTAACCACCTGCATCTGTCGATTAACACTCGCCGTTGACGTATGTAGAAGCCGGAATTGTCTGATGCTGTAGTACTGTAAACCATTGATAGCTCGCTCCAGAGCCGTGATTCGGTCACTTATTGTATCGAATTTGTGGTCAACGATTCTTAGCATGGTTGTAACAATTGTGTCATCCAGGACTCGCAAGCTGTCTGGATCATAGCTGTGAGTTTGCTTTCTTTGTGAGTCCCGCATGTTACTTTGCCGAGTAACCGGTTTCGAACGTGTTTCTGACCGTGATCCGGAGTCACTATAGGCAGAGGCGTATGGAGTTCGAAAAATAGATCTACCTTGATTTTCCGAATGTCTAAACCTGGTGTCATACTTTCGTCTCCATTGGTCTTTCTTTCTATCTTGTGCATCAACAAAACTTTCGAAGGTTATTGCAAATCCCACAATACAGATGAAGCATAACAGTAAGGATATCACACGCCAAGTAGTCGTCACCATCTTGAGTGATTTACTGGCACATCTTTAATAAAATAACACCATCAGTCATTGTGTGATTAATCTTCCATTAGGAGACCAGATGCTACCGCTATATACCATGATTGATGAATGTGACGCCACGCTGAATATAATCTCTCTTTTGAAGTATGTCAGCCTATGAAAGGAAAATACATTTATTCCATTACATGGTATTCATTAAACCTCTACCCAGATAACGTACGGGGTGGGTGGTGGGGTGTGCGTGCGTGCGTGCGTGCGTGCGTGCGTGCGTACGTGTGGGGGCCGCACGCTTTAAAGCAAAAAGATATTTCTATAGGCTACGTAACGTAACGAAGAGACAAACTCGGTATTACTGGGACACTGCCGATCCATATTGGAGCGGTATTGGTCCAGTAACGGCCCGGCAATCTGTGTTATCTGGATACATATCATTTGATTATCAACTAAGTATGAAATACGTAGTTTTTATCCTAGGAGTTGATATTATCTTGTGTGTGTGTGTGTGTGCGTGTGCGTGTGCGTGTGCGTGTGCGTGTGCGTGTGCGTGTGTGCGTGTGTGCGTGCGTGCGTGCGTGCGTGCATAACTGTGCGTACATGCGTCTGTGCATGCGTCTGCATGTCCGAGGCGGATAATATGTAGACGTTGGGCCAACGTTGGAAACAGGGTGGCAGCTCACAGTTGGCATTACAACGTTGGTCAATCACTTGTTTGCCAACGTTGGGCCAACATAGGAAATTTCATAGTAAATCAAACAAAATCAACATAATATTCACCGTTTTTTAATTGTTCACTTATGCTTTCTGATGTGCTATTTTAAATATCTTCATATCTGTATGCCCTTTGGCTCAACGTTGGCCCAATAACGTATTGCCAACATTGGGCCAACGTTGGGCCGATGAGCAAAATTACGTTGGCTCAACGTAGTGGTAAACGTTGGGTCAACGCATGACTGGTATCAGGAACTGCTCAGATTGGCTCAAATTTTATCCCAATAAATTATATTACCGTGGAAAAAATCTGAACCAGAACCCCAGACAACATCCGTGATAAGGCAGCTTACTGGACCGGTATTGGTCCAATATGGCCCTGTTTTGACCCAATACCGGCCCAGAAACACACGTTATCAGGGATGCATACATTGGGCCAACGTTGGCAATTGGTGGTCACCATCGCAAGTGACTAGTCAATGTTAGGGCAATGTTGGCAATTGGTATAGGCACAAACGCATTGGCTACCAACATTGGGCAACAGTGGTGCGTGATCGATTCCCGGCTGGGCTGCGGTTAGCCCTTGTGTCCCTGAGCAAGTACTCCAACACTTTGAGTTGTTCCAGTACACATCTGTGTGGCTATATACGGCAGACTGACGGTATGCCCACGCACGCACGCACGCACGCACGCACGCACGCACGCACGCACGCACGCACGCACGCACGCACGCACGCACGCACACCATCACTACAAGCCATAGTGTTCACATATTGATATTGTAGCGAGATAGAGTGACACATGCGTGTAGGACTGAGCCTGCACACGTGATTTCCCAAGCCTGGATTGCTAGAGCAAATTGCGGGGCAGTAACTGCCCATGCAATACGTCCCTGTCGTTCTGAGTATGGCTAACGAGGTGGAAAGTGCGCCAGTCTGTGGCCTGGTACAGACATTCTTGATGGGCTGCTATTTCGTCAGACTTCGGAGAAGTTTATAAATATTATGAAAACCAGGACGTTGGAAAAGCGCAGATGTTGAAGCCATTTTCAGAATTACAACTGAATGAACAACACACGCTCGCGCAGTGAGTCCAGGCACCGTCATCCGGAAGTGGTATGCGCGATGCATTCCGGGAAGGTATTACAGCCATCAGAGACCAGAGCCTTAGAAGTCCGTCCACTTCAAGATTATTGAAATCAATCAATTGCATACCTGTATAATCTGTTTCCTCGGACAAATCTCCCTCATTTGCTTGACTCCAGCTTGACTCCATGCGTAGTTTTGAGGGAATCAAATGGCGGGTCGGTTAATCGCTTAATTAAAGAAAGGCCTGTCTATAAAATATGGTAGTTACATTTGCCCCGTAAACGGAAGAGGATATTACGCTGTCTGTCTGTCTGTCTGTCTATCTGTCTGCATGTGTGCGTGCGTGCGGGCGGGTGTGGTGCGTATGTGCACCTGGATCTGGATCTAAAAAACTACTGAACCGATTTACAGTAAACTAGGATTTCTAGACTTTGGCCGTAATCTGGATCGATAAACCCGGATCCGGATAGATACCTCGGAAACTACTGGTCCGCTTTGGTTCACATTTTAAGTATGGCCCTATACCAGGAGTTAACAACGTTGGACACCGTCCGACAAATCCAGAAAATTCAGAAAAGGTCCGGAAAACCTATACAATGTGAAGCGTATGAGAGAGCGTGGAGGGCGAAGGTTTGCAATCCATAATTTCTCTTGATGAACTACACGTCTTAATCAACCATCTCAGAGTACCAGATTCTACAGTACAGCGCAGAAGTAAGTCAAATTGTGTCCAAAACAAAAACAAGTGAAAACAGGATAGTTAGTAACAAATGTTCTGTTGAATATTTTGAACATAATTGAATTTGAAGACATTGCTGCTTTAAGTAGGAATGTCAGTGAATGTCTTCCAAACCAAGTATGTTCAAAATATTCAACAGTACGTTTTTAAATTTATTTTGGAAACGTGTTAAATTATTTCTTATTGTACGTAACTGTCGAATCCCGTTTTAGCAATGCCCAGCCTATCTCTAGCTAAGCCTCATCCAAATTCGCCCATGTTGGGATCGATCGATCACAGACTCCATGACCATCAATTTCTCGAAAACTATACAAGTAAGCTGTTGAATATTTTGAAATTAATTTGACTGGGCGCTGTTGCTGCCAATGGCAGCAACAGCGTCCAGTCAAATTAGTTTCAAAATAATCAACAGAATGTGTATTAAATAGTAAATGCATACAATTCATACAGCAACCATTAGTCCGCCATCAATTAAGCGTTAGTGACGAACTGAGCTACGCCATTCATGACGTCATTGATTATGGTGTCAGTCTATACGTCACGTATTTGATTATGACGTCATATGATTGACTGGGGAACTGGAATCATCCACTGAGCCAATGAGTTGCATCAAGTGACCACCTGTCTTTTGTGACCACTATAAGCTCGTTTATTTATATCACGGCATAGTCCTATATCTTAAAGAAACACTATCAACGCGCTCCAAATAAACAATAGGTTTTTACCCTACTATGATTGAACTTAACACAATGCACCTTACTGATAAAATACTGTTGATTATTTGGAAAACAATCTGACTGAAAGTCTTTATTACCTTGATGTCAAACACGGTTCCTAGATAGTTTGGTGATTTCCTCGTTGATCTTCAGTGTGGGTAAACTAATTCCAAGCTGCTACCATCATTGCAGAACTAAACTTATGAAAATATAAATTAGACTACAATTAAGATAACAAATTACTGGTCTAAAGGCACTGGACATTGACGATTTTCTCTTTCCTCCTAAAATCCTCAACCTACCATTCTCACAAATACGTCAAGGCCGACACATAAAACACTACAAAAATACTTCATCCATCTTCAGTTCATTACAGCTTCTATATAATATATAAAAAGTTAACCATTTGAACGCGAAAGACCAAAAACACAAAACTAAAAATGTACGATTTAATACATTTTCCGTTCAATATTTTGAGAACTAATTTGGCTGGGAGTTATTGCTGCCTATGTTCCTGTTAAATTAGTTTCAAAATATTCAACAGCTTACCTATATATACCTGCCTTGAAATTGTAATTATGAAAATTCACGGCTCAAATTCGTAATCTAGATCACGCTTTTCGCGTTAAAATACTCTCAAGACATCACGATCGACGGTCGTTGATATTGATATTCATCTGAACACGCCAAAACGACAGATCTGTTTTCATCAAATATACGCAGCAAGATTCAGCGAAAGTCTCGTTGAAACATATAGCAGCTGGGCCAATCAAATCTATCATTGCCATCTGCGTTAACCATGTTCACAGTTTCAGATCGTAGAGACGATTTTTAAAGTTCAGGTTAAAATAGTAAACATGATTTCACTGAAATTCGTTCCCATCTATGGAAGCAACTATTTTCAATTAAATTGTTTTTAAACTTAGTCTGCAAGTTTCATATTTCGTTAAAATGGGACTTGTTGGAATTCAGTTAATTTGGATTATAAAAGAGATATAATGACATTTTGCTAGCTTAGATATATCTGTGAAAAGAAACCCTGATGTTTTTCGTCATTTGCAGTCCAGATTTATGTATCGCTGTGGAGTGATGCGTGCAGTGACTGGTGAGTGGGTGGGTGTGGCGTGGAACGTGGGTGGTTGCGGTGGGTGGGTGGGTGCGTCCAATAGGAATGGATGCCAGATGCGTATCAACGAAACATGTGTTAATCCTTTGGTAGTTGAACTAGATATTAAAAAACAATCGGCCAATTTCTTTTCTTCTTTTTTTGCTTTGTTTATTTACGCGAATATAAAAATATAAATGTTGTGGTTACCGGTAACGTAGGCCAAATGAACGCAACGTGTACGCATGCACATACGAGTTGGCTTACACGCATAACTAAATAATGCACACACGTGTACAATCACACATACATGTATATGCCATAGGCAGTAGCAGCCCGCAGTCAAATTAGTTTCAGACTACTCAACTGCTTGCCTAGAAATTGAGATTCTAGGAATGTATGGTTCAAAGATGTAAGATTTGGTCAGACCAAGACCAACATTCTCACAGAAAATGTCCATTTGCAGATTGCGATTACATGATTAAATCAAAAATCGCGATTATTCGTTAAATCGTGAATTTATAGGATTAAAATAATCGAATAATCGTTAATAATTTCTATTGCATAAAATATTTAAAGACTCTTAGTTACTCTTTAATCTGATGGCTCACGAACATCAACATTTTGTTAGCGAATTATCTCCATTTACAGGCCAAGAGAAGACTGTTTTTGGAAATGTATCACTGGAATGGCTGGCTCGACCATCGAGCCAGGTATTCCCGTGATATATTTTCAAAAATATTCTTCTCTTACTATGCAAATTGACATTTCTAAGCATCATTGAAGCTTTCATCATTGATATGCATTTGTCTGGATAATTTGCACACAGTAGGATGATTAATCGAGTAATCACGATTATTCTTAAATAATCGATTGTGATCACCCGAAAAGCAATACTCGCATAAGCCTAAAGAAGACTATATTTAAAGATTTACTATACGATTATCGAGCCAGTCATTCCAGTGGTAAAATCTAAAAAATAGTCCTGTCTTGTTCTACAAGTGAACATTTCTCAAGAGAAATACAATAACCATTTTGGTCGTTAAAGTCACGAGCCCGCGTAGCCTACATGCGTGTTCATATGTAACCATCAATGCACTACGCGTCATCAATGATCGCGATGATGCTTTGACCCAGGATCTGTCAACACACTCAGCGCCACGACATGCAATGGACCGTTAGATTTTTAGCTATGCCCCGCCCACCTCTAGCTAAGCTCCACCCACACCTCGCTCGTATTCGGATCGATCGATCTCTGAACTCCCTGATCAAGAAAACTATACAGGTAAGCTGTTGAATATTTTGAAACTAATTTGACTCTGTGCTGTTGCTGCCTAAACAGCATGTTTCTTAAATAGCAAAGAATTACAAAGACATACAATTCATACAACGTGTCGGAGTTTTTTAGATTTAGTGACGGTCTATATGGAACCCTTTGTGACGGAATGATTGTGACATCATCATACACGCGCTGAGATGATTATGACGTCATATGAGGTCAGACGATGGATTGATACTCTGGGAAGGTGAATTGATGAATCCAGCTTTGGCTATGCCCCGCCCAAATCTCTAGCTTCGCTTCACCCACGCTTTGCCCATGTTGGGATCAATCGATACCTACGCTCTCTGAATCTCAATTTCCAGAAAACTATACAGGTAAGCTGTTGAATATGTTAATTGAAACTAATTTGACAGGGTGCGGTTGCCGCCTAACAGCACCCAGTCAACTTGGTTTCGAAATATTCATTCAACAAAATGTTTATGAAATAGCAAAGACATACAATTAGTACAATTAGGGTGGAGAGAGGCAACGAGTAGTGAAGGTGATTGCCTATGTTTCCAGCGATCGTCAGTTGGCCGAGCAGAGACGCGACCCAGGGGTCGCCCCTTTCACAGCAGCGCTCATTACCGCGCCTGAGCTAGCACCGCTAGTCTAGAGAGTCGGCAGGTCTGACTTTATTCGCGCATGCAAGTGAAATGATGGGTGTAAATAGGTTTTTCAGAATCATGCCCGACTCGGCTGGACATTGGGGATGTCTAGCTAAGTCGGGCATGATTTAGATAAATCGTCACATCAAAATCATGCCTTCCCGACTCAACATGATGCTGACAACATGAATCTTGGCATGCCTTCCCTACTCAACATGATGCTGACAACATGAATCTCGGCATGCCTAGCTGGGACATATCACGTATGTCACTTATGTATGGTCTCATAGTTACCCGAGTCGGCGTAAGGGAGGTGGATCGATCTTAACTTTGCATGTTTGGGGATCAATCCAAATAATTTATTGTCCTTGAGAGTAATATGATGAACCCTTTTTTTCAGGAGAAAATGATTAAAAACAAACTAATTTTACAACCAACTGTCGATCCATGTTTACCTCCAGAAGTGCAGATATCGTTTGAGAGCGTCAAGATTTTAAAATTTTCCTGGGAAGACCCAAATGTTTTCTAATGGTAGGATTTTAGATTGTTCTTGTTCAACTACCCTGCCTAGTGTTAGCGTTCTGTATTTTGTTTATTTTACTTTCCTTTGGTTATTATTTGATTTTAACTGTTACCATTGCTGTGGGTGCTCCTATCAGAGAATGGTGGCAGTGGCTAATACGGAGATAAGGTAAAATAGCAATGGCGGTCAGGCTGTGGGTCGGTTAGAGTAGTATTAGGACAGATTTGTTTTTACGTAATGAATTTGTCTAAAAGTCTTTGGTGGCACGGCTTAGACATCTAATCACTGATGCTGTTCAGTGTCATCCTGCCCATGCTTATATATGCCAGTCAAAGTTTTCGTTGATATCATACAGCACTTTACTTGCTTTCAGACCACAAAAGTTGCACGCTCTTGCGGTCCGGGCAACCACTTGTTACTGCAGGGCAATCAAATGCCCTAGGGGACAATCTAAATAATGTGTTATTTTCAATTTCAATTTGAGGTTGAGTCGGTAACTTCTTCAAAAGTGTACGAAACATATATACATGAAACACACATTTAATGGCGGTTACATATGTTATATACATAATTAAATCGTAAAGGTGTTTGTGTTTTTCAATGATATAAATAAAAGTGATGATAGTAGTGGCCGTAAACTGATGATGGAGATGATCGGCGGGTAGTATGAATACTGCATAATTACTTTTACTACTACTACTACTACTACTACTACTACTACTACTACTACTACTACTACTACTACTACTACTACTACTACTACTACTACTACTACTACTACTACTACTACTACTACTACTACTACTGCCACCGCCACTCGCTGAGACGTGAATAAACGTGTGCGAGCAATAGGTATGGCAAGCTTTACGCGCCGGTAATTAGGCCTACATAATCTGTCTTCTTTTTAAACTTTTTCATAATGATGTCAATATATTTAGAGAGAGCTATTATTGTTTTGCGTTTTTTTGTATTGAAAAGTTGATACATTTTATGTGGCTGCTGTATACGTACTGATGGTGACTAATTATTTTATTTTGTCTTAATCGTTTAAAACTTAAAATTTTTCAAGATTTCAATTGTCTCAGAAAATGTCTATTTGCAGACCACGAGAAGACTGTTTTTGAAAATTGGCCACTGGAATGACTGGTTCGGTTATCGTCTACAAGTGGTTCGTCCTTGTCGGAGTGAATGTAGGGCTGTAATAGTACTGGTCTGTGAATTGAAAGCCAAGTGGCCACAGAACTTCCAGTTGATGACCGTCGCTGAAAGCTGAAAAGCTTCTCATGGGGAGTGAAGTTGGTCGCTGTACAGAGCAAGGAACATATAGAGTGCTGGGCAGCTGGCAACACATTCTGCCAACATGGCATCGCTAGCCCTCGTGTCTGGAGGGAAGTTGTTCTGACATTCCTGCCTATTCTATTACATTTTCCGACTTGACAATTACCCGCTGAATTGTAACTGGTTGTCTAACTAACGATGCCCCTATCAAAGAGGAATGAACGAAATTCACCACTCTATCAGAGTGGGTATATGTTGGCATCCCAAAAATATAGAAACGCTGGTATAAGCAGTTAATCACTGTTTGTGTACTAGCATCTTTACATGGAAAAACGAATGGAAATCTACTGCATTCGTCAATTACATTTAAGAAATATCGATTCCAATTGTTTCATTTCAATGGGCCGTTGCAATCTATGTTTAACCGTTCAAATGGTTGCGTGGCTTTTATCAGATGAGCATGGACTAGTTTCTGTAATTGCGGCTTATATTTAGCACATACCCTACAATAGTTTCTGCCATTTGTGTCACTTCATCAATTGAATACAGTAGATTATGAGTCCTCACAAGTGGTACATCAATATTATAACCGGATGGCAGAGTGGGCTATGAAGCTTATATAGATTGGTCCCCTGAAGCCTAAGCACGTGTAACACTATACAAACAATTTTATACGTTTGGCAGTGAATGAGCACAATAATACACAACATAGAGCCGCCCATGTTCTTTCTACGTGGCTTCGCCGGAGGTACCACACAGATCCTTGAATCCGCAGCGGTATCCCTGTAAGAGAGCATGGCAACGAGATCACTAGATAGTTTAATATAAACCTAGTATACCCCTAACACACAAACAAAGAAAATATTGTTGTTGCGAGAGGAAAGTGCCTTGCGCAGGCCTCCGTCACACGAAAATGCCTTTAACGCCGAAGCGGAGGAAAAGAGCTGGCAAAAAGGGCCACTCTTTTGTTCAACAGAAAATGCTAAGTGTGGAAAATCGTAATAAAGCTACAGCTATGGTGTTGCACACTTATTTACGTGAAGACAGGACGAACGATTTCCGAAGAATTCCCAGGTCACCATCTTATGTAGTTCCAAAGTTACTGCATTGGTAGTTGCCACTTTATTTAGGCGGGCCATCTGCTACATCCTAACCTCCCACTTGGTTGTTTGTAACGAAAACAAGCTTTGGCTCTAAGTGGCAGGGCTTACTACCTAACGTTAGACACATTTATCCATCGGGTGCAGATGCTCGGCTTCCCGTAAGTCGCCCTGCATAGCATCTACCTCCAAAGGATCGTGTGCATACATGTTATGGAACAAGGCTCCCGAATCAAATAACGATCCGGTTACCCGGCCCCGCAACCACATATAACATCAAAAAAGCACCATGTCATTTATGGTGGGGATGGAGAGACGGATATCCACCGCTAGCGTCCTTCCCGTGAGGGTGTGGTGGACTCGTAAGACCTCACCCAGACACTACAACGAGTTGAATTGAGATCCACATCTCGGCCATCACCGCGTGCTACGGAGCTAACATTTGACATGTCATTAGGGTTATTTTCCATGATGCCCAGAGATGCACTGCAGGCCGGTATTACACATTTTAATTAATATTATTTCGCACTGCTTCCTACTTTGGCGGGGATCTACCTACTAAGTATCTGGAGATATATGGGGGGGGGGGGGGCACGTATGTAAATCGGCACTTTAGCTATCACCGCTCGGAAACCTATAATAGTTTCCCAGGGTCGGATCCTGTCAACGTGGCGATTGGGAATCCAAACGAGTAATAAACCATACGGCTGGTGGATCGTGGAAAGAGGCAATAACTCAATATATATACCACAACAACCCGAAAAGAGGCGAACACTATGTGTCTCTAACGGAGAAATCATCCCTAACCACTTTAAGCCTATCCTATCGAGCTAAATAGCCCGGTTTAGTCGGTAACACGTTAGGCTCAAACATTTAGAGCATGATCAGCGACCTCAGCGGGAGTGGTGATGCGAATATATATGTTGCTGTATAGTATTTCCTAGCGCACTGCGGTCTAGAGTTTTTATAAATAAACAAAACATATTAACTAGATGGCTACTTGCCATATACACAACTAACCAGTACACATTCTATCGGATACGATGATTACGAATACGATGTTGATAAAGTATCACAGGTCTAGTTGAAAGCACCCACAGTAAACAAGGATAATATTCACAGTATGAAACAGAAATTATAAGAATGCGGTCTTAGGACCAGTACGGTACCTATTGGTCATCAGTACCAATATACGGAAATAATTATTAAATGTTCAATAGTATAGCTACTTGAGTACCTATTGGTCATCAGTATGGAACAAGTTTACAGGATACTGAAATAGAGGCGCTATTATATATACATATAGCGCGAGATGACACGTTCTCAATGCTGGAAAGATTTCTGCAGGATGACATCTGCAGTTCACCCAGACTGGTCAAAAAGTTAATTAATCACACACAACATGCAGTGCGGAAGTTGAAGTACACTTTTCAGCGTGGTTGGCAGATCCGGTTAGTCATCCACCAAGAACCACCGTCGGCTCTACATTCCATAGGAATACATATGGGCCTGCACGGCCCATCCGCGGAGACTCCCTAGAAAGGTCGGGATGTGGGAGTTCTACTTTTAAATTAGTTTATTACCCCCGGATGGCTGCCCGGGGGTGTACAAAAACTGTGGAAGCCGAGGACTCCTTACCACCGCGGATGAACTGAAATCCGAATGGCACCGGATGATGTGGGAATCACCGTAGGGTAGCAGTGTAATGTGTACTGTGTAATGTTATTACTAGTGGCATCTATATGTGATACAGGATACACATCAAGAAGTGTGAATCTGATAATGGTCTGTGAATAGTCAATTGCTAACCGCCTGTTATGATTTCCCGCTTGCGTGACAACTATTTGAGCTTGCCAGGTTGAATTACTACCTTCTATTAATGTCTCCATTAATATACGTTGTTGATGAATTTTCTGTCGTCATTGCTGTATTTGAGAGATTTTGTAGTGACTGGATAACAATCCTATGCCGGTTTGAAAAGGTCTGGGCAGATCAACCTTAAGAGCATCAAGACCACAGCTTACAAGTGGAAGTTCAGGTCTCCCATGTTGAAAAGTAATGCTTTTATGATTCCTCTAGAAATTTAAGCCAAGAATCAGATCCGCATATAGATCAGGAAGGATAGTGAAATGAAAGCCAAAATCATTTCTATCACCAAACGAAGACTGTGCCATCACAGCATTTCTATTAATCGAGTATTTGTAATGGGCAAGAGGACTAACTAGATGATGGTAAATAAAGCGTTCTGTGATGCCAGAGTGCATAAGAGCACGAACTCATACACCATTGATCAGAACCTTTGAACTGGGTTGATGATGTCCGGGAGGTTATCGTAACCGCTGAGGGAAATATTGCAGCTGTAGTATCATGCCAAGATCTAACCGATTCGCCGACAGCAGGATTGGATCAGCATACATTAGCGAAGGGACCTATCTTTTAACGATGTTTATAGTAACCACAGAAGTATCACTTGGTCCCGATTGTGGCCACCAGAGTACTAACTGGGTGTTCATCTGGAGGAGAACGTTGAAGCGAAGTCTTGCACGTGGCTGTTGCTGCTGTTGGTAGCGAGAGATGTGAAAAGATGTAGGACTCAAACGAATGGGCCTCTGTGAACATAGCACTAAAGTCTAGTATCTTGTTTTCACGCAGTCGCTGCTGAACCACTGAATTGGGTTTGACTACAGTCTGATAATGAAAGCACCACATACCGCTTTATCTCTGTATACTTCCCCCGTAATGTTCTGATAGTTGCAGGCTGTTGATGGCGTTTTGAGCGCTTGGAGGAAGCATCCGTTCACGGGCTTAACGTACAAGGCCTGGAGATTAGCGATTGTCTGTTCACAAGAAATACAATGTTTGATGTACGCGTATATTCGAGCAAAAATAGTTTGTTTGAAGGTATAGCTTGTTGAGATTCTCGGTGGGGAAGAAAGAAAGAATTTTTTAATGTTTGATGTCAGTGGAGCCAATTCTTGTTTGCTAAACTCGAGCTCGAATCTGTGTCCAGCTTCTCTGGTCTCAGTAAATGCTCCAGCTCTGTCAATGAAATTGAAGTGAGAAGATGACTAATGATGAATGATTTGAGGCTTTTATTGATACAGACCAGATGATGGGATCTGAAATGGTATAATAATTAATAAACAAAGCAATAGAAATGATATAATAATAAACATGGCACAACCAATTGCGTGCGTGCGTGCGTGCGTGCGTGCTGGTGGGCGGGTGTGTTTGTTTGTGTGTGTGTGTGTGTGCGTGCGTGCGTGCGTGCGTGCGTGCGTGCGTGCGTCCGTACGTGCGTGCGTGCGTGTGTACATACGTCTATTCGCGCGTGTATGTGTGTGAGTGCATGTGTGCGTATGTGCGTGCATCTTTGAAGTTTCACATTCGGATGATCCAGGGGACAGTCCAATTTTCATAACACATAATACCACTGGATTCAGGGAATGCTTTGCTTTGGTCATTGGTCTGACCAAAAATGATAACTGTGAAGCGTTCCAGTAGTCGGAAGCGTAGACCTACATCTACATCTATGGAGGAATCCGATACTCAGGTATCTGACATCATAATCAAATATGAGACGCGTTAGCTTGTGTCACAATCAAAATGAGGTAGCTATGTCACTAAAGTGCGCGAACTGTATGTCCTTGATGACTTTCCAATTTAATCAACATTCTATAGGTATCAACAGCCCCAGTCAAATTACTTTCAAAATATTTAATAGATTACTGCTCCTTCCGTTGAAATTTAGATCCTGGGAATTCAGGTTTCAAATCGATTCCAAGCCACGTATAACGTGGACGGAGCTTGGCTAGAACTGGATCACTTGATTAGAAGCAAGAAACACCCCTGATAATGCTGCTTACTGGGCCATATCAGTATGATATCGGTCCAGCATCGGCCCCGTAAGCTGAGTTATCGGGGGTTGATGAATTAGTATCGCATGCTGCAGCATATTCATGAGTCGTGTCTCAATGACTCAGACGAATAATAGAAGGTGGCAATGACAAACTAGTTGGGACTGTTTAATTTTATAGTTGTGTTACATGTACTCCCTCCCTCCCTCCCTCCCTCCCTCCCTCCCTCTCTCTCTCTCTCTCTCTCTCTCTCTCTCTCTCTCTCTCTCTCTCTCTCTCTCTGTGGAAATTGTTGGGAATATGTCTATGTGTTTATTTACCTAATGATGTTGTTGCCAAATTCCATCTTGATAGAATACTACTACTACTACTACTACTACTACTACTACTACTACTACTACTACTACTACTACTACTACTACTACTACTACTACTGGTCTGTCTGGCAATTTTTCTTACAGAATACAAACGTTGCAACCAAAAGGGATTAACCCATGTTCTTTAAGACAACACATTCACAACAATAAACACGTTTGTTTAAATATTTATTTCGAAATTTATAGGTTACAGCATTATTTTACTTACTGCAACATGTGCAAACCTATATACAGTTATTTAGTATTTCCTGAGACTAACAATGGAAATATCATTTGTATTCTTGCAAACAAAGCTAGAGAAATACATTGTTTGTACAGGCCATACAAGCGTTTGGATGAATCGAATCTGTCGCTCAAATATATGACATAATGGATTACGTGACATATAAGCGGAGGTCACAATCATAATACATAATGAATGACATATCTCGCTCCATCATGAACATTGAATAGTCTGTTACGTGTACGAATAGTATGGCTTTACTATTTCATAAACATTCTGTTGAATATCTTGAAACTAATTTGGCTAGGCGCTGTTGTTACCACAAAAAGAAACAGCAAATTAATTTCAAGATATTTAATGGCTTACGTGTAAAATGTTAATTACCTTGAAAATGGGATTCCGAGAATTCAGTGTTCAAAGTATATAAATCGATTCCAACACGTGAAATACGTGGGCGGAGCTTAGCTAGAAATGGGCGGGGCTTAGCTAGAAATGGGCGGAGCGTAGCTAGGAATGGATCCCTCATTTAGTAATCCTATCAGAGCGCAACGAAACAATGTTGATCTGCAAAGAATATGAACTGATTTCGGTTTGAGAATTTTGCCAAATACCACAATCAAAACATCGATGTAAATAGAGGGATTCAGTTTATCTATCAATCATATGACATCATAATCGACTGTGTCACATGTAGGCTGACGTCATGATTAATTACGTCATGGATGGCGTGATTTAGTTTGTCATAAACTCTTAATAGTCTGTCAAGTTTTACGAATTGTATATCTTTAATATTTAATAAACATTCTGTTGAATATTTTGAAATTATGATGACTGGGCGTTGTTGCTGCATAGGAATCAACAGCACTCGGTCAAATTAGTTTCATAGTAATCAACAGCTTACCTGTATAGTTTTCTGGAAATTAAGATTCAGAGAGTGCAAGGATCGATTGATCCCAACATCGGAAAAGCATGGAGTGGAGCTTAACTAGAGATGTGCGGCGCACAGATGTGTAGCGAGATACATAGCATAGCCTATGGCAGCAACAGCGCCCAGTCAAATTAGTTTCAAAATATTCAACAGAATATTTATTAAATTGTAAAAGCAACCAATTTGTACAACAACGCATAGACCGTCTTCAAATATGCGTTCGTGACGTACTTATCGACGTCATTCGACTAAACCAGTCAAATTAGTTACAAAATATTCAACAGCTTACCTGTAGAGTTTCCAAGAAATTGATAGATAGGGCATTCGAGGACCGATCAATCCCAACATGGCGAAGTGTGGGTGGAGCTTAGCTAGAGGTGGGCAGGGCATAACAAAAACTGGAAAGGTGCATTGATTAATTGGTGTCAGATACTTCAGTGTCAGATGAGATCCGTCTATGAGTGGGCCTAAGGTCGTCGATCGGTTAAATCATTCATTATGACGTCATATGATGGGTGCATACTCTGGAAATGTGAATTACACACGGTGCATTGTATACTATTGGAATAGGACTGTGCGGTCTATTTAAAACAATGTACTCTGCTAATGGTAGGCCTATATTGATTGCTATTTCCAGCACTGGATGCCAAAATTCGTCACTTGTGAAGTAATGAGGGCAATATCTATTCACACGCACGCGCACACTCACACGCACACACACAATCTAAACCAATTAAATAACAATATTCAGTCATATGACTTCAATGATAGGTAAAAATAATGTATATATACTTTACACAAAGAAAAGCGCCTTGTGGGCCTAGTTGGAGAAAATACCGATTCACTACCACGAATCATTGGTCTTTGTAGCAATGCATTCGCATAATGGATCAGAATTAAGTGTTGGGGGTTGGGTGTGTGTGGGTGGATGGGACCTGTCTTTGTGTCCACCAAACTGGGAGATCTATTTCTAGCTACACCATGCCCATTTCTAGCTAGGCTCCGCCAACCTTGTCCGCATGTTGGAATCGGTTTCAAACTTTGAAACATTAACTCCAGAATCTAAATAGTCTTAGTAGTAGATTCTCGTGTCAGATTTAAGTCATTTTGGTTGTGACGTCGCTAAAATGTGGCATAATAGACCTTTCCACTTTATCCACCCATCATATGGCGTCAAACAACCACGTGACATGTAGAATGGCATCATAATGAATATGATAAGCACGTCACGAACGCATATTTGAAGATGGACTAATCGTTGTTGTACGACTTGTATGTCTTTACTATTTAATAAATATTATGTTGAATATTTTGAAACTAATTTGACTGAGCGCTGTTGCTGCCAGCAACCAGTCAAATTAGTTACAAAATATTCAACAGCTTACCCGTAGAGTTTCCAAGAAATTGATAGATAGGGCATTCGAGGACCGATCAATCTCAACATGGCGAAGTGTGGGTGGAGCTTAGCTAGAGGTGGGCAGGGCATAACAAAAACTGGAAAGGTCCATTGATTGATTGGTGTCAGATACTTCAGTGTCAGATGAGATCCGTCTATGAGTGGGCCTAAGGTCGTCGATCGGTTAAATCAGGTCTAAACAATTTCTGCCATCCTGGAGAGTTCAGTATTTCAAATTCAAAGCAACGATGTACTACGTTAAACCTATAACGGAAACGTGGTTTTGTGGTCTTACAAGATGGTGGTTCTTTAAAATGGGTGGTCGTATGACTACCCGTCCGTCAAAGCCACCATCTTGTGGCCACAAAATCTATTTCCCATGGTATATAACCTGTACTGAGCAATCACCTAGCTTTAATAACTACTCTCTGATAGTACACATTCTTTTATAGACTGGTTGCATTTGCACGCAAGACAAAATTATTTTTGAACATTTACAACTGGAAAGGTTGGCTCTGTTATCGAGCCAGTCATTCCAGTCTGAGTGGTACATTTTCAAAAATACTATTTTCTTCTGCAAATGGGCATTTCTCAAGACTACCGCTGATGCCAGTTTTTGGCCAGTTTTTGGCCAGTTTGATTGCTAAACAGGGTTGATATAGTGTTGGAGCCAGTCTACCGACAGAAGCATGCACCCATTATTGCAATGTAAATATTCTGCATGAAACAACATATACATATATATATATATATATATATATATATATATATATATATATATATATATATATATATATATATATATATATATATATATATATATATATATATATATATATATATATATATATATATATATATATATATATATATATATATATATATATATATATATATATATATATATATATATATATATATATATATATATATATATATATATATATATATATATATATATATATATATATATATCACATATCTTGGGAAAGATTCGTATGTTCTATGAATCTAAGATAGCTTTAAGCAAGGTTTTCTCAGTTGCTTAACCACCATCAGCGCATTTGTGTTTTGGAACGTAAAGTCTCGTCTGACGATACAGCTGCGCTGTTCTTGTCTGCAACAAGTAATTGTTCATTAGTATCACTTTTGTTTATTGTACAATCATGTTTCATCTTAGAGGTAGATGTCTTGTTTTGTTCCAATGTTCTACAGTGCATGCCGTTAGCGTCATCAGATTCACCCCTCAATTCAGGGCTAAACAGTTCATTTACACACCTATTTGAGTTTAAATTTTCGTCACGTTTTGTGTTTTCAGTCACGTGTGTATTTTCTCGCGAAAGGTCACCGCTCTCCGATGATAGTTGAAGTTTGTCCATGGAGATGTTATCGTCTTCGGTAAACGATGGGAAATCGTCACTACCCGCGTCACTGCCAGTATCGAACGAACTACTTCCGAATGAACTAGAAACACTTCCGAGTTCATGTAAGATAGCGAGTTCAGGTGCATCTGTGGACACAATTATACATAACCAAGATAAGAGTGTTAGGCTCTATTATGGAACTAGATGAATGTATTACAGGGAAACTCATACTGTCTTACATCCATGTTCCTGCAACCCAGGAAATCAAATATTCATGTAGGGTAACTTAAGTTTTCTTCAATTTAACATTGCATTGATAGCGAGGGCAACTTGGGGGCAACAATGACTTTGGCTTGAAAACAGACCCTTTTTCCCAAAAAACATTTTGACATTTCGACATCCAGCCCTTTTTTCAATAAATCCCTGACACTTTTTTAAAAAGAGCACTTTTTCTCATAAAAATCAAAGTTACAACTGGAGTGACAGCAATGTTAAAGGTACAATGGACCTTTCCATCTTAGCCATGCCCCGCCCATCTCTAGCTAAGCCCGACCCATACCTCGCTCGTGTTGGGACCGATCGATCTCTGAAATCCCTGACTATCAATTTCCAGAAAACTGTACAGGTAGGGTGTTGAATATTTTGAAACTATAATTTGACTGGGCGCTGTTGCTGCCTTATTAAATAGTAGAGACATACAATTCGTACAACGTGTCGGACTATTAAGAGCTAAGGACAGGCTTTATAGAATCATTTATGACGTAATGATTATGACGTCATCCTACACATGGCTTAGCTGAGTATGACGTCATATGACGTCAAATGATCGATGGATACTCTGGAAAGGTGAATTAATAAACTGTGCACCAAATATACTTAAGATTATACAATACTGAAATATCTCCCTTTTAGAATGTTACATCATGAACTTCTTTCTATGTAATGAATCAAAATCTGTTTTAACATTGAATTATTTAATTCTAACTAGATTAATATGATTTTTTGTTCTGAAATTGAGTTTTCATATCTTATAAAACCTTGGTTGATTTATACGAAGTAAATGAGTAAAAGTTAAAACATATTTAACATATACTGGTTCATTGCGCAGAGGTATTCGATAGCAGTAAGTGGGTGATAGATGTGCTTTTTCATTGGTCTTCCAAAATCATGTGGTTTTCGAGTAAATGTGTCCTAATTGCCCATAAATAGTGTGGCCAATGGGGTGTGTGCTGGTGTCCCGCAAGACTTTCACGCGATCATGTGACTCTGAGGCAATCGATGGAAACAGGCAATCTCCTTCATCCGTGTTGCCTCTCTCCACCCAGGAGTATTAATGAGTACCAGTGTAAAGACTGTGGAATTTACCAATAATAGATTGAAATATAAACCAGTCTACATGTAGATATGGCGTGAATGGGACCTGGAATCAGAGACTCGATAGACGCCAATGAAACCAATAACTTATCCGTGTGTTGTGGTGAGTGTCTTTGTACAAGGGTGCCCACCAAAGCACGCCCCTTAAGACCACTCCATATATGGCAATTAGACCACGCCCACTCGAAAACCACGTGACTTTGGAGGACCAATGAGAAAGTGTGTCTATCTCGCCTCCTTTACTGCTCCAGATTTGAAATTCTAAAAGTGAAATATTTCAACAATTCAATTTTAAACCTATTTGGTGTGCCTTTAAACAAGCAGAATATTTATGATACTACAAATACAATTTACACAGATTTCTTTATGCATTGCAATTCATGCGCTGCCCCCAACACATCACTGCGCTAGCATTCTTTGTAGAGCGGCTGTAACTGGTTTGGTGATTGGAAAAAGGCGGATAACGGATGCGAAAATTACAGTCAGACGAGAATATTTTGATACCCTTTTTAAAATTTCGCCGACTGATTTTCAGAATATACCCTTTTTAACATTTTCGCGGACATGCGAAGGTCATTTTATTTATCACCCTATTCGGAGAAAATAAAAACGCGCATGCTGTACACAATGCATCGTAAAAGAGAGTGGGTGGTGGTGGGTGGTGGTGGGTGGTGTGGGTGGGGGACTGAGGGAGGAATCCCGTTTTAGCTATACCACGCCAATCTCTAGCTAAGCTTCACACACCCTTCGTCCGTGTTTGGATCGATCGACTCCCCCCCCCCCCCCCCCACCCGACCACCCCCACCCACACTCTCTGAATCTCAATTTCCAGAAAACTACACAGGTAAGTTGTTGAATATTTTGAAACTAATTGCCTGGGCGCTACAACACCGCCCTGTTAAATTAGTTTCAAAGTATTCAACAGAATGTTTATAAATTAGGAAAGACATACAATTCGCACAACTTGACGGACTATTAAGCGTCTATGACTATCAAAAACTCGTCATTCGTGGCGTAATTATTATGACGTCAGCCTACACGCGACGTTGTTGATTATGACGTCATATGAATGATCAATAAACCGGACTCATTGAGTCATGAGTGGCAGGTCTGATCCCTCCATTAGGAACGGCTTATTGGATTGCATGTTTAACCAATTGAATGGTGAAGTCTCCGAATATTAATGTTTAATTCAATAAGATGTCCAATAATTTAAGAGAACCCTATTGCCGCCATAGGCGCGTCTTGTAAATTTAGTCCAAATATTCACCATTCAATTAATATGTCAACAATTAAAAATAATTTGACCGTAAAGCTTAGGTACAATATTCGATACGATATTTAACCGCTTGTACAACAACGTCTCGTAATCTCTATTTCAAAGTAAGCTGTTGAATATTTTGCAGCTAATTAATTTGACTGCAGTTCCCTGTCAATTTATCTTCAAAATATGTAATGTTCAGAATTTTTTACTCTGTAAATGAGTTTTCGTATTTGGTATTTGGTGCAAGGTGCATATTCACAGTAAAATTTCTGAAGATAAAATTGTTTATATTATACACTTTTAGAGACCTAACCTGTGATCCTATATGTAATGAAACGAAATAAATCTTAAGATATGATGATTCCATTCCATATAAATTAATATAACCTTTTTAAGTTGCGAAATTGAAATAAAGGCACTGGCCTCGATTTCAATTTCGCAACTTAAAAGATTATATTAATTTATATGGAATGGAATCATCATATGTTAAGATTTATTTGGTTTCATTACACATATGCACATAATTTAAGCTTATAAAAGTATGCAATTTTAACAATTTTATTTTCAATCAACCTGGTGTGAATATGCACCTACAAAGGGTTAATAATAAATTGATCTTCTAATTTGGAAAACATCCTACCTAGGTTGACGTCTGACATGGTGGGGTTTGAGCTGTCGTCGTGGTCCGCGCCCACCCCAGGCTGCCTGGGGTACATCAAGAGAAGCTCGTTCCTCCGTTGTTCGTGGACGGATTCGGACAATTTCTCCAGGTTCGACAGGGCCAATGAATATCGCTTCTTACAAGACGTCGTCTTCCGTTGTAAGTCATCAACCGTTTGTTTTATATTCTGAAAAAGGTGTAGATAGTCCCTTATCTTTCTTTCTGTGGGTTTGCTTCTTTGCGCTTCTAAGGATATTTCCGATATTATAGACTATAAACATAGGCCTACATATAAGCATAGACCTACGTACACGCGTGTGAATATGTGCGTGTGTGCATACGCTCTTGCATGCTCGTGCGTGTGTGTGTTTGCGTGTGTGAGAGTTCTATGGATTCTCACCTCAAGGCGCCCTTGGAGCCGAAGCTTTAGTTCGAAGTATGACCTGAAAATGAACGAGGGGCCAATATCACATTTTATCAAATTGTGTTCCATCTATATTCGTGCATTTACAAAAAAAACCACAATGATAGCGTATATGCATATAGGCCCTATATATGCAATTTGATATTTAGATCAATAGATGAGTTAGACCTGCTACTCGAGTATCTGACGTCATAATCAAATATGCCACCTGTTAACTGACGTCACAATCACAATAATATAGCTCCGTTACGAATATCGAAAAGACAGTCACGAAAATGTGTCGCTGATGAATTTACAATTATGTCGAATATTTTGAAACTAATTTGACTGGGAGTGCGTTTTTATTAGTCAAATTAGTGTCAATGTATTCAAAGCTTTACCTGAGTGTACAGTTAACGTGCAATTTATATTCTGTTATTTTGTGTGTCAAAGTTTCATATCTATTCCAATGCTGGTACAAAGTGGGCGCTGCTTAGCTAGAAATGGGCGGAGCATAGCTAAAACTGGTCGCCTCTATTAGCACAGCAATATACCATATTACTAGGTAACCAGTCTGATAAACATTGCTGTGAGTTCGTATGGCTAAACAATGATAGTTGTAATCTCTTATGGAACTATAACAATAACTACTCGTATTACTTACTAATGCCAATGAACTAGAGAGTTAGTCAGGAATAACGGCATACTTCAGTTTCACTTTAGAAACAAAGTATGGTGGTAGAGGAACAAATAAAAGTTTATAGCAGAATATCTACAGGCAAACAAGGCCGACGTCTTCAATTTACTATTAATATGTATAACACACAATCCAAAATGCTGGTAAATGGCCCACAGACAATGAAAATATTCCGAACTCAGTATATCCCAATTTTGGAACAGATTCTGAGCGGGTAAAAACCAAATCAGTTGAATAATACTATCAAACAGGCTATCATCAAGTACACAGATGCAGGGAATGTTGTCAATCAAACTGATTCTACAGGAAGCCATGATACTCAATCTGTGTACGAAATCAAAGCCAGCACAAATGAACCAGAGGACAACACCGATAGCATCCAGGACATTGTCGATGTCGCAGAGATGAATTGTTTTTCATCTTGCCAGATATGTGGTATTCATGTTACATATACTGATCAAGTGATTGAGTGTGCATTCTGTCAATCATGGACGCACACTGAGTGTATTAATACTGAGCTGGATGTCATCTCAAATCCTGACCATGAGTTTAGATGTCTATTGTAATTTACTAGACGAGTCTCGTCAAGAAACCCAGCTATCATGTATATCTGTTGCATCAGAACCTCTAGCACAACATATAATAATGGTGCAAATACTACTGTGCAGCCATTAATCATTGATTCTACAGATACGACACCAAAGAATGGACTATCGACTTCTACCAACATTGCAGATGCTATTGGGGTAACTACTGCACAACAACCGATAATTGAGCCTACAGATACCATACCAAAGACTCTACTATTGACTCCAATCAAAGATGCAGACGCTACAAGGGTAAATCTGTCTGCTAACATGCTAAAAGTGGCCGATATAAAGCACAGAGAGAAAATGCTGTCCAGTAAAGAGAAGAAACTAAGGGAGCAAGAATTGATGATAGCAGCTACAGTTCGAAATAAAGGACACGATTGCACAAAATTCATACACACAATCTTATGTTGCTGAACTTGAAGATAAGATCAAGGAGCTGCAATCTGCTAACCGCCTTTTGAAGCTAAAGGTATTAGCACTTCCAGGTCAAGAAGAGAATAGTACGGGCACTCTTCCAAGTCAGTTAATACCAAATAGCTGTGATGCAGCACACTCTCACTGTGGGACAGATATTCAATATCTACATAATCGAGTAATGGCCTTGGAACTTAAAATGCTCGAAAACAGGTTGGAAAATATTGAGAAATCATCGCAGATCTATATCTCGCCTAACAAATTAACTTCTCAAGATCCAAAAGCACCAACGATCCTTGTACAATCGCCTCCTATTGCAACCGACTACGAGACTCTTCCCATATACCATCTGGGTATAAACAGGCACGTCAATCAAGCAGCCAGCAACATGCAGATAAACCAAGAGCTCATCAGCGTAATTTTTTAAGGCAGGGCCACCCCATTTGGCCAAATCGCTGGCAACAAAGCCAGCCAAACACAAACGTGCAATATGACGGAAGAACAGGAAATAGATTATCCGGATGTGCACAGGACCAATGGCATCAGAACAAGAACGGGAACCAGAGGAATTCGCGGTGATCACCCTTCAGAAAAACCCCACCAGAATTATATTGCCAAACCAGTTCGTCCATCACCCTCTCAGCAGAGAGGCGCGAGAGTGAAAGATTGCTACACAACACAGCCCAATCATTGGGAAAGGACTCCAAACTGGTCAAATCAGCAAAAGCAGCAGAGGTCATATCAGCCATCTTTTCACCCTCCACGGTTCCAGAGACATGTACATCCACATCAGACAACCTATTGTCAAACAGTCAACCCTGTGAAGCAAAACTATATCCATAATTCAGCTCCCTTCCAGCAAAATCGTGTGAGCTTCCAGGACCCGCATGCTGTCGACTAATCACACACACCGAAGAGTTACCCAATCATATGACCACAGCCAGTAGCACGGCACATAATGATGCATCAGTAACCGATCCTGCGTCATCATATAAATCATTTCACAACCATGCTTCAAACTTAGGTTCATCACATACCAAATTCAATCCAACTAATGCTACCTCTACAAACAAGGGAGGCATCCAGAGACCCGAATACGATATTGCGATATAGATTCCAAATGACACAAGGATAACCTTAATTTCTATTAATGCTAAGAATGCGGAAACAAACATGAAATTCCTACAGTTTCTAGCAAGACAGAATGTCATACTCTTAATACAAGAGCATTGGCTGTACCAATAAAAAGCTCAATGATTTCCCGAGGTCTTCAATAACTCCCAAAATGCTGTGATGGTAAAGAGCCTATATCTCCTATACAAGCACCCTGTGGGTATGGGGGTACTGCGATCATATGACCGGAGAAACTCAGTAAACATATTAACAAGCTCCCTGATGGAAGCGTCCGAATCACTGCAATCGAATTCTTGACTCATATCCCTATTTGCATTATAAATGTGTATATGCCATCTAGATCCTCAACAGCTTCAGAAGCAGAGTTTACAGGTGTACATGACGAACTTCATGAAATAATCGATAAGTTCAAGTCTACTAATCACATCTTGCTAGCAAAAGCTTTCAATGCGTCACTATACAGAGACCAACGGATTGGAAGAGATACACTACTGAGGGAATTCATAAATGAGCATAGCCTAGAACTTCCATACAACTATCCTAGACAACCACGTTTTGTTCAGAAAGTGGGAAACTTACTTCTCAGATTGATTATTGGATATGTAAAGATTGAGCCAGTAGCATTGTAAGTGGTGTCACTGTAAGTGATAAGCACTTCTTGAACTTATCAGATCATACTGATTTTATTCTTTCCATTAATATCAGTTTCATCAAGAATGAGGCGCCATCACAACAAGAAACAAAGAATTCTAATATTCGATCAAAGATCAGATGGAATAAATGTAACACTACTATACATGGGGATATAATTTCTTCAGTGTTCAAAATCATCTCGGAAATCAATTCTCATTTAGATGCAGAACTATTGCTGAACCGTCTCTCAGAAGAAATGTATGAAGCATCTGTTATTGCCACTGGGATTGTCAAATCAATCGGAAAGAAACATGAAAAAGGTATTTGAATATGGAGTCCAGAAATTGACCAAGCCATAAACAACAGTAAAATAGCTCACAAGATATGGGTAGAAAATGGCAGGCCAACCAACCAAGAAAACAATATGAATATCGTTAGAAAGCAAACACGTACCAATATGAGGAGGACTATTCGACTAGGTATAAATCAAAGCAGAATAAAACATCTCAATGAAATTATGGCAGCAGACAAATAAGACAAAACGAACTTTCTTCAGGCTTATAGCCAAACAACGTGCCAGCCCAACACATGGTATTGCCCAACTGACACACAATGACAAAGTGTTAACAGACCCATCTGATATACTACACGCATTCAGTCAGGACTTCAGTGACTTAGCTACACCTCTCAAGAAGGTAGAGTCTTCAGCATCCAAATATTCAGAACTGTAAAATGCCAATTGTCAGTGAAATTCGCAAGATAATTGTAGGCCTGAAACCAAACAAAGCAGCAGATCCAGCTGGTTTAACTGCAGAACATCTAAAGCATGCCCTAACTGTCATCATGCACCTCTTGACAGACATTATGATTTACATAATTAAAACCGGATACATACCAACTGCCACGAAGCAAGGCGTGCTCACACCAATTCTAAAGAAGGGCAAAAATGGTAGATTAGCAACGAATTATAGACGGATCACTGTATTATCAATCATAGGAAAAGTCCTTGAGAAAATTGTACTACAGAGGACAAAGTCGGTCCATAATGTTGAACAGTCTAGCTTCCAAAGAGAGTTTACTAAAAAATCATCATCCATAAACACAGCCCTGATTATCACTGAACTACAACATGAGGCCATGGACAAACATGAACCATTATTGTTAGTAACATTAGATGCATGCAAAGCCTTTGATAATGTATGTCATTCCTCACTTTTGCGAAAGATCTACAGCGTCGGCATAACAGGTTCACTATGGACTATTATCAAAGAGAGGTACTCTGGTGCCCAGACAGTTACCAAAGTGAACAAGTGTACGGCTCACCACATCCAGATATACAAAGGTGTTCGTCAAGGTGGCATACTCTCAACCATTCACTACAAACAGTTCAATAATAAATTGCTACATATTATTGAAGACGTAAATATTGGTTCACAGATTGTGCATATCAACTGCAGTGCACCTACATGTGCAGATGACATTGCAATATTCGCAGACAATACAATTCACTTCCATCGTGGATAGATATACAAAAGAAGAAAGATACACCATAAATCCGCAGAAATGTCCTATCATATCATTGAGCAAACATGTGAAAGAGTTGGACACGATTTCGCTAGTGGGAGATATCATCAGAGAGTCAGTGAATGAAACACACCTTGGAATCGAGCGGTCAGCCTCGAATAACGAGAATGTTGAAACGCTTATCAACTCAACTCGCAGAACACCGTACTCAATGATGTGCGCTGGCTTACATGGGCATGGCGATCTCTCCTATTGTATGAAGTCACATTTGGAAAATCTATTGTCTTCCCAGACTCCTTTATGGCTTAGAAGTAATAAAGCTAACAAAAGTAGCTATAAATGACTTTGAACAGTTCCAGCGATCAGTTCTTCGACAGCTACACTCACTTACTTCAAACACAGCATCAGTCTCAGTTTTGAGTTTGCTTGGTGTAGGACCAGTCCAAGCTGAACTTGATAGCAGGAAACTAACCCGTCTTCGCAATATCCTTTCAGAAAAGAATGCTATTGAGCATCAAATGGCGGCCAGGCAAATCGCTATGAAAGACATCAACAGCAACAGTTGGTTCTCTGAGTGTCGCAGTATCCTTTACAAATATGAGTTACCAAGCATATATGAGCTGATTCATAACACTCCTACAAAAGATAAATGGAAATCAAAGGTACAAGACGCCATTAATAGTGCAGTCCAAGCACAATGGCACGAAGAATCGCTAATGAAGTCATCTCTGAAGAACTTGTGTATTAACTCATGTGCGGTGGGATCAGTTCACCATTGTTGGAGCTCAGTTGATAATAACGTTAGAGATGCTAGGCGTGCTACCATAAAAGCGAAATTATTAACTGGATCATATACACTTCACTCTAATCGAGCTCGCTTCAAACAGCATAACACGCCGGATAGATGCCTGCTTTATCGCGATGCTCCTGAGGATAGGATTCATTTTCTAATAACCTGCAAAGCGGCAGAAAACTGCATAAAATCCTACTTAAATAACATTCAGATCATACTGCAAGACGAAAATCACCCAAACATCATCAAGAACATTATGGCGACTCCTTCATTTGCAGCACAGCTAATTTTAGATCATGAAAATATGAGGTCATAGCACGGTCTTCATCAATCTCCATAACACTCCGCACAAGTTGCTAGGATCACCCGTTTTCTCTGCTATGCACTGCATATAGTATTAGAAATAATGCTATGGATCAGCGTGTATCTTATTCCCCCTACTAACTAGCTTTTAAATGACTGCAATGTACATGTAAGTGTACGAGGTATTAATATGAACTGTCTTTTAAATGCAAGAATTAACAAACTGTTGATGCTCGATCACTATAATAAAAAGATTTTAAATTTGACCTTATTATACTTGATTGCCGACAACGAGCGCTAAGGTTGGTGCATCGCAACAGGAATGTCAGAAGAAAAAGAGGAATATTTACCCTGACTTCAGGGGTGAGCCCACAGTGGCTGGAATTACAGACACAGAACAGCATGGCGTTATTCTTGATTAAGTCTCGAGTGAGAACACGGCCTAAGACTGATTTTCCATACAAAGATTTCCTTATGGTCTATTATAAGTCTATACATTGATCAATGTATCGTAGCGCGTTATTGCCATGCCTATTACGACTGATCAGTCGCTTATCACTCCCATTGGTTTTAGAAGTGTGCATATGTTCGTGTCCTATATATCCGGTAGTTTACCTGGAGCGTGATCTGGCACGTCGATTCTTTTGTCCAAGGATTTGAACCACACATTCCATTCGGCGAAACGTGGCGGCCTTCTCCTGATGGTCTATCTCACACGCACGCTTCTCCTTCTCAGCTTCCATAACCTAGCTCGAGATAATGGAACCGGACAAAGAAATAACCAGTAGGGTCAAATAATCATCTACGGTCAAATATCTGCGTCACATAATCACTATACACATTTTCAATTTCAATTTCAAGTTTATTTGGTAACTTCTTCAGACGTGTACGAAACATATATACATGAAATTAGGGGGGGGGGGGTGTATTGCCAGGGACCGCGTGATACAACACATGCCGTGATACACCCATCCCGATACAATACGCCGTATCGCGATACGTATCATCAAATGACTAAATTGACACAACCTAGTGAGTAGTGATGTCTTACAACTTGCCCGTCCTGATATAAATGATGTGGTGATGACTTGTATTAGATACAAACATTTGCATAGTAAAAGTTATGTAAGGAATCACTTCCAGCAAAGGAAAATGTGAAACAAAACATTTTGTCAATATTTTGGCATATTTAACAGTCATGACAGTGTGATAATGTACTGGCAAGCAAAAATCTCAATCTCCATGTATTTACCAACATATTTTGGTGTAAACTAAAATTTGTGCTGTATGTCTATAGACACATATAACGCTTATACAAATAACAGTGATGATAGTAGTGGTCGTAAACTGATGATGCGGATGCTGATGATGATGATGATGATGATGACGATGATGGCTGCATGCCTAGAAAGAGTTTGAGATTCAGCTCAAAATTAAGGGGCCTTATATATCCACGGCACGTATAGAGTTGTGATGTACTTTCTGTCTGTGGCTCTATAGAGTATTTGAGAAATAAACTAAACAACGCCACGGGGTTACTAAGTACGCCCCGGAATACATTTTACCATAACTCGGGAAGACAAAAACTGTAAAAAATAAAATTAAAAAAAAGTAGGAGGAAAAAAGACTGACAAAATTGGCGTATTCTTTCAAATTGTGGTGGCACATAAGTAGGCACTAATTTGATTTTCAGCTCAAGGGATTTTAATATCTAGGTCATTGGGTCAATAAGCACATCGGCAAGATAGAGCATAAAGGCGTGCAGTCTAGTTCGTTCATTCATTCATTCACTCCCGCCCGATCTCTTGCCCGCCGGCTCGCCCGCCTGCCTGGCCACTCACTCGCTCCGACTCACTCGGTCGGTCGGTCGGTCGGTCGCTTGCTCGCTCACTCACTCAATCGCTCACTCACTCACTCAGCAAAGTTTCTTCCATCTATCCATCCACCCATCCATCCGTCTAGCCGTCTTATGTCCATTCGTTCGTTCGTGTGTTCCTTCATTAGATCTTTCATCCATCCATCCATCCACCCATCAAAGCTATCAGTGGCTTCACAATTATTAATTAATACCCGGAATGTAGCATGGTTGAGCATTTCCTGCCATTCTGTAGACAGTGACGTGATATCAGACTGTTGCATAAGCCGCTCCTCCGCTAATAAGATAGTCTCTTTAGCCGCACGATAGATACCGTAAGCGGATTGAAACTTACGTGCGGATTTTAGCGTCTCCTCTTGTGCCTAGAAAAATGATACATTGTCACGTGATTTGCATTCTTTTAACGCTTTCACTCTTGCAAACCAGATTAGTTGTCTTGTTTATAATTTCTTAATGATGGATATATTTGGTTGATGTAGCCTATATATGCGTTCGGGTAATAAATAGACCATGTTGTCTCTAGCTCACATTGTCCGACTAATTCAAAGAGGTAGGCTACTTTAAGCCCTTAACCTTCGAATTTATTCAAGAAAATTTCAATTTTCTCATAGAAAATTGCCATTTGCAGACCAAAAGAATTCTTTTTGAAAATTTACCGCTGGAATGACTGGCTCGATAATCGAGCCAGTCATTCCAGCAGTAAATTTTCAAAAATAGTCTTCTTTTTGGTCTGCAAATGGTCATTTCTCAAGCCCACTGCAGAATAAATTTTGGCTGATACGAGTGTTAAAGGGTTAAGGCATCAGTAGCGTAGCCAGGGGGTAGCAGAGGGAGCAGGGGGAACGCTCGCTCCCCCTGCACCAATCTTCACAAATATGGCGCCTAAGTCATGTCCGTAACACACACAAGTTTCTGGACGTCCCAACTCCCAAGCCACCTTTAACAAGTTAATATACACTGAAAATTAGAATTATTTGAATTTACAACGTTGTTAATGTCTTATTGTCATGCTTGTTCATCGCTATGTTGAGACATTCTGTTTTAATTACGCTACATCAAGACAACGAATAGTCGAATACACGCTACTTTCTCGGTAGAATTAAATAATTGGCGACGCTGGGATGCTATTTTCTCTTTATTAAAGAAATTTAAGCGGATTCCGACGCCTAATTGGTATGGGGTGGCGCCTTTTAAGTCCTCGCTCAAGCGGGGTGGCGCCTTTTTAGACCCCTGACGTGAAAACCTGGCTTAGCCACTGTATGGCCATCGTCACATACTGTATGGCATACTTTTATCATACCGTTAGAGATTTTTCCCTAGCCTCGTAGAAAGGCCGTGCCTTGGCTATGCTCTTCTTTATCTTCTGAGCCACCTGATTGAGCTGTGCCATTGAATCGTGGTGGTTCTTACGGAACTTCGTACGAGAGGCCTACACAGAGAAACCGTTTTAAAACACGATTACAATCATACTAAAGCTTGGTTTAAACTGTATTTATTTTTTGTTTCAGTGGGAGCACGCTAAGACTTATCTTATTACCATGTCTCCCACTCACATACAGTTGAAATACTTCAAATGACGGCATACAATATAATATATAATACATATAGGCCCATAGAAATGATATATACGATTATAATAGTATACAAGAATATAAATCAAATGAAACTAAGCTAAAACTAATAAGAATAGAATAGAGTATAATAGAAGAGAATCATGGCCGTATTAATGGTCCAGGGCGCCCTGGGCAGGGGGGGGGGGGGGAGGGTGGTCTTGAAAAATCTCGAGATATGGATTCTCTCGGATGGCGTCCTGTGTTTATGCTTACTAAAGATTGCTAAAGATGATGATGATGATGATGATGATGATGATGGCGGTGGTAGTGGTGATGGTGATGGTGATGTTGATCATGATGATGATGATGATGATGCGACGACTGACGACGATGACATCAATAATGACATCGGCGATGACGACGACAACAATGTTGAACGATGATGTTACTGATGATGACGACGACGACGATGTTAATGTTACTGATGATGATGATCATAATGATGATGATGATGATGATGATGATGATGATGATGATGCGACGACTGACGACGATAACATCAATAATGACAGCGGCGATGAAGACGGCGACAATGATGATGATGATGAGGAGGAGGATGGTGATGATGATGCGACGACTGACAACGATAACGATAGCGACGATGATGATGATGATGATGATGATGATGATGATGATGATGATGATGACGAGGAGGAGGAGGAGGAGGAGGAGGAGGAGCATGATTATGATGATGAATGGAGTGCGCACTACTTACTTCCAATTCATTTTCTAATCTGTTGATCTCTTCACTCGCTCGATTTAAAATCTCCAATTCAGACTACAATTTAAATAGAAATTTACGATTTTGAGGTGTTTATAATTGTACTCATAAACTATTGGTCTGAGTGTTGTCCAAATGTGTATGGTCAACTGATAATACGCGTGCCTGTATGAACGCACGTGTACTACCATGCAATCTCATTTGTCCCTCAACTATCATAATGGTCAGGAAAGTTCAAGTTTTCGTTTAATCACTGTCCACTTGCAGGCTATTTGTGAAAACTTACCACTGGAATGACTGGCTCGGTTACGGAGCCAGTCATTCAAGTGGGAAATTTTCAAAATTAATCGGCTCTTGGCATGTGAATGGACCATTTCTAAATTCCACTACATCTGTCGCTTTGACCGGCTTGACCATTAAAGTGTTAAGTTGATACAATATATATTAACTAGAAGACACTTACTGAAGTAACTGTAAATCTGCGATATCTGGCCAATAAGGAATATTATAAGGCCTCTTCTCCTATAACCATTGAACATGTCTGGTGCTGATCCGATATAAAGTCTAGGTGTAGCCGCAGATAAATGATCCGTAGTTGAAATTCCCATAGGTTTACATTGGGCATGGAAAAGCTCGAAAACTGATAGCGTTGACCACTAAAAGGTCACTTTGACCCTAAAGGGTGAAATAAGGTATCTTCTAATATGCGCTTTAAGGTTGCATGATGAAGAGGAAGTTACATATGCCAAACAGGAATATAGGAAATTTTGACCCCCGAATGACCTTGAGACGAGGGGAGATAGTAAAATTTTCATTGGAAAGTATTTATAGATCTCTCAATGTTTTTAGAATCTGATCAGGTTTGAAGAGAACTGGAATAAAACTCCAGGAGAAAATGCAGTTCAAATCTGGCTCCCATAGCTTTACTATGAGGATATGTGGCACGGAAAAGCTGATTTCTCGAAAACTTAGATTAATCATCTTCCAAATTGATATGAAATCAAGTCTATGCAGGACGTATCAGATCACCAAAGTTCAAGCCGATCGGAGCAAAATAAATTTCGACAGCCACAAGGAGTCTGTATCGCTCACCTGGAACGTGATAAATAGACGTCTCAACTAGAAAGCCAAACCCTTAGTGTTCTACATAAGGGCGATGACCTTTCTAGTCGAGACGCCTATTTTCCACGTTCCAGGTGAGCGATACAGGCCCTTGTAAATTTAAGCCCCATGAATTTACAAAAATAGCTTTCTATTGTGTTGAAAATGACCACTGCAGGGACCGTTTGGCCGGCTTGACAATTATTGATTCGAGAAAATCCATGTGTGCTTAGTCATCTGCCATCTGCACGGGGAGGATATTTTTGAAAATTTACCCCTGGAATGACTGGCTAGTTTATCAACCCTGTCATTTCAGTGGTAAAATCTAAAAAATAGTCCGTCCTCGCAAATTGACATTCGGACTCCACAAGACCACTGCAAAGGCCGTTTCGACCGGGTTAAGTCAACACGAAAAGGGTAACGTGATCACTATAGAGCCTATAGGCATACACTTCAAAGAGGGGCGTATTTATTAAATCTCAACCTACTATTAGTAAGTCTAATAATTCACATATTAGCGCACAGTGTACGTTTTACCAAACAGCAAAACGACCAAAGCCATTCAAGCGCACCTGTGCACATAAATATATGCATTTAACTAAAATCACACTATGCCTAGGATAACATAAGTGTAATTTTCTAAATGGTTATTTATATAACTTACGTTTACGCGACTCGTCAACAAACAATCGTCTGCTTCATCCATACTGTCGTCGGCCATATTAACATACTGTGAATGCTCTAATTCAGACTGTATCTAGTTGAAATCTAATCTGATACAGATAGCCTATGATAATCAGACCTGCCTATAGCGACCGCCTTCGAACGATCGGAGTGCTAATTAACTGCCTGCTGTATTTCTGTTTTCAATGCGTAATATTTCTTAAACAATTTGACTGAAAGGTGTTGGTGGCTAAGCCACCAACAACTTTCAGTCAAATTGTTTTTAAAATGTTACGCAGGGCCAGAGTTATTGCCAACTGAAGTTATTGTCTGGTGGCTTGCAACAGTTAGTGAGTTACAGCGGTCGTTAATACAGGTTTGATTTCTCTGTACATAATTCTGTTATGGGACCACAAGATAGTGGTTCGCAAAGACACGTGATCACTGACCACATACCACTAACCTGATAACGTAGATTACTGGATCAATACGGCCCGGTATTGGCCCAGTATGCTGCGTTATCATTGTATTGTGTGAGGGCCACCAGCAGGTGGTCTATATAGACGAAGTTGGTTGTTTATCGCATACCGGAGGAACCAATGTCACGTTAAATTTAAAATTAAAAAAACCTGTTAGTTTAAACTTTGAAAATAATTCCCCTATATAAGGCTTACTTATCTGTATCAAAGGGTTAATTAGTGCCGATGATAGTCAATGATAGTACAGTTGAATGTGATGATACTGCTAATATAAACGCCAATAATGCAATTGAAGAATTGAAGAACTATGACCAAGATGGCGTTAACTATGAAAATATCTAGCCGCCATAACGTGTAAATCATGTAAAATCATTGTTCCCCGTATATTACTTTGTGATCTCGGTGTAAATAAACTGAAATTGAAATCGTATAAAGAGTCAGCGTCGGTTACTATAGAAACATATCATGTTTTCAAAATATTCGCAAACAATATCAATCAGCGCAGTTAATCAAATAGTTCCAAATCAGTAGCGGATCAACAGTGTATATCAATTTTAAAACTGTCTACTACCGAGGACTAGTACACAATAACAAACTCCCGTTCCACATACAGACAGGTAGATGTCTGCCACGAACTGACAAAATACATCTCAATTGTTTACAAATAAGACAAGTCATTAAAAACAAACTATTTATATTCAGGAATTTCAACAATATGCCAGATGAGGCCCCGCGGTTACGATATATGCATATAACTGCATATAGCCCCGCTTACTAGTACTGTTATTGGCAAAAAGGAAGCTATATTATAATATATAAAGCCTATAAACCTTTTCGTGGCGATAGGGCATTTCACGGTTAGTGGTTTGTAGGCGGGGTGCATCATATTCATATAAACCGCAAGTTTTAAATAAGACGCTTTTTAAGATAACAACAATTTTAGGGGAGTGGAGAGAGGGCGGGAGGGAATGACAGAGAGAGAGAGAGAGAGAGAGAGAGAGAGAGAGAGAGAGAGAGAGAGAGAGAGAGAGAGAGAGAGACAACGGCGAGTGAAGGAGATTGCTTATGTATCCACCGATAGCAGCCCACAAAGACGCGAACAATGGATCGCTAGTTTCGAACGCCAGTATGTTAACCACGTTACCACTATCTCCAGTGGATTATAACAAAATTGCCGCATAAACTGAAATTGATAACCACAAGCCCAGGCGATGGATGGATAAACTTGGCCCTAGTGTTGGGGGGGGGGGGCAACAACTTTGAAGGCGGGTTCGGGAGTCCCCCACTCACCCCACACCAACCCCGGAAGATTGTTAATGTCTGGATAGTCCCAGAGGCCACCTCCTGTATTTCTGGAGGCATATCTTGACACTAGAGAAGGTTCATATTTGCCTCCAGAAGTGCAGAAAACGCCCTCTGAGTTTAGCCAGCCAGCCATGCAAAACACCAGCTAGCTATGATTCAATGAAATCCATATTCTCTTTGAAGAGTGTACCTGACATTACTGTATGTAGGAAATATATCTTCCCCAAAGATGAGCCTGAATGAAGGACGAAAACTGGAGCCTGAGGCAACCCACGTTTTATGTAGTTAAGATCTTTCAAACAAAATTGTGAGTGTTGAGTATGCTATATGCAGAGTAAATAGCTACACTCAAGAAGAGACTGCTTGATAGGTTTCAAGTGTATAAAAAGTAGGAGAAATCATTGAATGAACACCACTGTACAGTGTAGAGATTGGAGTAGAGAAACAATTTTGAACAAAGGCCCTCCTCATTGGCATTGCTATAGTAAGTTACATAGATAACAACGGGTCACATTGGGCATAAAGGCAAAAAAATCTAATCAGTGATAGAAATACTGTACTAACAGGGTAGCAAGTCTGGACGAGTATTTTCAAAAGGAGACTGCACGTGTTGGGATTGATCGATCACCTAATTCCCTAGCTATCAATTTCCTGAAAACTATACAGGGAAGCTGTTGAATATTTTGTAACTAATTTGACTGGCTGCTGTTGCTGCATGCTGCGTGGACATTTTGTGTCATCGACAGCGGTTAAAGGGCCAAACATGTCGATAACTACTTGTTTAAAGGGAGAAGCAACAATGTTGGCTTAGAGCTGCCAAGCTGTGTGGCCCCGTGGTTCTACGCTGACAGGAGATACGCATATAGTAAGAGGGGTCTTAAGTTTGGTTATGGTATTTTCTGTAGCTAGATGACAGAGTAGCATTAGCATGTAATCATTCTAGTACCAGTTCTCGGTAACTACATTGAACACAACTAACCGGTCTTGGAGGCATAGGATTCTATTTATGAGTTTACAGTCTTCAAATCACCGCTAATAGTGCTTCATGGTTGTGGAAACCGCAGTAAAGGCTTCAGGAGGATGACGTTTGTCTATTTCAAGCCATCATTGAATGGAGGAATCCAGTTTTAGCTATACTCGGCCCATCTCGAACTTAACTCCACCCACACTTTGCCCTCGTTGGGACCAACCGATCTCTGAACTCTATGAAAACCAATTTCAAGAAAATTATACAGGTAGGCTGTTGAATATTTTGAAACCAATTTGACTGGGTGCTACTGGTTGCTGCCTACGGCATCAAAAGCAATTATCCAGTTAAATTAGTTTCAAAATAGTTAACAGAAAGTTCATTAAATTGTAGACATACGGTTCGTACAAGTAGTCTGTCATCAATTAATCATTCGAGACGAACATAGCTACGTCATTCAAGGCGTAATTTATTTTGACATCAGCCTACACATCACGTAGTTGATTAGGACATCGTGAGCTTGATGGATAAACTAGAATCCTCTATTAAGCGTTCCTGACCGATTTAGCTACGTCATTCACGACGTAATTGATTATGACGTCAGTCAGCCTACATCACATTGTTGATTATGATGTCATATGAGTGACTAAGAAACTGAAATCCTCCACTAGCTCGAAATGTGGACCAGATTGTTGTGCTAACATGGATATGGGGAGTTAGGATAGATGTTGCTATCATACATACAGTTGTGGTCTGGCTCCATCATTGCTGCATGGGTCTGTACTCCGGCAGAATGGACCTTTCCATTTTTAGCTATGACCAGCCCATCTCTAGCTAAGCTCCACCCACACCTCGCTCGTGTTGGGATCGATCGATCTCTGAACACCTTGACTAGCAATATCCAAATAACTACACAGGTAAGCTGTTGAATATTTTGAAACTAATTCGCCTGGGTGCTGTTGCTGCCCTAAGGCAGCAACAGCGCTCAGTCAAATTCGTTTCAAAATATTCAACATGTTTATTATATAGCAAAGAATTACAAAGACATACAATTTATACAATGTGTCGGAGTATTTGAGATTTGGTGACGGGCTATATGGAGCCCTTTGTGACGTAATGATTGTGACGTCATCATACACGCGCCTGACTGATTATGACGTCATACGAGGTCAGATAATGGATGGATACTCTGGAAAGGTGAATTGACCAGTTGTTCACAATATATCTTCCTGTCCTGGCTCTATAATTGCACTAGTGGTAAGTGGTAAGTGGTAAGTGGTAAGTGGTAAGTATGAAGGAACAGATGTGTATAAGTCATGGCATTTCCCAACAGGGATGTGACGGTGACAGATCAAGTTCTTAGGGCTTTGCAATACACGATTGATTTCACAAGCGCACATAAAATCAGCATCAGTACAAGTACATAATTAATAATCTCCACAGCAATTTCTCTTTGGATATAATGATGGTTTTGTAACTGGATGGTGAAATTTCTGCCACGTGTCGCACAACAGTTCAGATGTAGCTTAAAGTCATGGATGCTGGTCAATTTCACCATACAGATTTTATCAAACAAAGAAATCCAATATGTTTGTTAAATGCTGAATTTTGATTTGTCTAATGACAGTCAGGTTTTTAACGTTCAAAACTTCCTTGAACACACATGAATGCCTTAGTCACTAATCATAATAAAGAAATTTCGTTCAGCGGTTCTGATCCCAGATGACCGCCAGACAAATTGGCAATCATATTCTCGTAAGCAAACTTGCTTCATCCATTGCTATAGATGAAGGCTCTTGAGTTTCAAATAAATCATCAGAGTGGTTTCAGAAAAGATCGTTAAATGCTTTTCTAATATCGCAAAATCCAATAAGCCACCAACGTAATCGGCCAACTGCATCTTCATACCATAAGAATGCTTTTGTCAAATCCAATTGAAATTGGCCATGTGCTTTTTAAGAAGTCATTTGAATTTCCCTGTTCTTTTACTACAGGAGTTTTGGTGACAAAATAATCAAAGATGGCCTCCGACCTGTTTGTCTGACAAAGGGAAAGTGCAAGATTTCATATCGCTATACCTATAAGCCTATATAAAACACATTTTGGTTTCAAAATCCATGAACCCAAACATTAGACTATGACCGCAAAAATGCTCCATTCTTATTGCTCGATGGTGGCTATTTTTTTTACCATACCAAACATCCCTTAAAAATCTTGAATGGCGCTCAGTACCTAATCATATTTACCGTATTTCAGCCCAATACCCTCAGTGGTTCAAGTCATTTTTATGAAAACTAGGTCATCCAAGATGGCCACCAGGCAAATCAAATAATCAGGTTCTCTCGAAGAAACTTGGTTCAGCTTTAGCCCTAGATGTGGTTTGTGGATTTTACCCTCAATCCACCAGGCAGTTGTCGAGATTTTTATAGGAGTTTCTTAAAATAGAAAATCCAAGATGGCCACAAGCCAATCGGCTTCATTTAAACAAACTTTGTTTTCTATATCATAAGTATGCTTCCTGCCAAATGTATTTTAAATCGACTAAGCGGGAGAAGTCGTTTAAAGAAAACTTTGACAGACAAAAAACAGACAATGGATGGTTGCCATGCCGTAAGCTCACTTGGTGTCTCAAGACATGGTGAGGTAAAATGGAGACAATCTCTTACTTGGATGCTGACAATGCAATGCACCTGTAAACAAATAAGTGTCAGAACCATGTAACATTTGCATTGAATTAGGAGTCTGGGTAGCGTGGGAGTTATATAAAAATACACAGTGTTTATTTGCCAATTGCATTGTATTTATGAAAAATATATCAGAAATATGAAAAATAAAGAAACTATAGGAAAAACGGAATTGCCTTATTGTTAAAATACAAAAAGGGGGCCTGTATCATTCACCTGGGCCCTGTATTGCTCTCTTGGGGGCTGTATCGCTCACCAAAACAGCAATATTTCAACCAGAAACATGAGAAATAACAATGGTTAAGCACTAAATACACACATTTTTATACGAAACATGGAAATCTGAGATTCAATGTAACAATTCTGACAGGAAACAAGAATATTTTACTAAACAATTATGGAAATAAAAATTACCCCTTTAATCGGTCATTATATTAACCCTTTCAAGTTTCACCAATAAATCAGTAAAGTTGTTGAATATTTTGAAATTAATATGAATGGAAGCCTTTGCTTGGTGACGGTCACCATTATGAACTCGGCTTAAATTAATATACATGTATGTGATCCTAACCAGCATTAGCTAATAGATCTTCTTTACAAAAAACAAGAATGCTGAAGCGTGCAATGTCTTGCCGGTACATGAATAGATAGTGTGGATTGTCAAAACTAAAAATTAAAAAGCACATTTTCACCCAAAATCTTCGTCTTATAAAGGTGAATCCTTCAAAAGGCACATATACCCATCATAAAGAAGTCACCTGTCAGGTTTCATAAAATTATCTTAAGCGATTTTGTATGATATCGTGTTTACGAGGAAAATGACAAAAATCGTGAGCTTTTGCATTAGAAAGCCCACTTTCACCCAAAATCTTGGACCTATAAAGGCGAATTCTTCAAAAGGCACATTTGTGTATCATAACTGAGGAATACACCAAGTCGCATTAAAATATCTGAAGTGGTTCTGTATGATATGATATTTATGAGATATTGTGGACGGATAGATGGACGGACAGATGCGGTGATTACAATAGGGCAGTCAGCACCTTCCGGTGCAGGGTCCTAACTATATATGGTTTGTAATACATATATTCAGCGAGGCACCAACAAACAATGGTAACTGTACAAAACATGAAAGCCATGGTTATGAAAAGTTACAACTAATGTCACAATCACATTGATTATGACTGACCTTCGGATATGGTCTGATCTTGAAAATACACACTCATGAGGGAAGCCGCATGAATATAATCTCCAGAATAAAGCATAAAATCAAACTGCTCGCAGTACCTGCAGTACATGCCTAGGTACACAAATGTAAGGCTGTGTTCTCACTAGGGAGTTAATCAGGAATAATGCCATACTTCAGAATGGCATTATTCCTGATTAAGTCTCTAGTGAGAACACGGCTTAAGACTAAGAGATAGGCAGATATGTATGCATTGCATAAAAGTGAAACGCTTCATTGTCCAAAAACGTGAAGAAATGGGAATAGTTCCAAAAGAATCAAACTATTTATGACGCAGTTTTTTAAAGAAATAGAACACATTTCTAAAGTTTTATTGAAATCCAAAAAGTCACTACTATACATTATGCAAATTAAAAACCGTAACCAAAAAACACGAACAATATTTTAAGTGGAATACCGTGAAAGAAATATGAAGAGTTCCTAAAATTCAGACTATTGATGATTCAGATTGCATGACTGCATGGCATAGAACATCGAAATCTGGTGAAACATTGTTGAATAAAAAGGCAAATTAAAAACCGTAACCAAAAAACATGAAACGTTCAAAGTCCAAAAAATTCAAACGAGTGATGATGCAGATTGCATCCCTATATGGAATTAGTTGGCATAGAAATCATCATTCCATTGAGATCCGATGGGCCATTGTTGAGAAATGACGATTAAAAAAGAAAAAATTTAACCAAAGAAAAAAACATGAAAAGTCTAAAACCATGAAAAAAGTAGGGAAAATTTCCCAAAATCATGTCAGTAATGAATAACTAATGATGCAGATCACATCCCTGTATTGCCTCAAGTATAAAACACTTCAGTAAAGTTTAAATGAAATCATGAGGCAATGTTGACAAATAAGTTAACCCTTTAACACTCACATCAGCCCAAAATGGCCTTGAGAAATGTCGATTTTCAGACCAAGAGAAGACTATTTTTGATAATTTACCACTTGAATGACTGGCTCGATAACATTTTCTATGAAAAAATTGAGATTTTTTGAACAAATTTGAGACTTAAAAGGGTTAATTTAAAAACCTATGTTTACGTAGCTTAGTATGTTTACAGATGCTGACACCATGGAACAGGATGCTGACGCATTGGAAGAGGATGCTGACGCCATGGAATAGGACGCCGACGCGATGGAAGAGAATGCCTGACGCCATGGAAGAGGATGCCAACATCATGGAAGAGGATGCCGACGTCATGGAAGAGGACACCGACACCATGGAAGAGGATGCCGACGCCAGAATTACTTATCTGTATGTCTTGCTTTCTGCTTCAAAGGACAGACAAAAATCCGTAACCTAAAAATAAAAATATTCTATGTCCAAAATGGTAGAACTAACTTAGCAGTACAGAGGTACAAGGTGGGCTAATCCTAGCAGTACAGAGGTACAAGGTGGGCTAATCCTAGCAGTACAGCGGTACAAGGTGGGCTAATCCTAGCAGTACAGAGGTACAAGGTGGGCTAATCCTAGCAGTACAGAGGTACAAGGTGGGCTAATCCTAGCAGTACAGAGGTACAAGGTGGGCTAATCCTAGCAAAAGAATAATCCTATAACAAACGGCCCAAAGGCCTGTGATGCTCACCTGGACCATTAGCATTGAAACATTTGCATTGGATAATTTTTGGAAAATCCAAGATGGACACCAAAAAAAAAATCAATCAATCAAAATTCTGAACAGAACTCCTAGAGGCTACCACCATATGATCCTTCCAGCCTAATTTGGTTAAAATTTGCCTACTGGTGTAGGAGGTAGGTTTTAAAGAATTTCTGCATAATTTTCAGAAAATTCAAGATGCCCGCCAAACCAATTTATGAATCAAAATTCTCATATGATATATTGAAGCCTACTGCGATAAGATCATTCCACTCAAGTTTCATTGAAATTGAGCCAATGATTAAAGAATAGTTAGTGGTTTAAATGGTTCAGAAAACTTTCGGAAATTCCAAGATGGTCGCCAAAAATAGACCAATCAAAATTCTGAATACCGTAGAAGCTCTACAGTCTACCACTGTAGGATCCCTCTAGTCAAGTTTGGTTAAATTCTGCCAAGCGGTTAAGGAGCAGATGTGTTTTGACAATTTCCAGGCAATTTTTCATCAAATCTGAGATTTTCTGGAGCCTAGAGACATATAATCCTATCAGCCAAATTTGTTTGAAATCCACAAACCGGTTAAGAAGATGTGTTTTGACAATTTCCGGTACATTTTTTATAACATCTATGATTTTCACCACAAAAATTTATCAAACAAAATTCTGAAAAGATGTTCAGGAGTCTACCGCAATAGGGTCCCTCTAGCCCAATTTGGTTGAAATATGTCAAGCAACTAAGGAGAAGTATCGTTTTGACAATTTCCGATACATTTTTCATTAAAACCTAGGATTTTCACCAAAGAATTTGATCAATCAAAATTCTGAATAAAAGTTCTAGAGCCTACCATCATAGAATCCGCATAGCCAAATTTGAGTGAAATATGTCAAGCTGCTAAGGAGTAGCATTTTGACAGTTTCCAGTACATTTGTCAGATTTTCACCCAAAAACTTGACCAATTAAAATTCTGATTATAAGTTCTAGAGCCTACAACCATTGAATCTGCATAGGAAAATTTGTTTAAAATATGTCAAGCAACTGGTAAGAAATATTTTCACCCAAAAAAACGGAAAAACTAAATTCTGAATACAAGTTCTGGAGCATCCGAGCATAGGATCCTTCCAGCCAAATATGGTTGAAACCGGTAAGAAGTGATTTGACAGATGGATGACGGATGGACAAACGCTTCCCATGGCATAAATCGACTTGACCAATTTCTGGCCAGGTGCGCTAATAATACGCAAAAATCTGGTAAATTCCTGGAAAGTATTTCTCACTTGTACACATGTGTTATACTTAGAATCTGATAAAACAGGATTAACTCAGACTTAAACTATTTTATATTTTTACATCATTACTTACAATGTAATATATAGACCCTTTAACCATCAAATTCTATGCACTTCAGGAAAATTTTAATTTTCTCATAGAAAATATCCATTTGCAACCCAAGAGAATCCTATTTAAAAAAATTTATAACTGGAATGATTGGCTCGCTTATCGAGCCAGTCATTCCAGTGGTAAAAATTCTAAAATAGGCTTCTCTTGGTCTGCAAATGGACATTTCTCAAGACGACTGCAGAAGACATTTGTCCAGTTTGAGAGTTAAAGAGTTAAAAGCATTTGACATGGATTGGGTTTAACTCTGGATTTGCAGACTATTTTGAAAACAATTTGACTGATAGTTCTTGATGACTAAGGCACCAACAATTTTCAGTCAAATTGTTTTCAAACTATTTGGCAGGTCCAGAGATATTGCCCATTGAAAATCACAGTATAGTCTGGCGGCATGAAGCAGTCAAATGATTAAACGGGTCAACAATTATAGCAAAACAGTCCATATTTCACATTGCTTAGTATATAGCAATGATTATACAATCACATATTATATATCAGTATTCATAATTATATAAATTTACACCAGATCAGCAGGACTTAGAAACGATATAATAAAACATATTTTCTATTTAATGGAACATAATGGTTAAAGACAATAATCACATTTGATTTGAATATTTGAATATGCATTATATCACAAAATCAGGATCCCGAATTCAGATATTATGATGTCATGGTTGATTCAATGAAAAGACTAGATTAATTAATCAATTAAAGCACTATTAAATCTTAAACATTTGAATTTGTTCAAGAAAATTTCGATTCTCTCATAGAAAATGTCCATTTGCAAACCATGAGAAGACTAATTTTGAGAATTTACTACCGGAATGACTGGCTCGGTTATCGAGCCAGTCATTAGTGGTAATTTTTCAAAAATAGTCTTCTCTTGGTCTCCAAATAGATATTTCTCAATACACCTGGAGGAGCCGTTTATGGCTGATATGAGGGTTAACCAGCACGATTCTGAAAGTTCATGAGAGGGACACTGGCATTTCTAGTTACACCACTCCCATAAAATTCTAGCTAAGCTCCGGCTCACTTTCTCGGAGTGTTTGAATGGATTTGAAACATTGAAATTTGAATTCTCCGAATCAAAATTTCAAGGTAACTATACAGGTAAGCTGTTGAATATTTTGAGATTAATGTGACTGAGCAGTCAAATTAGTTTCAAAATATTCAACAGAATGTTTATTAAATTGTAAATGCATCAAAGAAATAGAATCTATACAATGGTGACAGACATTTTGATTTCGTGATGGAGCTTTACAGCATCTTGACCGTGACCGTAACCATGTGACGTATTTGATTATGACGTCAGATACTTGACTGACAGATCAGAACCAGCCATTGAGTATTAAAAGCCAGAATGAATACTGTGGTGTATAATATTATTACCACAGCTAGCACCAACTTATTACGCTTATATCACGTGTAATCTGATAGTTTAACCCTTTAATGACTACATTTCCTCGAAAAATTTAAATATTTACTTATTGAATGTCCACTTGCAGGCCAAGAGAAGGGTATTTTTGAAAATTCAACATTGCAATGACTGGCTCGGTTACCGAGCCAGTCATTTCAGTGGTAAAATTTCAGAAATACTCTTCTCTTGGCCTGCAAATGGACATTCCTCAAGACCACTGCGGAGGCGGGTTTGGTCATGAATGGGTTAATGAAGATAAATATATAGTTAGGCCCAAATACAATGTAAAATCAGACACTTGAGACATTTAACATGACATAGAAATATGACAAGCGGTTTATGAACACAAACAATAAGACTAGAGATTTATTATGACCATAGTAAATGGACATTTTACTGACCACTGCAACATCCACTTCTAGTTGGCTTGATCATTAAACGGGTCACTCAAGTTGAAAACAAGTTAACGAAGTATAGCTTTCATAAAAAATTAACGGTTAAGTCGACCAAAACCCGCCTCTGCAGTGATGTTCAGGAATGCCCATTTGCAGGCCAAGAGAAGACTATTTTTGACAATTTACCACTGGAATGCCTGGCTCGATAAACTGAGACAGTCATTCCAGTGGTCAATTTTTTTTAAATAGTCTTCTCTTGGCCTGCAAATGGACATTCAATAAGCAAATATAAGACTTTCTGGCCCATTAAACGGTTAAAATGTTAATTTTTGGTGATGGGAAATATATATATATTAAAAATTTACTACAGAATGACTGGCCAGTCAGTTCAGTGAAAACTTTTCAAAAATACCCTTCTTTTCCCCTGTAAATAGATATAAATTTACGCATTCTACTGCAGTGACCAAATACTGATACATTTTTACAATACAGCTAAAAAGTATGTTAAAATGTTTCCGAAACAAATATAGAAGCATGTTAGTTAACGAGTACTAAGAAAGTTCTGTTGAATATTTTGAACTTACTTTTGAGTGGAAGCCATTGCTGCATAAGCAATCATGGCTGCCAATAAAATTAAGTTCAAAATAATCAACAGTACTTTTTATATTGTTTTGGAAACATTAAAAATTATTTCTAGAGCTGTGCTGTAGCTATGCCCCCCCCCCCACCCGCACCTCTAGCTGACCTCCAACCACCTCTTAACCGCTACTTACATTTGAATTGATTTGAAATTTGAAACCTAAACACACATAATCTAAATTTCAAGGTAACTCAAAAAAAATACAGATATTCTTTTACTATTATGAAACTAACTTATTTGTGAGCCGTTACTGCCACAGAAAGTAACATCTCCCAGTCAAAGGGGTTTCAAAATATTCAACGAAATGTTCAATAACCCTTTACTGGTCAAATTTTGTCCAGAAAATCAAAATATGTTCTTACTGATAATTGAGCCAGTCATTGCAGGGGTAAATTTAAAAAAAAACTACCTGCACATGGACATTCCTCAAAACTACTGCAGAGGCGGGTTTTGGTCGGTTTGACAATTAGAAGGTTAAATCATTGCTGCAATATTTAGTAAATTGTAAATTCATCAAAGATATACAATTCATACACGTTCGTGAGACATTCTGATTTTGTGACTTCATTTTGGTGACTAATCACGGATTTGATTCTGATGTCAGATACTTGAGTGACAGATCGGATCCCTCAATAGATATTATAGTCATCTCTATCAGTTAGGCTTGCACGATTTTTTGATTTAATCGTGAAGTTCGATTCATTTTTTAAATCACGATTTTTACGATGTAATTGAGGAAAAATCAGTAAATCGTACAAAATTTCATGTTTTTAAAAATCTGAAGTGTGTACTTTTCCGTCGCATTTTATCTGTACATGAGTACAATTATAATCGAGTCATGCCTGTATTCATTGTGTTTATATCCCGCCATTCCATGCACGTGTAGAATAATTACTAATCACAACACAAAGCGCTACAATAAACAAGCTAACAATAGCGAGGTAACACCTTTGTCATTGAGAAAACCAGCTAGTTACTCCGTCGAATCGCCATATAATTTTCTTTCTTTCGCTGCAGACCCCGAGTCTGTCGTGAAATGCCGAGTATATACTTACATACTTCTTTTTAATTCTAGAGTTAGCAATTTCAGGCGGTGTAATAATTTTTCCTTTTTGACTCGGTTGTCATTTAAGATTAAAGAAAATAAAGCGACAGAATTCCAGATTGTTTGATTTTGAACTGTGCGTTCTGTTGATTACACTTAAATGTAAATTCTGAAAGCAACTATAAACTACACAATAGGACGAGTTTACGCCGTTACACTTGTACCTACTCAAAGCTACCGTCCTATGTATGTGGATTGCGCAGTATCTCCCCGGGTTCTAATATTAGCGTCTTCGTGTTACTCCGGTAATGACCTAAACTCGTCCTACAAAGGGAGGCTATAAGCGGAAGCTGATACATCATGTAATTTTTTTTTTTCTCAACGACATTTTATCTCAAATTTTGATGAAATAAATAATGTTTATTAAACTATACGCAATATTTAGGTGGCCCAATTAATAATTTCACTCCCGCGATGATGGATATAAGGTATACATTAAGTATAGACGTATGATGGTTAGAATACGTCGTATGAAAATGTGTTCTAATTTCGTGCTATTTTTGTATTATTTATTTCAACTTTTTCTGGTAACAAGTCACGTTACCTCGGTTTATACTTTTAGGAGGTTGGACCTACGATTTAATCGAAAATCGCGATTTTTTATATAAAATTGATCGCGATATTTCAAAACAAAAATCGCACAAGCCTACTATCAGTGTGGTATTCGTAAACTATAAATGCCTGTGTATCCAGATTTTAGTCTTGCACACAACTTGGATCGCTCTGTTGAGCCAGATTGTCATCCTTTTCGAGCACGGCCGCATATAAAAACAAGAATTCCTTGGAATAAAATCTCTCACCTGTCTCTTCTTTGTCACTGTAAAATTGTCCAGTCATATTAATTTCTAAATATTCAACAGATCTCCTGTTTGTTTGCTCCGAGATTGAGATACGGGTAATTTATCAGTGAAAAAGTTATTTGCTATACATTTTTTCAAACAACTATACAATTTTAAATTTGCATAGCAATTCATGCTATGCAAATATTAAATTTTAAATTATGCCCTGTATGCTTTGCTAAATGCAGAAACTTTACATTGACGACGCGATCGCCTGAAAAGTGATACATACCTAGATGTCTCACGTTCTTCTTTGCAAGGGAGACAACTACTCACCATACTATAACTAAATGTTTATAAATCATATATGAGTTACCTCCCTTGGTACATATTTGAGCATTAAAGAGTTATATAACAAATCACTAGTACAGTATACATGCATAAATAATTGACAATTGCAGTTTTGGAAAAAGTTAAACATCCCTAAGTGACCATATGACTAGATAGATCGATTCGCATCGTGCGTAAATTTCAGGTTTACAATTATATCAGATATTGACACTTTAACCCTCAAATTATTTCAAGAAAATTAAATTTTTGAAAATTTACCACTGGAATGACTGGCTCAAAAATCGAGCCAGTCATGGCTCAATAATCGAGCCAGTCATTTCAGTGGTAAATTTTCAAAAACATTCTTCTCTTGGCCTGACAATGGACATTTCTCCAGACTGCAGAAACTATTTTTGGCCAGAGTGTAAAAGCCTCAATTTTCTCATTAAAAATGTTCATTTTCAGACCAAGAGAAGACTATTTTTGAAAATTTACCACTGGAATTCCTGGCTCGGTTATCAAGCCAGTCATTCCAGTGGTAAATTTTTTTTAAATAGTCGTCTCCTGGTCTGAAAATGAATCTTTCCCAAGACCACTGCAGAAGCCATTTTTGGCTGATATGATGAGTGTTAAGCAGTTAATGTTCAAGCTTGGTTAAGGAAATCGGCATTTTCTCTTAGTGTATGTCACTGCGCAGGCCAAGCAAAGACTATTTTAGAAAATTTACCGCTGGACTGACTGGCTCTGTTATCTAGTCAGCCATTCAAGTGGTAAATTGTCAAAAATCGTCTTCGCTTGGTTTGCGGACCGCTTGACCATTAACGGGTAAGTACATGTATACATGGAAATACTTAACAAATATTATGTAAAAGGAGCACTAGTTTAGCAATTTTAACTACGTAACCGATGACAACTAATTCTTATCCCTTTAACCCTCTAAAACGGTCAAGAAAATTATAATTTTCTGCAAGTATTTTTTACAAATTTCAACACTGGAACGACTCGCTCAGTTATCGAGCCAGTCATTGCAGTGGTAAATTTTCAAAAATAGTCTGTAGAAAATTGAAATTTTGTTGAACAAATATGAGGGTTAGTGTTAAGAATTACTACAATTTAGCGGCATAATAGGGATTTCTTCAGATTAAAATATCTAATATATAACTATCATGACTATTAACTAATCTACACTCAAAATCTAGCACCAAAGTTCCTGAGATTCCAGTATTTCGATCTCAATACAAAATTACAGGTGAAATGTTGAATAAACTAAAACTTTTAAAACTGATTAAAAGCTGTTGCTTCCATAGATAGCAATATGTCCAGTCTAATTATTTTCAGAATATTCAAAAGTATAAGTCTTCCGTTCTAAAGAGTTTGTTGAATTATATATATGTTATAAGGGATGAAGTATGTATTAGATACAAAAGACAATAACAATAAAGATATGTACAGTATGACACGATTTGAGGTACACGTATGGATCAGAAATGATACCTTGACCTCTGATTTGGAGCACACAATCAGTGGATGACCATTTCATCTCCATCCAGGGAAACTCACCTTTCCAGAGTACCCACCCATCATATGATGTCATAATAAACTATGTGCTGTATAGAATGATGTCATAATGAATGACATCGATAAGTACGTCACGAATGTGTATTTGAAAATGGGCTGTGCGTTGTTGTACAAATCGTATGTCTTTACTATTTAATAAATATTCCGTTGAATATTTTGAAACCAATTTGACTGCGCGCTGTTGCTACCATAGGCAGCAACAGCACCTAGTTAAATTAGTTACAAAATATTCAACAGCTTCCCTCCATAGTTTTCAGGAAATTGATAGCTAGGGCATTTTGGGATCGATCAATCCCAACACGGTGAGGTGTGGGTGGAGCTTAGTTAGTGATGGGCGGGGCATAGCTAGAAATGTAAAAGTCAGTTAATGAATAAGTTAATGTGTTTCCAAATCAAAAATACAAACATTTTATTTACAATTTTGAACACGATGTAAGAAATGTTCTGTTGAATATTTTGGGCTTAAATTAATTGGAAGCCGCAATGGCTTCCAATTAAATAAAGTCCAAAATATTCAATAGAACATTTGAAAGGAGTGTTTCTAAGCCGCAATGGCTTCCAATTAAATAAAGTCCAAAATATTCAATAGAACATTTGAAAGGAGTGTTTCTAAGCCGCAATGGCTTCCAATTAAATAAAGTCCAAAATATTCAATAGAACATTTGAAAGGAGTGTTTCTAAGCCGCAATGGCTTCCAGTTAAATAAAGTCCAAAATATTCAATAGAACATTTGAAAGGAGTGTTTCTAAGCCGCAATGGCTTCCAATCAAATAAAGTCCAAAATATTCAATAGAACATTTGAAAGGAGTGTTTCTAAGCCGCAATGGCTTCCAATTAAATAAAGTCCAATTATTTAATAGAACATTTGAAAGGAGTGTTTCTAAGCCGCAATGGCTTCCAATCAAATAAAGTCCAAAATATTCAATAGAACATTTGAAAGGAGTGTTTCTAAGCCGCAATGGCTTCCAATTAAATAAAGTCCAAAATATTCAATAGAACATTTGAAAGGAATGTTTCTAAGCCGCAATGGCTTCCAATTAAATAAAGTCCAAAATATTCAATAGAACATTTGAAAGGAGTGTTTCTAAGCCGCAATGGCTTCCAATTAAATAAAGTCCAAAATATTTAATAGAACATTTGAAAGGAGTGTTTCTAAGCCGCAATGGCTTCCAATTAAATAAAGTCCAAAATATTCAATAGAACATTTGAAAGGAGTGTTTCTAAGCCGCAATGGCTTCCAATCAAATAAAGTCCAAAATATTCAATAGAACATTTGAAAGGAGTGTTTCTAAGCCGCAATGGCTTCCAATCAAATAAAGTCCAAAATATTCAATAGAACATTTGAAAGGAGTGTTTCTAAGCCGCAATGGCTTCCAATTAAATAAAGTCCAAAATATTTAATAGAACATTTGAAAGGAGTGTTTCTAAGCCGCAATGGCTTCCAATTAAATAAAGTCCAAAATATTCAATAGAACATTTGAAAGGAGTGTTTCTAAGCCGCAATGGCTTCCAATCAAATAAAGTCCAAAATATTCAATAGAACATTTGAAAGGAGTGTTCAAATAAAGTCCAAAATATTCAACAGAACATTTGAAAGGAGCGTTTCTAAGTTTCTAAGGCACAATGGCTTCCAATCAAATGAAGTCCAAAATATTCCACAGAAAATTTGAAAGGAGCGTTTCTAAGTTTCTACGGCGCAATGGCTTCCAATCAAATAAAGTCCAAAATATTCAACAGTTCATGTACACTTTATTTTGTTTTCGAAGCATGTTAAGTTATTACTGAGCTGTACAGTATGTGTCCACGTTTAATTCCAAAACATTGATCAATCAACCGTGAATGAGAGGATGTTGATAAAGTGGAACACTTATACCACAGTCCTAACAGCGTAAGCAATCAGGTATCTACCGGTAAGCTTACATGGGTAGTTCCTATAGACTCTTCCAGTTTTAGCTATGCCCCGCCTATCTCTATCTAAGCTCCACCCACACCTTGCTCATGTTGGGATCGATGGATCTCTGAACACCCTGACTATCAATTTCCAAAAAACCTACACATGTAAGCGGTTGAATATTTTGAAACTAATTTGACTGGGCGCTGTTGCTGCCTAAGGCAGCAACAGTGCCCAGTTAAATTAGTTTCAAAATATTCAACAGTATGTTTATTAAATAGCAAAGAATTACAAAGCCATACAATTCATACAACGTGTCAGACTGTTTGAGATTTGAATGGAATTCCAGATGAACAATAATTATTTAGATCTGCAAGTTTCTTCGGGGTGGGTCAGTGAGAATTCAGTTAAAACTGTTCATGTTAGTGTTGTTCCGATTAATCGACTTGATCGATGATTGATTGGTTTGCATGTTCAACCAACCGATCGATCATGATTTCAGAGATCGATTTTGGTTGTTTATAAATTGACTTTATTAATATATTTTAACTGGTCAAGCTAGAAAACGAATACCGGTACTTCTTGGAAAAGAATTTAAATTTAATTGTTACATCTATATAGTATTACTCCTTAGTCTAAGACATTGATTCTTTCAGCACTGAAATAGCATGTTAATTTCAAAGCAACACGTTGAACATTTTGAAACTTATTTGACTAGACGCTGTCGCTGCCTTAGGCAGCAACAGATGCCAGTCAATTTACTTTCAAAATATTCAACAGATTCTTTCTTAAATTATTAAGAATGTGTCATACCTGCAACTTGGTTTGAAAGGGGTAATTATCCTTGAAAATGCTATAATTACTGCATTCAAAATGGGTAAAAAATGAGAACCTGTTATGATCAATCATTAATTGATCATCGGTTAGTATATAAAAGCAGTCATTGATCACAAAAATAGTACCAATTCCCAGCACTAGTTCATGTTGCACACATGTTAAGTTTCAATACAAAATCATCCACTATTAAACACATTAACGCTCAAGTCGGACAAACACGGTTAATGCAGAAGTCTATTTTTGAAACTTTACTACTAGATTGACTGGCTCGATACCTAGTAATTACGTGATAAATCTTCTAAAATAATCTTGGTTTGGAAATGTACATTTTCTACGAGAAAATTTGAAATTTTCTTGAACAAATCTGAGGGTTTAAGGCAAAGAAAATTAAAATTTACATAATCAAATGTCCATTCACAGATCAACAGAAATCTATTTTTGAAGATTTACAACTGGGCTTGATAATCGAGACAGCCATGCCAGTCGTATATTTTCAAAATTAGAATTCTCTTAGCCTGCAAATGAACATTTCTCAAGGTAACTGCACAGGTCGGTTTTGGTCATTTTTACCATTAAATAGAGGGATCCGATCCGCAACTCAAGTATCTGACATCATAGTCAATGGAACTTGGAACTTTCCGGTTTTAGCTATGCCCCGCCCATCTCTAGCTAAGCTCCACCCACACCTCGCTCGTGTTGGGATCGATTGATCTCTGAACACGCTGACTATCAATTTCCAAAAAGCTACACATGTAAGCTGTTGAATATTTTGAAACTAATTTGACTGGGTGCTGTTGCTGCCTTAGGCAGCCCAGTCAAGTTAGTTTCAAAATATTCAACAGCATGTTTACTAAATAGCAAAGAATTACAAAGACATACAATTCATACAATGTGTCGGACCATTTGAGATTTGATGACGGTCTATATGGAACCCTTTGTGATGTAATGATTATGACATCATCATACACGCGCTGAGCTGATTATGACATCATACGAGGTCTGGTAATGGATGGATACTCTGGAAAGCTGAATTACATCACATGTAGGCTGATGTCACAATTGTAATTGACAGAGAATACTCTGTCATAAAGCGGGATCAGTCTGTGAAGTGTATGAATTATACATGTATCTCCTTGACAAATTTTTTAATTTAATAAACTTTCTGTTGAACATCTTGAAAATAATATGACTGACAGCTGTTGCTGCCATAGGCAGCAAAAGCCCCAGTTAAATTAGTTTCAAAATATTCAACAGCTTACCAGTATACTTACCTTGAAATTTTGATTCCAGAAATTCAGGTTTCCGTCTCAAATGGATTCCAAAGTGCAAAGTGGGCGGAGCTTAGCTAGAAATGGGTGTGGCATATCTACAAATGGATCCCTTCATTGCAATAAAACTCAGGACATATGATATGGACAATGGACCTTTCCAGTTTTAGCTATGCCCCGCCTAGCTATGCCACGCCCATCTCTATATAAGCTTCACCCACACCTCATCCGTATTGGCGTCCATCGATTTCTGAAATCCCTGACTCAATTTCCAGAAAACTACACAGGTAAGCTGTTAAATATTTTGAAACTAATGCAACAGAATGCTTATTAAATGGCAAAGACATACAATTCATACAAAGCGTCGGACTATTAAGCGTTAAAAACGGACTATATCGAGTCATTCATGATGTCATGATTATGATGTCATCATACACGTCACGTAGTTGATTTTGACATCATATGATAGATGGGTAAACTGGGAATGGTCCATTACCACGATGTGAGCAATAGGAATAAAACACACTATACAGAACAGCTCAGAAATAATGTATAATCTTTCCAAAATAAGAGATACTGTTGAATACAATATTTTGAACATAATTGGATGGCAGGATGTCTTCCAATCCAATTATGTTCAAAATATTCAACAGAACATTTCTTACATATTGTGCAAAATTATATGAACTAACACAGGGCTCGATTTTATCACTAACCCGTTGACCCGAGGATAGTAGAATTTCATACAGGATAGTAAAACTACACCTGCACTAACCCGGCTGGGTTAGTAATACTCTCAAAAGTGGATATACAAAAACACTTATAATGTCATTATGTTCAGTACCCACCAAAAACTGGCAAAAGAACAGATTTTCTGCTACCTTCAATGCTTTATCGAATATTTTGAAATTAATATGTCCGGAAAGTCGTTGCTGCCTAAGGCAACAACGGCTTTCTGGACAAGTTAATTTCAAAATATTCAACAGCTTCTCTGTATGGTTGTCTTGGAAACGAGTTTTACAGGGATCCATCGGTAAATGGATTAAAGAAGTGATCAGCTTTGAGCTTACAAACATTGGGTTAGTGAAATTTGCTGCGGGATAGTAAAATCAATGATGCACTATCCCGTCTGGGCTAGTAGAAAAAATCCTTAAAATCTACCCCTGTAAGATGTTTCTTTCTTTGTCTGGGAAACACGCTAACTTATTTCCGAACTGTACTGTATGTTTTATCTTGCATTAGTATGCTATGCACAATCAGAATAAAATGCATCATATATAATATCCTCCATCACTATGCTATGTGCAATATCCTCGGGTAGGCAAACTTGGACAGTAGTATGTTTGTAGTTACTAGATCTACACGGTGCCTTAGCCAGTGTCACGGTTGTATATGGATTCTGCTGATTACTGTTAAGCCTAGCCCGTAACTCTGCACCCTTCCCGTCATAATGCTCCTCCACTTCACACATCTCATGCTTAGCATCAGTAGAAATTACCTCAATTTCCTGCCGATGAATGTTCTGCAGGCGATGGCGTTGCGATTTGTGATCCGAAAACATTTGTGATAAGCGAGTACGCAGTAAGCGAGGGAACTGACAGCCATGCCAGAGAAGCATGAGTTCAGACTTCTGATGATACTCAAGTTCTGCCAGTTGACATCGGTGTCGACGAATCACAAAATCCTTCGCCTCTGTTTCTTTCAGCAAAATTTCTCTAAGAGAACGTTCTGTTATTTGCGAAAGTTTTTCCAATTGATATTGGATCATTGCTTGGTTGTTTGTTGCACTTGTTGCATTATCAGGCCGCATTCGCTTGCTCGCTCGCTCATCATCATCATCCCCCCCACTCATATTGCGCCTTCGCTTCACGCCGCCTTTGTTAACGTTAGTGAGATTGTCAATAAGCGGTGTCAAAATAAAAGAACCTTCAAGGGTCCCACGGACCTTGTTACTGTTTATGTGTTGCCGTCTAAAGTAGCCAGCATATGTTAAATTAATGTTGGGACACTGAACACCTTCAGTGCTCCATCTTTCCTTCGTCATCCGAATTAATTCAGTATCATCATCCACACAAACACGCTGGTTCTCTACATTATCCGATTCCTCTGCTGGCTGAGAAATGACTGAGGCTGTATCTGATATTGGTCCTTGTGCATCAACAGCCGAGGCAACAGTGTGACATTGTCCAGCAGAAGCTACAGGAATACTCTGTGACTTACAAGCGGAAGCTTTAGCACTTGGCCTCACAGCAACTACTTTAGGTCTGCAAACAGGAGCTGTAGTATTAGGCCTAACAGCCGGAATGCCACTTGGTATGCTTGCTGTATTAGGAATGGCCTGGACTGAAGCTGTTTCCTTAGAATTGCTAATACTCTGTGATAGTACGACGACTCGTGTATGATCTTCATCATCAACAGTATGTGGTGAATCTGATGATAATCTGAATGGTGCCACAAGAGCAGAAGGCTTTACTGCTTGCTGTGCAATTTGGGAAATCATCCTTCGTAAATCATCTTTTATTGATGTTAGCACAGGAGATGTCGCTTTTGTACTCAACTGTGGAGAATTTTTTTTTGGGGCAGTTTTTTCTTGCATTACATTTGGTACATCAATCTGTAACGCACACGTAACAGTAGCACTAGGATCAAAGTTGGACTGTAAACTTGAGTTTTCCAGAACAGGAACCTTATTGGCCTTGTCTACTTCAAAGTCTTTGAATACAACAGACCTGGATACAATATCTTTGGTTTTCTGTTCGGGGGATTTCTCAATCTCTGTGTCACTATCCAAGTAAATAACTTTTCTCGTCGAGCTAGCGGCTACTCGTGACTTGGACAGAACAAATGCATCCAGCTCTTGCTCTTTCAGCAATGATGATGCGCTACTACTTATTGAATGACCTTCATCATCAACATTATGTTTCTCTTCAGCAATTCGAGACAACTCAAAGCATAAATTCACTGTTTTGTTACCAACCTTACACATTTCTGGAGTCGATTGATACACAGCAGAATAGTGTGTTAAAACATTCCTAGATGCATTATGATAATCATTCGGCATGTCCAGTGCATCAATATTCTGTTCAGGACATGGTATCACTGTCTCTGTGGCTGGACGTTCATCTGAATGAACGCCACTCATTTTACAAGCTGCTTCCATCTTAAAACACGATTCAGAGTCCATCAGCTCGTTGCTATTCTCATTGCCTTTCAAACACGCATATTCGCTCGCGGTAACCATATCTTCATTTGATTGGTTAATTGGGCACTTATTACATGTACTGTCATTGACCACAGATAAAGGTTCTCGCTGGGCCAGCTCTTTGGATGAAGGACTAGATAAACAACTGATACAAGTATTTTGTAAGATGTCCTCTACCAGAGCCTGGGCACTGCCTAAATGCTGCCATTGCTCATTCAGAACAGGTGCACCTTTGGATGAAGGACTAGATAAATCACTGACACAAGTATTTCGTAAGATATTCTCGAACAGGTTCTGGTAACTGCCTACAGGATACCCTTGCTCCTTGGGCAGAGGTGCATCACCAGCAGCAGCTTGTAATGTTTGCCAGAGCGTCTTATCTAAGGTAATATTCTCCGCTACCGACATCACTGGATCCACATAATCACGACTCACACGATCAGTCAGAGCCAAGTCATTGTTGAGATCCATCAAGAAGCTAATGCTGGACCAATGGTCTGCCAGCCTGGTAACAAAAGAACATAGTAGATATCAATCCAAACAAGAGGCCCAATGGGCCTGTGTCACTCACCTGGAGCACTATGCATTTTTGTAAAAATTGTTGGTGGGTGGCTTAGGAGTAGTCTTTTAAATGAGTTTGTGGACATTTTTGCAAGTCCAATATGGCCGCCAAACACGCTACATTGGTCCACTGCGCCCATGTTTCTGATGTAGATCCTTCCCTTAAAAAAAAGTTTAATGCCACTCAGTGCCTAATCATATCTCCCAAATTTCGGCCCAATCCGTTCAGTGGTTCTAGAGTTGTTTTGGAAAAAATAGGTTATCGAAGATGGCCACCAAACCATTTGGACAATCAAGTTCCCTTGAACAAACTTGTTGCAGCTCTTGCCCCAGATGATATTTCATGCGTTTTGAATTGGTTCCCCAAGCGGTTTTGAAAAAGAAGATTTTTAAAGACATTGCTAAAAATCGACAAGATTACAAGATGCCGTGAGAATAATACATTTTAAATTTCCCATTGCTTTAGTATGGGAGATTTTGGCGGGTAAATGATCCAATATGGCCGCTAAACAGTTTATCCGACAGTCTCAAAAATGGCAAATTTGAAATCATAATGTGCAAAAACATATATAAAACCAATTTCGGCCTCAAAATCCTTCAAATAAAAGAATCCAATATGGCCACCAAACACGCTATATATTGATTGGCCCATTGAGGCCAGGTTTTTTGAAGGATCAACTTCACTTGAAAAAACTTTAATAGCCCTTAGTGCCTAATCATATATCACAAATCTCGACCTAATCGTTTCAGCGGTACTGGGGAAGTAATTTTTGCCAAAATGAGGTCATCCAAGATGGCCGCTGAACCATTTGGTCAATCAAGTTCGCTTGAATAAACTTGGGTCAGCTCTTGCCCTAGATCATATTTCATGAGGTCTGAATTGATCCCTCAAACGGTTTCGGAGATTTTTAGACATTTCTAAAAATCAGTCGAAATCCAAGATGGCCGCCGGCCAAATTGGCCGATCGGCTCCATTTGAACAAAATCTATGCCATAAGGATGCTTCCTGCCAAATATAATTGAAATCAGCCCATTAATTCTCGAGATGACATTTTAAATTTCCCATTGCTTTAGTGTCGTAGCTTTCTTTTTTGTGGAGATTGGTTATGGATCTCAGATGTTCCTGGATTCTGAGTTTGAAGGGTCTCAGGGTTTCTCCCACATATTGTTTGTGACAGAGTCTGCAATTGAGGAGATAGACTACGTTGCGTGTTTCACAGTTGCCTATGATTTTGCATCTATAGGTCAGGTTGGTGTAGTTGCTTTTGAAGAAACATGTTTTCTCCATACTATTACATTAATTCTTTCAGCACTGAAATAGTATGTTAATTTCAAAGCAACCATACCAATAGAATGTTGAATATTTTGAAACTTATTTGACTGGAAGCTGTTGCCGCCTAAGGCAGCAATGGCTTCCAGTCAAGTTAGTTTCAAAATATTCAACAGATTATTTCTTAAATTATTACGAATCTGTCATACCTGCGACTTGGTTTGAAAGGGGTTATTATCCTTGAACATGCTATAATTACTGCATTCAAAATGGGTAAAAAATGAGAACCTGTTATGATCAATAAATAATTGATCATCGGTTAGTATATAAAACCAATTATCGATCACAAAAATAGAACCAATTCCCAACACTAGTTGGATCCTAAATAATGGCGGCTACAAAAATCAATGTAAAATGGTCACTCAGAAGGTGATCGTCACTGCTTCAGGATAACTTTAACTACAGTGTACAATATAATGAGTGCCTGGATACAAATCAGCCATAAAATAATCAAAATCAAACCACTGTAAAAGGATGGAAATTTTTTGAAAACCAATTTCTTTTTTGTGGACTAGTGCTAAGCATCGTATAGAACAAATCTGTGAAGTTTTATTAAAATCAGATAACCCGTTTTTGCCTAAATTGTCATTTGAAAAAAGCTTAACCACAACACAATACACTTATACATTAATAAATATGTAGGCAGTGATATGGCTTACTATACATTTGACAGCCCGACGTCTGCTAAATGTTGTAGTCAGTCTGAATAGCCCAATCCATGGGAAGATGGTTACTTTTATACTGTTTTGGAAAGCTGTCCGGTTCTCAAATTGTTATTTGATTGGTCAAAAATTACATTATCAATGGTTATCTCGATTTTGATTGATCGTGACATATAGAACATTAGACAGCCGTGTCCGGTTCTAGATCCATTTTTATGTTTTATGTGGATAGTTTTAGAACTGACTTTCGTCCGCTAACCGAAGACAAGCATGAGGTATACATCAGTGACATGGCTTATCACAATTTACCAGCTTAGTTCTAGAGCCTATTGACAGCTCGTTGTTGTCAAATTTGATTTCTCATTCTGAACCCTTCATATGTCAACAATGGCTCAAAGCACTTAAAACGGCGTTCATAATTTAGAATTTGATATTTGCATGTATTGCTATGCAAAATATAAACTGCATAGTTGTCTGCAAAAATGGATAGCCATTAACTCTTTCATCGATAAATTCCCTGTATCTCAACCTAGAACATGCTATACATTGAAAAGAATTTACTTTTTCAGTGATTTGTCATTGAAAGGGTTAATGATAAAACTTATTAATAAAATCAATGATAAATTGCAATCACATACAAATTTTGCATAACAACTATAGAGCTCTACATGTTGCAAAATGTATAGCAACTGCCAAAATATGTGTAGAAAATTGAGATGCGATACCAGATAAATTATGCCCTGTAAACTAAGATTTGTCAAGAAAATTTTAAGAAGATTTTTTTGTAGAATTTTGTTTTACAAAAATCTTTCAGTTTACCAACAAATGGACATTCCTCAAGGCCACTGCAGAGGTCACTTTTGACCGACATGACCATGCGTTAATGGTCAAGAAAATCCAGATTTCCTGCTTAGTCAGTGTTAATTTGCAGGAAAGAACAATTTTTTTTAATTTACCACTGGAATGACTGGCTCGGTTCGGTAACTGAGCCAGTGATTTCAGTGGTAAATGTAAAAAAAATTGTCTTCTCTTGGCCTCTAAATGGACACTGCTCAATACATCTTCTGAGGCTGGTTTGGCCACTTGACAATTAAAGGATTATCTTGGCATAAGAGGGCTTAACAGTGGTTTGATAGACTTGTAGATCAGTGGATGTATGGACATGATGCGGGAAATTATGGTACCAGTCCCCTTACTAGCATTGTTTGTTTGAAAACAGTTTAATTAAAAGTTGTTGCTGCCTTCAAAATGAAAGTAGCTTTATTAAAAGTTGTTGCTACATTCAATTTGATTTATTGCTTTTCATGTACATGTTATAGCATATATGTTTCATGAATGAATGTATTAACCCTTGGTATGCTAACTTCCCATAATAAGTGAACTATGTCATTTATTAACCATTTGTTACCTGATTGTTCCATAGCTAAGCCAGCATAAACCCTATGACTCCTAAATGTTTTGAAAACAGTTAACAGCTAAAACTGAAGGAAATGTCAATTTCCCTTTCTCCGAGATCTAACAATACTCACCATTCTGTTACTTCTGATATACAGCTGGCCTTGACAGCGGCTCTAGGATTATAGACTTAGAAAGCTTTACCGACTCCTTGGAACCGGGTACTCGGCTCCCAACTGCCGAGTACCCGTCTACCATAGAGCTCATATTGTTTGCATAGCCACCACACAAGAGAAATCCATGGCTTGCCTCCGTGGGGCTGGGAGGCTGGGTCCGTAACAGAATGGTGAGTATTGTTAGATCTCGGAGAAAGGGAACCTTCATTCTCCTTCGATCAATACTCACCATTCTGTTACTTCTGATATACACCAGATTTGATCAGTAACCTGGTGGGAAGGCGCAAGCCATCAATGCTACTTTTGCCCCTTGGAGAAAGATTTAGACGTAAAAACTTGACTAACGGAGACCTAAAAGGACCGTCAAGTTAACGGAACCGAATCACATTCGCGTCACGGCCCCTCCCTTTTTTCTCCTAAGAAAAAGGGAGAGAACTCACGAACATGTATCTCGCCTGAAACACAAATATGCCAAGAGGGTTAACTGCTCCTTGCATATCCACATGTATTAGCCTGGGAATGAGCATGAATATATAAAATGAACATGATATATAGACATAATACAAAAAACTCTCACTATTGAATTACCGTATGATAATTGGACTTCAGACATACCGCCTCCAACCATTCACTGGTCCGGCCATCAGTGACACAATCTGGTTGTCATCCTCTCGCTCGACCATGCCTGCTTTAGATTCTTTTCTTACCAAAGTGAAAAAAGGGTGAAGAGCAGTGTGGTCACTTAACTATCATCTCAAAACAGCTAAAGGGAGTGGATTGGCTGAGTCTGACACATCCCTCATATAGTAATCCGTAAATGAGGACTCACAGTGCCATTGTGCAATGGCCATGATGTCCTCTAACGGAACACTACTGTAAAGGGCGGTCAAGGCGGCTATTCCTCTAACATGGTGTGCCCTTGCGCCTTGCACCTGGTGCCCAGTCGCCATCTCATGAGTAGTCTGAATGCATTCGACTACCCAACGAGAGATAGTATCCATGGATGCGGCGCCATAAGGCTTTTTATGGCAGATCCACAGATGTCTATCGTTCGACCGTAACGAGTCAGTCCGTTTCCTGTACTTAGTCAAAGCACGGACCGGGCACCAGACACTGGCATCACGATCAAACCTTGTTAACTTCGGTATTATGATCGGTTTGCCGGGATATCTCAAAGATTGATTCTTTGACATAAACTCTGCTCTTGGCAGAAGACCCAGACCCTCTCCAGAGACAATAAATCGGTCCCTCTCTGCCGAAAGCGCATGGATCTCACTGCGCCTTCTAGCTGAGGAAGCTGCCAATAGAAAAACCGCCTTTAGAGTCAAATGCTTTAGACTAGCCGAACGCAACGGTTCGAAAGGGTGCTTGGCCAGTACATTAAGCACTAAAGATAGACTCCAGGCTGGAATGACTACCGGTTGTCTCGGTCGGAGATTGCTCAGTCCCTTCACCATCACATTTAACTGGGCCACCTCTGGACTATCCCTGTTAGCTAGACAAGGGATAACTGATGCCAAAGCTGACTTGTATACAGCAATTGTGACGGGAGCTAGTCCTGAAAAGAACAGCTCACAGAGAGTCTGCTATTTGCTGAATAGTGGATTGAAAGGTATCAATACCCTTTTCTTCACACCAGTCTGCAAATCTGTTAACCTGTTATATGACTTGAAGGTTGACCTCCTTCTCGCAGCCGCGATGAAATCAGCAGCTTGTCGAGAAAAGCCTTCCGACGTGGAACGTTGTTTGATAAGATCCACGCAGTCAATTTGAACATTTCGGGACGCTCGTGTAGGAAGCGTCCCTTGGCCTGGGAGATTATGTTCGGAATCTCGGGCAACTGCACTGGGTTTTCCACCAGCAGATCTAGCAGATCCGTGAACCACGCCCTGCTGGGCCAATACGGCGCTATTAGCAGGACCAGACACGGTTCCTCCCTGATCTTCACCAATACCTTCGGCAGAAGAATGGTGGGTGGGTACGCGTAAGCATGCATCCCTCTCCAGCTTATCGCCAGAGCATCTGTATCGACGGCATTTGGATCTGGAATCGGCGAGACATAAGTCATGATTTGAGCATTTTCCCGTGTGGCGAACAAGTCCACATTGGGTTTGCCCCAATGCTCGAAGATCCTTCGTAGAACTGGAGGGTTGAGGGACCATTCTGTCGGCAGAATTCTCTGTCTGCGAGACAAAGCATCCGACCAGAATGTTCAATCGCCCAGGAATGTGAGCTGCCTTCAAAACAACCGAGTAATTCCTGCACCATTGAATCAAGTGCCACACTTTGATACACAGTGTGGGTGACCTGGTCCCGCCTTGGCGATTTATGTATGATACTACCGTTGAATTGTCCGACCGTATCAATATCACCTTGCCCCTGATCATCGGAAGAAACTCTTCCAAGGCCAGTTCCACTGCCATCATTTCCAACAGATTGATATGCAGCTGGCTCTCCTGGAGAGTCCATGTGCCCGAGACCTGGTGTTCTCCCAGGCAGGCCCCCGACCCCTCCAGCGATGCATCCGTGTACACGGACAGCTGGGGGTGGGGTAGGTGCAGCGAAACCCCTACTAGGAGATTCTGACGCTTTTCCCACCATACAAGATGCAACATTATCGGCTCCAAAACTGGCACCAGTTTTGACAGGGGTTCTGTTCTCTGTTTCCACAGAGACATCAGATACAACTGGATAGGTCTTCGCATTAGAGCAGCATACGGGATCACCTGCTCCATGGAGACCATCATGCCCAGCATCTGAAGAAACCGCCTCGCCTGAATGTGGTTTCCCACTCTTATGGATGGCTAACAGAGACACCACTCTGGGCTCTGACGGGTAAACCCTGCCCTCCTCGAGATCGAATCGCATCCCCAATAAAACGAAATGTTGCGTGGGTGTCAACTCGGATTTCTCCTTGTTGACTATCCAGCCTAGATCTGAAAGTAACTTCAGAGTCAGAGCAGTATCCACGTTCAACCTGGCTGCAGTTTTCTTTGATCAGCCAGTCGTCTATGTAGGTGTGTAGCGCCACGTTCTCTTTTCTGAGAAACGCTGTCACCGCAAGGACCACTCTTGTGAAAACCCTTGGAGCTGTCGACAGGCCAAACGGGAGAACAATAAACTCCCATACTTGATTCTGAAACGCAAATCTCAGAAACCTGTGACAACTCCTGTTCATTGGAATGTGGAAATATGCATCTTTCAGATCGATCGACACACACCACACTCCTTTCCTCAATCCCACCATTACCAACCTCGGCATTTCCATCTGGAACCGAGGCGTATGGATAAACCAATTTAATGGCCTGAGATTGAGTACGGGTCTCCATCCCCCTGTGCTCTTGGGGACAAGGAACATATTTGAATAGAAGCCTGGAGTGTTCTGGTGTTCAGAAGCAAACCTGACACTTCGTTTTGAACGGCTTCTAACTTGTCTGGTTCCCTTGGTACGGGTGTCCAGACAGGTGCCAAAGACAGATTCTGCGGCGGAAAGTCCCACCACTCCGGCATGTGACCCTGGGATAACCATCCAAGGACCAGACTGTCTGACGTCACACCTTGCCAGGCCTCGACGAAACGCATGAGCCTTCCACCCACCATAGACGCCTCGACGTCTAACGGGGTTGTCCGGCTCGCAGTCCGCTCGCCCCCCCCACCTTTCTTAACGAGAGAGAGAGAGAACCATTTCGGTCTTGGCTCGGCAGGTCTAACTGGCACCGCTGTTCCTGTCGCACAGGTGCGGTCCAGGCGGATACGAAGGGAGCTCTCGTACCCTCAGGTATGATCCGCTCCCTTCTTTCCACCCTTTGAGGACTTACCCTTACCCTTCCCGCCTCTAGGGCGATCAGGAGCAACATTGGGGAGGGTAGGGGCCTCCACAACCTTCCTGGCTTTCTTAGCCGCCGGCGGCTGAGAAAAACCAGACGAAGCAGAAGTCGCAGTAGGCTTAGCTTTTGCCTTGCCTTTCTGCTTCTTCGAAGATTGCACAGCTAACGGTTTCCCTACAGCCCCTAGTGTGTAAATGGCCGCACTAGCTCCAGCTGTAGGTTTACCGCCAACCGATTCTGCGCAATACTGGCAGTGTCCTCTAGGATGGCCCGCACCTGGCCACCGAAGATGCTAGGCCCTGTCAGGGGTGTCCCAAGAAGACGCTCCCTGACTGCCGTAGCCGGACGCATATGGTCAAGAACCATTTGCCTCCTGGACTTTGTCACACGCGCCTGCACCCTTGCCAGCGCGTCCATAGACAGCACCAAGCCGTCATTGACGCACGAAAGCGCCACAGGTGGCACAGGGTGGCCTGCCCCCACTTCAACCCACACCGACTGAAGAAGGCGATACGAATGGTTGACAGCACTCATAGCTGCCCTCACCGCATAGGGACAGGACTTCATCCTGGTGTGCCTGGGACTTGTCCACAAGTGCCGGACCGGGACCACCCGCTCCAGCACTCTGAACACCCAGAACCCATCGGTCATCCTCGGTGACCGATGGTACCACACCATACCTGTCATATTCCCCCCGTGGAATACGACACCTCGCCCGCACCTCCCTGTAGGCCGCAGGGAGCTGGCCCTTGGTCATGAGCTGCTTACTATAAATAGCCTCAAGCAACTCGATGAACCGTGGATCCAGTCCAACAGACTGGATCCGGGCTGCGGGAAAGATCCCCGTCCTAATCGATGCAACCGACGGACGGGGCGCATCCTCCTCGGCCGTGGCCGAAACCACCGACTGGTCAACCCTGGCTAGCCAAGCCAGAGCATCCGACCAGTCTACCTCCGAGGAAGACACACCCGTGAACACGTCAACCGTTGACGCGTTCACGGGCCTGCCAGCCACGGCCTCCCGGCAAGGAGCCGCGGCTGACACGCAGGCACTCCGGTACCAAATGGTTCCGCCGCCACCCCATGAAACACACCAGTCCATGGGGTAGGCCCGCACGGAAAACCGTGCGGACCCATAGCAGACGCGGAACCGTGGCCAGACACGGACGCCAACGGCACCCCACGTCTGACCGCTGGACCAGGCGAGATAGGTGAGTACCACGCCTGGCCCGGCACACCCGTCACGGCTGGCATCAAACCAACCGTCACGGGACCGGTGCCTGGTACCAGATTGGCCTCAACCACGGGCGGAGCCGCTGCCGTGGCTTGTGCCAAGCCAGACAGATGGAGGACGGTTCCGTCCAGGACGGAATCGACCTCCATATTCTCCACCCGTGGCATCACAGGCCGCAGCAACATCTCCTCCTCGGCCTCCTCGTCTTCAGACTCCGAAGAGTTGTCACTAGACGAGGAAACCGTGGAGCCGTCCTGGCGGACGGCTCCCATGCCTGACGGCTCCCATGCCTGACGGACCGGCCACCGCTACTGGACCACCCGGAGGTGGCCGCAGAGAGACAGAACCCGTCAGGCCGGAACCCGACGGGACTGCCAGGGGGCCGTACGAGACGGCTCCCTCGGTGACCAGTCCAGAACCCTGTCCAAGGACAGGGTCCGTACCAAGCATGGGGAGAAACTGCCCCCCAACCTTCGGCAGCAGGGACGACACCAGCGTGGGCAGAACGCTATGCAGAAAACCCTGCATAGCCGGACCGAACCACGCCAGCAGTGCCATCTCCGCCACCTCCAGCTGGGGATGTGGAGCGCCCCCACCGGCCGAACCGGACGCTCCACGATTTAACTTCGAACCGCCTGACCCCGCCACATCCTTCTGGGCAAGGAACTTTAACATCATATCCGCGGACCACACTGCACACACATTACACCTACTATTACAGTTACATGGACTACATCTAAAGCAGACATGGTCCTTAAATAGGACGCGAACGAACTTGTGGCACTCGTCACATGATGGCGGGGCTGGCTTGGCCTATAAATAAGCACAAACCTACAATAAGCAAGCGGAACGAGACACGGATGGAAGGCAGACAATTAATTTTCAAATAATTTGACCATAAATTAACTGTAAACCCTCCCGCACCCCACCCCGCAACGTTACAGCAAAGATCGCATTGATTATGACGACAAGAACGAAGCGGGCATAAATACACCCATAATTGATCCTCCAGGATGTATAACGGAACCAGGAATCATATCGCATAGCATTCGGGGTATATTTACCAATCAATATAAATTATACTCCTAACGAAAGCCGAAACGATATGTGAAGAAACAACAAAATGTAACCAAACTGCTGTCGCACACGGTAAAACCGCAGACCACATATCTAGTCAGGAATTTTGAAACCACCGATCATTGCAAACGGATCGTGATAACACGCAAAACTTGAACATTCCAAAGTTTTCTGGTACCATTTTTAGTACGCAGAACCCAGAACAAGATGCGCGAATTAATGAAAAAATTTTCTTCACATAAACATCCGAGCACCACGGGTGTGACGTCACCCGCTCGGATCTTACGGAGAACGATGTCAGCCGATATTCGTGTTACAAATACCGTAGCAAACACCTATTTTCATATCTGCCGATCGCCTGTTGGGATTTAAAGAAGGCGATCATCCGGCATATCTCGTTGTTAACACACGTCCCAGATTCTTTGGGGTCAGAAATTGGAACATGCGACACAACGAAATTTAGAGACCTAAGTCTTTTAACTATGGAATAATAAGGAAATATACGACCTGGTTATCCTCGGCGGTATCCATATTATCCAATTATCCTTGCAAGAGAATCACTAGCTATCACAATCACAGACAAAAAGACTTAGATTTTCCTTAATCTCTCCACTGCGAAAAGCATGTATAGCTCTTGTTGCTATGCAAACAAGAATGAGCTCTATGGTAGACGGGTACTCGGCAGTTGGGAGCCGAGTACCCGGTTCCAAGGAGTCGGTAAAGCTTTCTAAGTCCATAGTCCTAGAGCCAGCTGTCAAGGCCAGCTGTATATCAGAAGTAACAGAATGGTGAGTATTGATCGAAGGAGAATGGAACGGTCCATTATAGCCAGCCGTACAATCAGTCAGCCAATCCATTAAGTATCTATACGTACCGTTGCAGTGGCATAGCCAGAGCGTCATGTATGGGGGAAGGCCTACCAGCTAACTGCATGAGTGAGTGATCGACGAACCGACAGACTGCATGACTAACTGACTGACAAACAGACTCACTCACTCTTGCATGTGTGCACACATGTGCTCCCTCCCTCACGCATGCAACTGCATGAGTGAGTGACCGATAAACTGCCTGCATGAGTGACAGGTCGATTGACCAACTGGCTGGTCAACTGACTGACAGACTGGCTGGCCAGCCGACCGACTGGGTGGTTGTGTGGGTGAATTGGTGGGTGAGTGTGGGTTGGTAGGTGGGCGTGTGTGTTTGTGGGGTGGGGTGGGTGGGTGAGTGCATGTCAGTCTGTCTGCCGCTTGGATATCTGTCTGTTTTCTTGCCACCATGCAGGGATGTCCAAATTGCGCAAATGAAACGATCGTTCGTGTTCAGGTTACGCTGTGGTTTTTCACGTAACCCATTTTTCGTTCGCGTGAAAAGTTGCCGATATTTCATAGAGTTTACTTGAGCTTACGAGGAGAAATCATAGGCCAGAACCAAATATCTAAATGCCAAACATGCCTACGATCATGCGCCAGAAATATAAAATAATACATTTGTTAGCGGAAATGTTATGATAAACGTCTCTTATGACGATCTGTCAAAATTCAACCATAGAACTATATATTTATGGATCTGTGATGTGCACTGACACGTTTTTTCGTAACTGCGCAGCTTTGACCCGCCGCGCTACAATAGCAGAATAAACTGCGTAGACATTTACAAAATGCGAAAGTCAGTTTTCCCAAATTTACTGGGCTGATGATGATTAATTCCAGCCGTTTCCGCCTATAAAAACTTGATATTCAATCAATAACAGCCTGTTAGACAATTGATATACCATCGGTTAAACGATATTACTCAATATTTCGTAATTTCACGACTTGCAAAAATTGAAGCGCCGGGAAACCATGGTAGCTCAACTTGTAAAACACATTGCCGGCGACAGCTTTCTTGTCGAGCGCACAATTGTCAGATTATCTAGTGAACAACTCGTGTTCGGCGGGTAAATAATTGACAACAGCTGTTTAGAGTGCGCCCGTTGAACGTATCGAATGACGTAGCTCGGCACATTATATTGTTGTCGGATTCACTATTTGATACAGTATAACGCCGAATGTTGCCGATTTTGATAGGGATTTTTTTTACTTTTATTAAATAGTCTGTAAGATCGAATTTAACCCTTTCATGATGAAGCATGCCAAAACTGGCCTCTGTAGTGGTCTCGGTGAAAGTCCATTTGAAGGCTAAGAGAAGACGCTTTTAGAATATTTACCACAGGAATGACTGGCTCAGTAACCGAGCCAGTCATTTCAGTGGTAAATTTTCAAAAAATAGTCTTCTCTTGGCCTGCAAATGGACATGCAATAAGTAAATATTATACATGTTTGAACAAATTAAATAAATAAATACAAAAATACATTAATTGCTTGATTTAAATTTGAAATAGTACAGTCAGTGATGGGTTATCTACAATAAGCTGTGATCTGCTAACAGAGAATCAGATTGTCAATCAAAATGAATACTAAGTAAAACTTGAATCAGTGACAATTAAAACTTAAGAAGTGGAGGGTTTCGTCACTTCTATTTTAGATGTCCTGAAAAGAATGGGTTACCACCATGCTGTTTGTCTGGCTACCACCATACTGTCTGTCTGTCTGGCTACCACTGTCTGTCTGTCTCCATGATGTCTGTCTGACTACACCATGCTGTCTGTCTGTCTGCTGCCATGCTGTCCGTTCGGCTACCACAATGCTGTCTGTCCATTCGGCTACCACCATGCTGTCTGTCTGGCTACGACCATGCTGTCTGTCTGGCTACCACAATGCTGTCTGTCTGTCTGGCTACCACCATGCTGTCTGTTTGTCTGTCTGCCGCCATGCTGTCTGTCTGTCTACCACCATGCTGTCTGTCTGGCTATCACCATGATGTCTGTCTGGCTACCACAATGCTGTCTGTCTGTCTGGCTACCACCATGCTGTCTGTTTGTCTGTCTGCCGCCATGCTGTCTGTCTGTCTACCACCATGCTGTCTGTCTGGCTATCACCATGATGTCTGTCTGGCTACCACAATGCTGTCTGTCTGTCTACCACCATACTGTCTGTCTGTCTGGCTACCACCATGCTGTCTGGCTACCACCATGGCTGGCTGTCTCTCTGGCTACCACCATGGCTGGCTGCGACCTGCCTGCTGCCCTGGCTGTCTGTCTGTCTGTCTGGCTACCGCCATGGCTGGCTGTTTGTCGCCCTGGCTGACTGCCACTTCCTCCTTAGATGTAAAGCCTTAGACAATACCTGTATCAACTACATCACTGAGCTACACACTCTGCTTGCTGCACTCAAACCGTGTTCAGTATGCTTGAATACAAATGCTGCAACACATATAGACACTCAGATAATTCTTGGGCCCAGCTCCTTTTCCTGTGCATGTGGCTGTCTCAAACACTTGACTTTGAACATGTACAGTAACAAGGGTAGGCTAATACTTCATTATCTTACGAACAATAAATAAGATAGGCAGTTGAATCACCAGACAGTATTGTTTCATAGTTTCGCACATCCGGACATTTTGTGATCAGCCGCCATTAAAGTTGGGGCAACATTACTACATGCTAATGAGCACTGGCCATATTAACGCATTGTTTACATTTTCTACGAAGCTTAAACCATAAAATCCTGTATCTCAAAATCTGTAAAAACTTCGCCCGGTATCAGAAAACATAAAATCACAAATGAATTTTGCAAGATAGTAAAGAAAATGTAATTAATGTTTCACAGCCCATTGCTCATAATGTTAAATTAGCCCCTCCAAAAATGGCGTCGCTCCCAGGGTATTATGGGAAAATTGATTGTGATGATGAATTGTACTGAAAATTTTCTAAAATTAAAATGTACATTATTTAAACATACTACTTATTAATCGTGAATCATGATAGTTTTTGTAATTGTAACATTACTCTGAGGTGCTCCTATGAAGGAGGGAATTTCTAAATCAAGTCAAGTCAAGATAGCTTATCTTGTATGGGGAGTGATAACGACGTAGTCAGTGACAAATAGACCAATTTACTTTTTAAGCCTGACGCTTGGATGCGTTTGTGTATCCAGAAGTCTGAATGGTCAGAAGCTGCTTTTTCAGCTCCTTTTATACTCTCATGGGCTGAGCCTGGGGATTGACTTTCACACACCCTTAAAAGGGTATGGAGAATTGGGATTGCCGGTATGGTTTTGGCGGTTGATGACAGTTTTTAAAGAGTTTGAATTGTACAGATTGTTGTGCGCCCCACTCACGCTAAATTCTGGTGATCTTGATGAACTCGTTTTCGTATGGGTCGTGGAGCGGGTCTCTGTTAATTGAAGATCACAAGCCGAGAAAAGATCCGGTGTGGTGGCTGGTGAGTCGCCATTTAAATTGGTGATCTTGTCCGGATTGGTGGCCGTTGGTGGTGAGGACCGTGCTGGTACCGGACTGTTGTTGGTGTCTGGGCAACCGGTGGGTACTGAGTCCACGTATGCCTCATATAGTTTCCAGTGTTGGAATACCGAATCCGTGTTTATAGATTGGCAGGTTTCCGGCACATATGTACATAATTTGGAAAGAGCGTTTGAAAGTGCTTCATGATCGGTATCTATGCAGTAGTAGTAGTTTGCCGTTGGTGAGGTCAATTTTGGGATTTTGTATCCTGTGACTTTTGGTTTTATTATATTATTGAATGGCCTATTCTGGAAGCAAGCCACAAATGCAGGCTTGCCTTCCCAGAACTGCCACTATTCGGTTTTTAGAAGAAACAAAACCATCAAGGACACAATAGTCAGAGCCAAGCTACCGATGGTAGGCAGAACACTACATCATAGAAACCCACTCACCACAAAAAATTGCAACATCTGCAACACAATGCAGAAGAACAGATTCTTCTCCAGCTCCCACACAGGGCTCTCCTACAGGTCCAAAATCATCGGCAACTGTCAGACAAGGAATATAGTGTACCTACTGACATGCTCTGTCTGCAAAAAACAGTATGTAGGAGACACTGCGCACTTTTAAAATCTGCATCCAAGAGCACCTACGCTCTATCATCAACCTCTACAAACACGAGAGGTATGACACTCCAGTCTCACGGCATTTCAACAGGCCTGGGTCATTCTAGAATGAACATGCAATTCAGAATAATCCATGTCCTCTCCTCGGACCCCGAGGATGAAGTATCCACCAAATGGAGAAGACAGAAGGAATGCCACTGGATCCACCAGCTCCACACAATGGAGCCGACAGGCATCAGCCAAGCAGGGTAGGGGTCACCGCCTTCCCTGGGCCGACATGCACCCCATAAGCAAACAGACCCAGTACGTTGTTATCACTCTAGCTGATCTTGTATACTCCCCTCTCATATTCTCGCGGGTTCCATATTCTCGCGGCAAGATTTTGTGCTAGAAATAAAACCCAATGCCCCTTCCCCACTGTTTCCCATGACGACGCCGTAACCAAGAAGTCGAAGATGCTCGCAAACAACTTTTTTCTAAAAATGTCCCGCTTAATAGTGAGTAAAACAGTAAACTACAATGTACAAAAAAATGTCAACATTATAAAATATACGCATGAACCCTACTTCCAAAATGAATCACTATCTCACAAAAATCTAAATAAAACGTATAGCTGACTGAAACACATCGCCTGCTAAGTTGTTTACATCAGCAACATTGTCAAGTCCGATGATCATCGACTCCGGCTGATTGTTGGACGGTTATAGTATGGAAAAAACAAGAGGCCCAAGGGGCCTGTATCGCTCACCTGGACCATAGGCATTTCAACTAGAATGCTCTTTATCAACAAGATGGCCACCAAAGCGTTTATCCGACAGTTTCGAAAATTGTAAATTTGAGATCAGAATACCCCAAAACACATATAAAATCAATTTCAGCCTCAAAATCCATCAAATAAAAAAAATCCCATATGGACGCCAAACATGCTATATTTACATTGGCCCATGGTGTCCAGGTTTTTTTAACAAACTTTAATGGTCCTTGGTCCCTAACCATATCTCCCAAATTTCAGCCTGATCCCTTCAGCGGTTCTGGAGAAGACGTTAAGAAGATAATTCATAGTTTCGCACATCCGGGCATTTGAGATCGGCCACCATTAAAGTTGGGGCAAACTTACTAGATGCTAAAGAGAACTGCCCATAGGAATGTATTGTTTACATTTTCCATGAAGCTCAACCCATAAAATCATGTATCTAAGCGTATGTAATAACCTCGCACGGTATCAGAAAACATCAAATCACGATTGAATAAAGAGAATAAAGAAAACGCAATTAAGGTTTGACGGCCCACGAGTGCTCCAGATAACTTTATTCACTTGGGAGTACGGTACTCCTTACTTCTTCAACTGATGCGTATGACATAATTGATGAGGGGTATAAGACTTTCTCGCTTTTGACCACTGGTGTCTTCTCCTTTAATCCTCAAGTTTGCTGAAGAAAGTTTCTACTTTCTCAGACATGATGCCTGAGGTGGACAACCTAGTTGAATCCATGACATTTATATTTTGATACTGAATAAATAATATTGAATCTTGAATCAGAGAAAATGTCCAGTTGTAGACCAAGCCAAAATTGATTATCGATCCAGTCATTCCAGTGGTAAATTTTCAAAAATAGTCTTCTCTTGGTCTGCAAATGGACCTTTCCCAAGACCACTGCAGAAGCCATTTTTGGCCGACTTTAGTGTTAAAGCGATAAACTAGAAACCCCACCATCACCCAAACCCCTCCATGTTATTTCCTAAGGCCAGAAAACAGTTACATGTTATGGTTGGGGCAGGGTGGTGGTTTGGGACCCATTGCTATTGATCAAGTAACTAGTCAGTTATGCCTAGCAGATTTTAATTCTGAATGAAAATATGATTAGCCTATAGAGATACACTAGCATTCTAAAGATTATCTCTGTGACATAGTGGCAAATGAATATTGCTATAATAATGCTTATCATTCTGAATTCTGAAATTTGTTTTAAAGGAGGTAAATTTAGAAGCTACCGGTAGTTTGATTGAACAAAATTACAGACAACAATTAACCACTTACAGAAGTTAGTCAAATTGTTTTCAAAAATAATTAGCAGAGTTTCAACTATAACATACAGCAGGCCTACATGTATCATTGACATTGGATATAAAATAGAAGGAAAAGTGTTAACACTCCACATTCTCATGGAGCGTTTCTTTATTTAGGAGGGAAATTCCAGTTTTTTGCTTCCTATTTGATTAAGATGGGACTACGGTATAGAAGTGCTGACAAGACAAGTTATTGCAATTAGAATAATGTTCATTTAATCTTGGCAAGTTTCTTACTAAAAATATAATCCAAGGTTAGAAGCGCTAATATATTGATTACTGTAATAAGAGAACAGATCTTTTAATATTTGCTGGTAAACTAAATCAGGTGAAGAGAATTTGCAGTTGTTATTGGCAGAGTAATGCTTTAGCCTACCAACACAAATTGTTGTAAATTTCATATTAAGTTATTGCTATAATTACCTCTCCAATTAAAATAAGTGTGAAAGAACAAACTTTTACAAATATTTCTGTATATTTTGCCGTATCTAATGAAATATTCACAATTAAAAAATCTTCCATCTCCGCTCATATAAGATATGCCTTCGTGGAGATTCAGAGTTTCTGAAAGACAAACTCGGATTATATTGGTGCGGGAATTTCTTTCATTGACACGCATATAGGTCAGCAAAGGTCTTGTACAAAGAAAAGAATACCCGCTTGCAGAGACGGAGATCATACCATTTAGTGATAGTAGTATAGGCACTGCTTTTAGGCTTATATCGTGGTATGTCAGCAACGCTGCCTCAGTGGCAGGCTGATGCCCCGTAATAGGCTCTGATTTTTTGCAAAAAAGTTCAACAAAGTGATGCGTTTGGCATCTACTCATGTATCGGAGATCGACTTTCGCTAATGGGCCATTTTTCAATTCATAATTTATGTGGCTACATCATTTCCCAATTGGCCCAATCAAATTATCGGAATTGACTGCGTTCTCTGCATACTCCATCTACATTGAATGCTACATAACACACAGTTTCATCGGCCTAGCATTGTACGGGCGAGTTGTCATTGGCTAAACTGCACACGTATGGCTTTGTGTGAAGTTTTCCGACAAAATTTTTAAATCTTCCGAGTATGACAGCTACGTGGCCAGTTTTTGTGCATATATTGTATGCACCCATTTGACCAACTAGGTTATTTATTTTGCACCCCGGTTGAATTTATTGGACTACATGGCGCATCCTGGAATGAACACTGATATTTGATAATGACAACAGACTAGTACGGACAGATTAATACACCGATGCGTACAGCATTTACTTGAAGCATACATGGTACGCATGAATATTTATATGTATGCATACATGGACAATTTCTATGCATACAGTACGCTTGTACGCGCCTTATCTGGAGCACTGCGGCCCATTGCTCATAATGTTAATTTAGCCCCTCCAGAAATGGCGTCGCTCCCAGAGTATTGTGGGAATTTGATTGTGATGACGTCATCGCGATTCTATGAATATTCTAAGTTTATCCCGAGATGATATAAAAATATTCCTATGCACAAAATCGGATTCTATTTTGTGAACAATTGAGGGTATAGGACTGACATTTAACTCTCAACAATATTTCGATTAGGGAGGATTAATCTATTTTATTGTAATATTAATTGTCGTAAAGTACCGCGAGAATATGGAACACCACCATACGAAAAATGGTAACATTAGAGTTAAATAGTCTTTGTTAAAAACTGGGATTCATGGGATGACACACAACTTGTTTACTGAAAAACTCTCCTGATCTATAAAGTTGTCCACAATGACAGTCTTTCAGAAGAAACAAATCGACGAAACTAATGAAACTTTACACAAAAAAAACTTTTCAAAAAATGTTACTTGTTGTTATTGTTGTCGGATAGGCCTCCTGCTGATAGGAGCACCAGACGAAATTGGCTTTAAAGGTGCACCCTGTGTGGGACAGTGCTAGTTCCGAATGCCTCTCCATCATTAAAGCATCAATCAAATCCAGACTGCTCCTCGACACATACACACTACAAAGCAAATAGAAGCAGATTTAACCTTCAGTCTCCAACTAGAGACCTATCAGCCTGACCTCAGCGAAGGGGCGCCGGAACCGGGCTAAGTCCACAAAAAGGCCACGCTGGATGGCATCTTCTGGAGGAAGAAATGATATGGGTGTTCCCCCTCCCCGCCTCTCATATAAGGGTGTTCGGGGATACCCACCTACCTAGCCACCATGAGAAATGTGCAGGTTCATGATGCTATTTCCTGCATTCTGAGTTTCTTATGATTACGTATAAATGTTAGAGCAATGTTAATTGAAGAACTTATGCATTCTTTGGTCAATTGAACCTATTTCCAATTCACAAATGCCTGCGGGTGGGTTGATGTGTCAGATGCACACGTTGAGTGTGCGTGCATTCGTGCATGTGTCTGCACGGTGGACCTGCGTAGTTTGCCTTGAGAATATTTAATTGAACCCTGGTTCCTAATTATATTTGCAATCAGCGGAATTCAGAGCAAAAGTGGTTTTTGTGAAAACTAACTTATCCAAGACAAATCTAGCACTCATGTTGAACGTGTGAACAAGGTTTGCTAAGCTCTTGCCTTAGATGAAGACCATGACGTTTCTTGAGTTTCATGTCAAGCAGTTTGCAAAGAAGGTCTTTAAATGTAATTTTCAAAATAGTGCAAAGTCCAAGATGGCCACCAATAAAATAGATAAAGCAGTTTTTCAGGACAAACCATGGATCTGACCCTATGGATCCTTCCTGCCCAGCAGTTCTTAAGTACTCGCTTAAAGAATATGACGGACTTATGCTGGATGAATAGCCAGATGAGGTAGCAACACAAGTACGTCAAATTAGTAACAAACTATTCAACAGCTAGTGTGTATGGAAGAACTAATTTAAATTATGGTTTCACAGCCTCTTACTGAGCCATATTGGCATGTACATTTGGCGTGTACATTTGGCCTGGCCTATTCAACAGAGGCCTTCAAATGTCTGGTTTTGCTTACAGTGTATGTATCTGTATCTGTATCTGTATGAATACTAGTCAAAATTCTAATGGACATCATGCCCTATGTGCGGGCCTCGTAAACATGGCTGGGTTTCACAGTCCGCAAGATTAAAATTGTCCATTGATCCATTTAAAAACTGTATGTACACTATTTACATCATCTCGTTTGGTCTTACAATGTCGTATCCCGGCTGTAGGTCTTAAATATCTGTACATATCTATTATTGAATTTGACTATGTTCTGTGCTTGTCTGTTACATAACTGTCTTGTCCTTATTTACTACCCATATGTATCACAAACCATAAGACCCGTATTTATGAAACTAGAAAATAATAATAATAATAATAATAATAATAATAATAATAATAATAATAATAATCCAAGTGATTAACTCTTTCACACCCTGCTGTTGCAGTATTAGATGTTGGTTCGCAGACTGAGAGAGGTCCACTCCTGGAGTATTTCCACTGGAATGACTGACTAGGTAACTGAACCAGTCATTGCACTGGTGAACTCTCCAGGTTGGGGGTGGGGGGGGGGGGGTCTTCGCTTGATCTGCGAATTGACATATTTCCTTTTTGAAATTTAAACTAGTTATGTAGATCAAGGGTCAAAGGGTTAATAAGGAAGTAGTAAATGTAGTGTCTGAATTTATAATTGTTTATGTAAGTTCTGTCTTGTCTAATTTATATATACCTGTATATATATACAGATAATCCTTTTTGCTGGTGTTGGGGTCAGTTCTTCAAGGCCAGATTGCCTTCTAGTGACATCAGTACATTGTTCGCTGATCTGCCGCAATGACCTAACTTAAACCTGGATAAAACTTATAACCTAATAATGAAAACGACTGAAAATATAATTAGACTGAATTTGGTTTACAGCGCGAAAGAGACCTAGTGTCGATGATCTTCCCTTGTGTTGAATTGGATGGGAAGATGAAGTTATGTGCACGATTTCTGCTTTTTATACATTTTGGTGACATCAGAGAGCGGAGTAAGACAACACCCAAAATGTTCACCAAGCGCCGCCTTTTGTAATGCGTCCACCTTGACTGTTTTAATTGTTATGGTCTCTCAATTTGCCATGCCATAAGAGAGAGCAAGTATAAATAAATAGGCAGAAATGCTAACTTTATCCATTTTAAATGAAAATTTTAACTACTGGGCGACAATGCATTTTCAACTTTTACTTATGAGTACATACATATTTGAGCATTTATTACTCATGAAGTATTGCTGTATAATAATATAGAGTTAACGAGTTACCACGCTCCTACACTCCAATGATCAATGTCGCCCCGCTTTAAAATACACTGGGGGGGGGGGTTGCAATAATTAATCTCTCCATGTTAATTATGCCGTGTCTGAAGATAGTAGTATATTTTGTCCGGGTGCCACAAATTATATGTGTGTTCACTGTACTGTTGCTTAGAGGAATGCTGTCTTTATGATGTCCTATTCACTATGATGTCACGAATGGATGTAGGTTGGTAGTTGTCATATTTCTTTCGCACAGAGAATAAACGTTGTGAAAATTTACTGATCAGGGCATTTATCAGACTCCCACCAGTCGCTGCAATGGTGGCTGATGTATCCTGGGTCGATCCACATAGGCGTGTAAATTCTCTCATATCTGAAGCAGCACTAACTTCTGATAACAATTGAAGTGCGAGGGATATTGGTTATGTGATGTCCGAGTTCAACGCTGCTAGCAGCGACGCCATTTGGATTGTGGTTGGTGAGGTGGATGGTGGGATTGCTGCATGGGTGGAGACTGGTACAGCGATTTTGAGAATTGGAAATGGAATGGGTTTACGTTGAATATTTTTCAGTTCTCCTGCTCAAAATAACAGTCCAAGGACTCATCAGGCCCTCTCACCTCCATGCTACTTATTATATGTTCCACCCCACGAGAGGCACTACGGTTTGGGACAACGTCAGCCTCTGCTTGTGGTAACTCTACAATTGGGGTAATAGCATCAAGCGGATGGGAGTGGGAAGAGGAAGGGGGAACAACCTTTCCACCCTTTCTTTTGGACAATACATATGTATTTGCCCAACTCCTGGCTTGGTAGATGAAGGGTCAAACTTGTGCTGCTGCACACAAGGCTGGCGTCTGGAATACTTGTCTCCATAGAGACATCAATCTGGGTATCCGTGTTGTGTGTGTCATCCAGCCCGAGTTCTGGCACTGGCCCACTGTCAACACACGGTTTAAGTCGATCGAAGTTGATGACTGAGGTCAGGTCACCCGAGGCGCGGATCAGGTAGGTCAGATCACTTCTTACCTACTACGACATAGCGGCCCTTCCACTGGTAACTCAGTTTACAAGGCATGTTTGCAGAACATCTGGGATTGTGAACTCAAACCTTTGTTCCCACCTCATATGGATTTCTATGTACATGCCGATCATGCCAGGTTTTCCTGCAGCGATGTACAATGGCGAGTATTCTCTGATGTGCTCATACGCTTATTCTATCCTGTACAGAGATGGCGAGTTTATTTCCCAATGAATCCTAGGCATAGCTAGATCCAGGGGCTAGGTTAACTCGTGGCCTAACATTAACCTAGCATGAGTATAACCTGTGCTAGTGGTACCGAAGTGTGGTATGCCAAGAGTACATAAGGGAGGTGCATTTCTTTTGTCAATATGACTGCCAGGGTTCCATTAAACCTCTCTACCATCCCGTCGCTGCGTGGATGGTAGGGCATTGTTTGTGTTTTAACGATATGAAACAATTTGCAGAGCTCAGAAATCAAACGATCAAAATTGCTACCTTGGTCGGAGTGTAACTCATGGGGCATACCGAAGTGGCAGAAGACATTGCTGGCAAGGACACCAGCCACAGTGGCTGCCTCTTGGTCTGGCAGAGCGAATGCTTCCACCCACTTCATGAGGTAATCTTGAGGCACAAGAATATATTTATTGCCCTCATCTGTACTATTTAAGGGCCCGAGCACATCGATAGCCACTCGCTCCCACGGCGAACCAACTATTTTTGTGTGTAATGGTGTGGAGTGGTGTTGTCCAACAGCACGTCTTTGGCAGGGTATGCATTTGGCCACCCATGTCTTCACACTATCGCATATGTTGATCCAATGGAATCGTTGTTTAATACGTTCATTCGATGCCCAGTTCTGTCATGCAGTTGTTCTAATATCATGACATGGAAACGCTCATGAATCATTTGGTTATTAATATACAGAACGCCATTGTGCACATGGCACTCTGAAATATCGTTGATAGTTATATTTTGCCATAGTGCATAAGTTGGAGATGACTGGTCTCTCCATGAGCCGTGTCACTGAATCGTTCTGACTGGGTGTTCTCAAGTGTAGTCCAGGTGGGTGTAATCTCTGACCCTAAGTTAGCCAAGACTTGTAACGCCTTGCCAGATAACTTAGCAGCCAGATACTCCCCAATTTGTTGGTCTGTCCATCGGTCCATTCAACTTATAATTTTGATCTGGCACCTATAATTGTCCCAGTCGCCCTCCCCACTGAACTCAGGTGGGAGGATGACTCAATTGGTGCGTTATAATGCGGTATTGGTGCGAAAACTGGTGGAACAGAATGAGTGACTGGTGTAATTGCCGAAGGGGGTGGCGAATACCGTCCAGGTCTGTAGGGATAGTGTTGTGGTGGTGTTCGTATCCACATCCTGGACATTGGATTTATTGGTTCATGCCGCACATGTTCTGGAGAGTGTCTCAGTCCTGGATAATAAGAAGGGACTGCTGAGTCTGGTGGTTTGCGTGTTGCTATTGGTCTGTGTATACGTTCTTGCTGACTACGTATTTGACTACTTATATGCCTTGGTGGTTCTACAGGGCGCTGTGTGAGATGTCCTTCATAGAGTGGCAGTCCAGGAGATTGTCGCAGTCAATAGGTTGCGTGTGTAAGTGCATGACTTCTGGTGATACGTGGGTATTGCGGCTCTGCATTCCATAAATAATACTGCGGCAATCGAGTTGTACAACGTGGCAGAGGTGATGAAGTGTGTATTGGTGGGGACGAGAGTCTACATACATAACTTTGCGCATAGTGCCACCATTCTTGAGGTGTTTCACTAGATTGGGCGTGTTTGATATGCCCCCTTGGGGGACTTCTTAGTCGATGTACATGAACCGGTGAGGGTGTTCTGTGCCACTCATGTATATCTGACAGTGTAATTAACGATATAGCCGACACTGAAGCATCCAAGAATGCGCCCTCGCTTACCGGCGAATATTTTAGTCATTGTGGTGGAGGTGATCCCGTAGGATCGTGTATAATTGGTAAATTACTTGTTACAGCTCTGGCAGCTCTACCATCAGTATACCCCTCATGATGCTCGGGGTAATACTGATTATAGGCTGCGTCGAGTCCCACATCGGGTGCTGATTGTAGCTCCAGGTGCCGCGTGTTGCTCCAAAATCTCTTCTTCAGAGTCTGATTCGTATAATGGAAATGCTTCACCCGGATGATGCTGTTTAGCTGGCCTCCGGGAAGAAGAAGGAATGCCGCGTTCACTAAGTAACCACTAAAAGCGATCTCTAGGGCCGGTGGAATGATCACATTCCGGTGGAGCCGAGCGACCATTGCCACCTACAGTGAACATTACCATGTCATCTTTACTGTTGGTGCAATCTCTGTGTCATTTGCATCTTATTAATTTCTATGTGTGTTGATTCAGCGAGTCGGACTGATCTTTTACAAAATAGCTAACTGCGGATAAAACAAGTGTTATTCGTTCTCTGCTATATAATAATGTGACGTACTCACTGTGTCTGTTTTTATATCTTGCCAGAGATACATAACCCACTTTTGATTCTATAGAAGGTATCCCTGTAAAGCAAGGTCCTTACACGGCTACTATAGCTAGTTTAATATAAACCAATATGCCTCAGGCTGCCAGTAAATTGGGTGCGAGAGGAAAGTGCCTCGCGCAGGCCTCTGTCACAGGAAAATGCCTCAATGCCGTAGTGGAGGAGCAGATGCTGCAAGAAACCGCTCTCCAATTAAGAACAATGCTAAAGATGAGAAAATGAATCAAACTAGTGTAGTTATATATATATGGGATGTACGCTGGTTTACGTGGAGATGGGTTTGTTGATTTCCTGGGAATTCAACGCTGCCATCTCATGTTTGTTAAGAATACTGAGTATTTGCCGCTTTATTTCTGCTGGCCTTCTAGAGAAGCTAAACTATCTATTAGTTATTAGGTCCGTACACACATATGATTTAGGCCGCACATGGCTTAGTGCCTACTTAACGTTACATTAATGATGGGTTGTCTTCCTGCGTTCCCTAGCTCAGGCATCCATCTTGGAGCATACCTCGAGCCAAGCCCGCAGGCCGACAGCGCATACATGTTGTCTGGTGGTAGTTTCAGAATCGATGAGTGATCCCTCCACATACTGCAGCCCAACGACAAATAACAAGACAAGGACAAGTCACATTACAAAAGCATTGAGAAAGCATGTATCTATTTATGGTGGGGAGAAAGAAACAGATAACCGACTATGGTGACCTTCCTGAGAAAGCGTGGAGGACTCGTTGGCTGCTCCCAGGCACCATAGAGTTAGAGGGGGATTTGTGTCTCTATCCATCATCTAGCCTTTCGAGAGCACGCCAAATGAGACTCACTCACTGAAGTTAATGTTTACCTAGTTTAGTATTAAGGAAAATGCCCTCAAGAGTCACTGCTGGCCGTTACTACAATAATTATGTTTTCGCAGTGATTCCTACTTTGGCTGAAAGAATGCCTAGAGGTGCCGCAAGGATGATTGAAGCATCAACACCTTGATTCTGACAATGATGAAACCAGAGTAATTTGTTGGGTTGTTCCTAACCCATGTGGCGGACGGGAATCCAAACAATTAGTGGGCCCGATGGCCGGAGAAGCGTAGGAAGAGACAGCTACTCGTGTATTTGATTTAGATGGACTTAAAGTAAGAGACCAGTTATGGAAATACTGGTGCACTTGTGTCGAATAGCACCAGCAGCAACCAGAGAAAGAGGCTTTACAATAAACAGTATCCTTCTGGTGAGTAGGTGTCCCTAGCTACTTTTATCCTAACAAGATATGGGCTATTATCAGTAAGGTTTAGTGGCCACATGTCGTGTCCACTTAGTTGACAGGTGAAGCGACATTAGTGAAAAATTCTTGCCGTGGGGAGAGACACAGTGATGTGCTTGTTGATGATGCATAGTGTAACCTAAGCAAAGTGCAGTCCTAACAATGTTTTATATTAAATAAAACATATGACTAACTAATTAAAAATTAAACTTAAGAGGCTACTTGCTGTTATCACAGAATTGAATGCAATACAATAAATGAATGAGATCAAACTGACCTGAAGCATCTACTTGTGATCATGTAGCACGGATCGACTGGACGGGTACTGGACATCCCAGCTAAGCTGGGTATGGGACGGTCATTCCGGATTCACTCCAAGCGCACCCCTCTGAGTAGGATAGTACACGTATATAAGCCCTATAGGAGAGGTTTTTGTTTAAAATGGCTAAGTCCGTTAAAAGGCGTAGTGCGCATGCGCGCGCATCAGAGCTTCACTGACAGCATGTGTCGAGGTTGAAAGCAAGTGTATACCTATAGTGTACAGAGTCAGTACCCGTGATTTATTTCAACTGCACCGTTCTCGTCGTTCCAGGTACCTATCAGGACTGGAATGAGACGAGAATTATAGAACTCTTTACTATTTTTAAATCGCTCCAGAAATGGCTGAGTTATCTTCAAAGCTCGCCGCTAAATTGTACTCAAAATATTACTTTGACGTTGTAATCGCATGTATGCATTAAATGAATAGAGAATGTGCTGTGCACGTGATAGCCACGTCACCACCTCCAGCTGCACGCCGATTGGCTAATGCGTGGCCTCTGGTTGGCTGGAGGGTCTGGCTCCGACGTCATGAGTAGTATAAAAGGGGTGAAAATCGTGAATCAGAAGCATCACCGGCGTGGAAGCCGGCCCGCACAGGATGACTGGACCATCGGGATCGACGTGTACAACTGCTAGCCTACGGTGATTCCCACACCATCCCGTGCCATTTGGATTTCAGTTCATCCACGGTGATAAGGAGTCATCGGCTTCCACAGTTTTTGTATACCCCTGGACGGCCATCTGGGGGTAATAAACTAACTTAAAGTAATAACTCCCGCATCCAGACCTTTCTAAGGGAGTCTTTCCGTGGATGGGTCATGCGGGCCCATATGTAATTCTATGGAATGTAGAGCTGATGGTGATTCTTGGTGGATGACTCGCCAGATCTGCCAACCACGCTGAAAAGTGGGCTTCAACTTCCGCTATGCATGTCATATGTGATTAATTAACTTTTTTACCAGTCTGAGTGGACTTTGCCCGATGTGCCGCAAGAGCTATGAGACGTACCCCGCACTGTGTGCCAGTTATTGTACATGCATAATTATCCTATAGGTAGCCCTCTCTGTTAATGGGTTAACTTTCATACTACCGTTGCCGGATGGAAAACTTTACAACCACTTTTGAAATTGCGTGTCAGCTAGAAGACTATCAAGTGGACATCTCCTGAACTGTTCCGTTACCTGTCCTGAGTGTGTACCATATTCGACCTGCCTGGAGAAGTCAGCCTGCGGAGACCTGCCCGCGGATATCTGCCTGCGGATGTCTTCCTGCTGAAATCTTTCCAGCATTGAGAACGTGTCATTTCGCGCGATCTATATGTTAGCTCCTCAATTTCAGTAACTCATGAACTTGTTCCATACCGGTGACCAATAGGTACTCAGGTAACTATACTTTGAACATTTAATAATTATTTCCGTATATTGGTATTGATAACTAATAGGTACTGTACCGGTCCTAAGACCGCATTTTTATGATTTCTGTTTTATATTGTGAATATTATTCTTGTTTACTGTGGGTGCTTTCAGCTAGCCGCACCGTTAGGTCCTGTGATCTATGATACTTATCAATATCATATTCATAATCATCGTATACGTCAATTTGTGTATTGGTTAGTTGTGTATATGGCAAGTAGCCATCTGGTTAATATGTTTTGTTTATTTATAAAAACTCTATACCGCAGTACACTAGGAAATACTTTACAGCAACATATATATCCGCATCACGATTCCCGCCAGCATCAATTTTACACTGAAGTCACTGATCATGCTCTAAATGCTTGAGCCTGACATGTTACCGACTAAACCTGGCTATTTAGCTCGATAGGATAGGTTTAAAGTGGTATGGGACGATTTCTCCATTAGAGACGCATAGTGTACGCTTCTTTTCCGGTTGTTGTGGTCATGTAGCCTCACGCACCAGCAAGGTTGTGTAAAATTGGCCAGTTACCTATAGTGCCTCGTATATATATATATATATTGAGTTATTGTCTCTTTCCACAATCCACCAGCCGTATGGCTTATTAATTGTTTGGATTCCCAATCGACACGTTGACAGGATCCGACCCTGGGAACCTATTGGAGGTTTCAAACTGAGTGGTGATAGTTAAAGTGCCGATTTACATACACGTCCCCCGTATCTTCAGACACTTAGTAGGTAGATCCCCTGCCAAAGTAGATAACACTGCGAAATAATAATATTAATTAAAATGTTGTAATACCGGCCTGCAGTGCATCATGAAAAATAACCCTAACAACAGGTCAAATGTTAGCTCCGTAGCACACGGTGACGGATGAGATGCGGATCTCTATCCAACTCATTGTAGTGTCTGGGTGTTGTCTTAGAGCCCACCACGCCCTCACAGGAAGGACACTAGCGGTGGATATCCGTCTCTCCATCCCCACCATAAATGACATGGTGCTTTCTAATATTTGCTTATGTGAACTGCGAAACTTGTCTTGGTGATGTTATATGTGGTTACGGGGCTTTGTAACTGGATCGTTATTTGATTCGAGGGCCTTGTTCATGTGCACATGCTATCGTTTGGAGGTAGATGCTATGCAGGGCGACTTACGAGAAGCCGAGCATCTGTGCCCGGCGCACAAACGTATCTAAAGTTAGGTAGTAATCCCTGCCACTTGCGGCTAAAGCTTGTTCTCGTTGCTAACAACCAATCAGTAGGTTAGGATGTAGCAAAAGGCCTGCATAAATAAAGCGGTAACTACCAATACAGTAACTTTGGAACTACATAAGACGGTGACCTGGGAATTCTTCAGAAATCGTTTGTCCCGTCTTCACGTAAACCAGTGTGCAACACCATAGCTGTAGCTTCACTAGGATTTTCCGTGCTTAGCATTTTCTATTGAACATCAGAGTGGCCCTTTTTGCCAGCTCTTTTCCTCCGCTTCGGTGTTGAAGGCATTTTCCTGTGACGGAGGCCCGTGCGAGGCACTTTCCTCTCGCAACAACAATATTTTCTTTGTCTGTGTGCTATGGGTATACTAGTTTATATTAAACTATCTAGTGCCCTCGTTGCCATACTGTCTTACAGGGATACCTCGGCGGATTCAAGGATCTGTGTGGTACCTTCGGCGAAACCACGTGGAAAGAACACTGGACGGCTCTATGTTGTGTATTATTGTGCCCATTCACTGTCAAACGCATAAAATTGTTTGTATAGTGTCATTAAATTCTGTGACTGTTTAATTATTACCATCTTGTTCATAACTCTAAATTAGTATGAACCGACACACAGGTGACACAAACAGCAGGGACGACACAGCATGGTTTCGACCTCGGTGGCAATGGTCACATGGCCCCACTGGAACATAAGTGTTCCACCAGCCCTAGAGGCCGGTCTTTGTATTTCACGGAGAGACGTGATTGTAGCTTTCGGGGTAGTGTCGGGCCATTCCAGTGTATCATGTCGATTCGCAGCGCCGCAAGTGCACGACGAATGATGATGCTGGTTAGCATCTGGTCTCGGGTGACGGATCCTGTACGAGACTGCCCTATGGGCAACAAAAACCGGCTCCTAAGGCCGGTAGAACTCAATCGTTCTGGTGGGGCCGTGCGACCATCGTCGCGAACATTAAATACAACGGTCTCATCCTAAGAGTTTGTGTCACCAGTATGCCTGTCCATAGAAATTTCGTGATCTATGGACTTACAAGACTTGATTTGGTGAACTAAAAATATAAGTCTATACAATGATTTTACCTAAACAAACTATCGAGTATGCTAGATAAAACTAAATAAGAGCATACGAAAATACAAGACACAGAGACAGCCAGATGAACTTTTAGATAAGGGGCCCTTGGAGGTACCATACAGACTCGTAGGTCTGCAGAGGTATCCCCGCAAGGGAGGCTCCTGTACACAAGACTTAACTAATTAACTTAATATAAGTTATTATACCTCTAAGCTGAAAGGAAGAAGATTATCTCAGACGAAAAGTCATGTGCCTCACGCGGGCACTACTCTTAGTGCTAGTTTTGGTGAGGAGTATTATCCTCGCTTGGATCGTCATCGCTGAATCCTTGCCAGAGGCAAGTGCCTCGTGCAAGCCTCCGTCTCGGGAAGGTGTCACCACTGCTTAAAGTGGGAGAAGAGTAGTAGGCAAAAATGGGCCCACTCTACTATTTCAACCAAAAATGTTTGAAAAAGAAAAGACCATACCTAGTGAGATTATGACTATATGGTTGGATGCGGTTTTACGTGAAGACGGGACAAAGGATTTACGAAGGATTCCCATGTCACCGTCTTATGTGATTCTTAGTATGCTGAATTAGTAGTCGCCGCTTTATTTATGCGGGCCTTCTGCTTTGCATAATTTACTTTTTGCTGTTTTCAGAACAAGAATTATTTTAGGCCGCAACTGGCTGATATCTACCTAGCTATTAGACACGCCTGTCACAGGGAACAGATTCCCGAAGACATCAATACTAAAGACAGCGCTCATACATGTTACGTAGCAACATCTCCAAAATGGATAAGAATCTGGTCATCCCGCCCCACAACCACATAAAACATTACACGACATTGTAGAACATTCGACTGCGCTATTATTAGCTACGCGCTGATTGGCTGTTGCTTGAACGATGATTGGTTGAAGCCTGAGCCTGTGACATCACGAGGAGTATAAAAGGAGACACGATCCAGTGATCGAGAGCATCCTCGGCCAGGGGCTGAAGGGGTTGGACCTGTACCAGCTACTATCGAATGATGATACGCATATTACTTCGCTTTCAGACGTTATTTCTCCCATAGCTACCAGTATCCAACCCAACGCACCAAAACAATTTTGTAACTCCCTTCTTGCGGGAGTAATTTGGAACTTTCTACTTATTGTTCACGAATATCAATATCTACTTCGGCACACAAACTTGCGTGAGGCCTTTACGGCCTGAATATGTGATTATACAGATGTAGAGGCAGGATGTTCTTTGATGGATGACTCGCCGGATCTGCCGGCCATGCCTAAAAGTGGTATTTCAACTGTCACCACACTAATATCGTGTAGGTTCTTCTAACTTTCGACCGCAGCAAATAAACTCTGCTCGGTGCGTCTTCAGAGCTGGCTGACGTACCAAGCACTGTTAAGCTTTGTTTTGTATCTTCATTTGCATCTGACAACCCCCGCTTGTGATCGGCTTGTTTACAACTTCCATCCATGCCGTCGGTGTACGGGAACTTTCTTCACAACTGTAATGCCATTGTATTTCTTGCTAACTACTCGTTAGACATTCCATTGTGCTTACCATCCTGAGCGATGTACTCCTGCCATGAGTGTTCTTGCGGGAATCCTGTTTGCGGAAAACAGCTTGCGGGAACCGACCTGCTTCCAGAGAATGCATCAACTCATGTCAACAACAGAATGACGTATCAATTTCTAACTTAAGAATGGCTATCGAGTATTCAAGTAACTACACTTCACATTTTAATTATTTCGCTAAATGTACTGTTATAATTGTATTGCATCCCTAAGAATGGTCCCGATGACTATAAAAGGTACCGCTAGTTATAATTTCTGTATATGTTTATAGTTATTCTTATTTTCTGTAAGGTGTTTTTACTAACCAAACCGTAGTAGGTTCGTTAACCTGTGCTAAAGTATATAATTCTGATCATATTACACTGTATTGCTTGTTCTGGTTAGTTTATATATATATATATATATGGCCAGTAGCCATCAGTTCATATGTTTTGTTTATTTATAGAAAATATAGGACTGCAGTGCACGTAGGAAACACTATACAGCAACACTTATATATGCAGCACTTTCTCCAGCCACCAACAATTTTTAACTGAGGTCGCTGTCCATGCTATAACTCTGTTTAGCCTGGCATGCTACCGACTAAAACTGTTTCTATTCCGCTCGATAGGATAGGTTTGATATGATTAGAGACACTTTCTTCGCTAACAAATCTGTAGTATACTCTTCTCTTCCGGCAGTGCGATAATCTAGCCCCGCACTCCGGTAAGACATATAACTCCAAGATTTTGTCTCTCTTCATGCTCCACTCAGCCTTGTGGCTTCTTAATTGTTTGGATGTCCCTATCCGCACCATGGGCTGATCCGACTCTGGGAAACTATTGGGGTTTTCCGAGCGGTGATGGCCAGGGTGTGGTATCACACACATTCCCTCCGTTTCTTCGGATACTTAGTAGTTAGCACTTTAGCCAATGTAGGAAAGCACTGCGAAAACATATCTTAATTATTTTTTTATTTACTGAACTATCCTCCCGCACCGCAGTGCAAAACTGGGCAGCTTGTATATAAACCTAACGACAGGTTAAACGGTTAGTTCCACCGGACCCTGTGACAGGCGAGATGCGTGTCCCCACCAAATTCTGTAAGAATGTCTGGGCATGATATTTAGATCTGCCACGCTCTGACGGGAAGGACATTTACGTTGGGTATTCGTCTCTCTTAACCCCACCATAACACTAGGACAATTGTCTAATAATGCTTTCGTGAAAAGTAACCTGTGTCCTGTAACGTTTTATGTGGTTATGAAGCGGGATGTCCGGAATCTTATCCAGTTCGGAGATCTTACTAAGTAACATGTATGAGCACTGTCTTCAGTATTGATGTCTAGGGGCATCTGTTCTCAATGACAGCCGTGTCTAATAGCTGGGTAGATACCAGCCATTTGCAGCCAAAAATAGTTCTTGTTTCAAAAACAACTGAAAGCTAATTAAGCGAAGCAGAAGGCCCGCATAAATAAAGCGGCAACTACTAATTCAGCATACTAAGAATCACATAAGACGGTGACGTGGGAATCCATCAGGAATCGTTTGTCCCGTCTTCACGTGAAACAGCACGCAGCCCGATAGTCATAATCTCACTAGGTATGGTCTTTTCTTTCTCAAGCATTTTTGGTTGAAATATTAGGGTGGGCCCATTTTTGCCTACTACACTTCTCACGCTTTAAGCAGTGGCGACACCTTCCCGAGACGGAGGCCTGCGCGAGGCACATGCCTCTCGCAAGGATTCAGCGACGATGGTCCATGCGAGGATAATACTCCTCACCCAAACTAGCACTAGGAGTAGTGCCCGTTTGAGGCACATAACTTTTCGTCCGAGATAATCTTCTTCCTTTCAGCTTAGAGGTATAATAACTTATATTAAGTAGTTAATTAGTTACGTCTTGTGTATGGGAGCCTCCCTTGCAGGGATGCCCCTGTTGACCTACGAGTCTGTGTGGTACCTCTGGGAGCACCATGTTTATAAGTTCATCTGCCTGTCTCTATGTTTCGTATTTTCGTATGCTCTTATTTAGTTTTATCTAGCATACTCGATAGTCTGTTTAGGTAAAATCATTGCATAGACGTATATTTTTAGATCACCAAATCAAATCTTGTAGGTCCATAGATCACAAAATTGCTATGGACAGGCATACTGGTGACACACATTCTTGGGATGAATGTTTGCGACGATGGTCGCACGGCCCCACCGGAACGATTGAGTTCCACCGGCCTTAGGAGCCATCGACATAATGCACTGGAACGGCCCGACACTACCCGGCGAGCTACACTTACAACATCTGAGTCCGCAGTGCTCATTTCGTGTGGGACACAGCCGGGCACTGAAGTGTGTCGCGGTGTCGGATAACCGTGGTCATCCTAGGGAGGGGATTCAATTGATCTAACATATATAATAAGAAGAAAAGTATTTAAAAAATAAAGTAATAATTAATACACTCCCATGAATCGCACCATTGATGTTTCTGCTGTATCACAAATGATCACACCTCCCCTGCGAAATTTCCCCATTGAGTCTGGGTCCCGCGACTGACAGTGGTTGGTCACGGTGGATGCACTATCATTGCTGAGATGCGTTCACTATTACTGGCACTGTCGGAAATGTCTGAAGTGATGGTGGCGGAAATATTAGCGTCCATAATGTATCTCACAGTTACTGCCGGTTCTCAAATATCCATCCGTAAGGCAGCGGTGGTGCCAGTGGTTGCTAATGTCGTTGATGCTGCAGTGGTGGTAGTCGTCATGGTGGCAGCTGTAGCTGTCGTGGTGATGGCGGTGAGCTGTATCGTAGGCTGAGGCAATGATGCGGGAGCGGATACAACAGGAGATGATATCTTCCGATACTTAGCATATTTTAACAGACGATTTGTAGTGACGTTAGGCACTGGCTGAATGTCCTGTGTGTGGGCGATACATCTCTTTCCTGCGTATGGTCGTTCCGGCATTGTTCCCTTTCTGATGGCAGGGTCAGAAAGGCTAGGAGGCGGATGCTGGATAACATGGATTGGAGTTATACTAATCGCCGCAGCCTGCGACGGTCCTGGTCCCTCGTCTATGGTCAGGCATGGCGGAGATGGAGTCTGCGGGTAACTTGGAATGTCTATTCCCGCAGGTGTCGTGATCACTACCGAAATTGGCTGACTGGCTAAAACTGTCTTAGACACTACAGGTGCGGGTGTAGTGACTGTAGTTGGATGGCTAATTACTGATGCGGGTGCTGCCGGACTGGATTCTGCCGGAGACTTTTGCTTCTTACTCCTCTTCAGGACTGGTGTAGATGAAGTGACTGGTAGCGGCGCAACACTTCCCGATGTGGCTGCGGGCAGGATTTCATGTCTGGCTGTCAGTACGTTGCTTACTGTAGCCGCAGGAGGACGATGACTAACGGGATATCTACGAGTAGTGTTCTTCATGCGGGCCATTTTCTCGGTCGGGAGAACTTTGACCGGAAACCGAGATTCGAAACATGTGGCTGAAACGGCACGATCCTCGTTCTCTTCCCCAGGAACTAATGTCACTTCTAAAACACGGTGATGATAACGGAGCGTGTGGGTCATCCCATAGCGAGTGGCGGTGTAGAGATACTGGCACGTCACACAGAAAGCTGACTGGAAGAGATGATCCTTGTTAACATGAAGTGTGCGGTCAGATTTTTTCGTAAAAGCTCTGGTACATGGCTCTCCGCTAGCTAATAACGAGCTGCATGGGAACCGTTTTGGAACTGGTACCGATTCTTCTTCAGACAAATCCGATAACGCTAAATCTTTAAGGAGTGACATCTCGTTCCCGCATGGTAGTTGGCTGCGGGAACCTTATTCAAAGCCTAATGCCCTATCTCGTCATTGTGTTTTAACTTTCCAGGCCAAGTATAATAATGAAATAATAAAACAGCAGAATTTCGACACGAAAGAAGCTGAATGCTATCTGTTCTTCCCTGGTGTCGAGTTTTGACAGGAAGACAAAGTTTCAGAGCGCACTTCCTCCTTTTATACTATTTGGTGACGTCACAGGCGGCAGATGACCACACCTAAAAGTTTTAACAGGTGATTCGGTCAGCCCTATATGGAAAGTTTCCTCTTTTCCGCTCTAGATGCCTAGGGATTAATTCTTCCCATATAAAAGGAGTACTTTTAATTATAGGAAGAATGGCTCATTAACTTTGTCCTAATTTTGCACATTTAACAGCCTTCGATCAACATGGACACGTGGTACTACTTTTTCTTTGTGGGGGCCTCACCTTTTAATTAGCGTGAGGCGATTCTCCAGATTGGATGTTTATAAACTTGCATGTTTTAATTTTAGGCTGGAGCACCCGATGAGGTGTGTGGGAGCCTGGTGACGTCAGCGGCAATTACCCCGACTCACCCTCGCAACTCCTCCATCACGCTGTGGTAGTCGCGTCTTTGGGCGGCTCTTGTGTTTAATGCGTTTAATCCAATTTACTGGAAATAGCAGTAAATGTCGCGTGACTCTAAAAAGCATGTGGTTGATCGGAAACATATATGCTGTTTATGGCGACGGCCAAAAATACTGTTTCTGAGTTGTAGTCTGTTGTAGATGCGAGAGATAGAAATATATATGTTACATCAAGAATCTTTATAATATAATGTCCCCTATATGCGCGAGTTCTTTAACATGCATCTTGGTATATGTCTGTAATAGGTAGTTCTCAGCCCATGTTGATTATAGACTGGAACGCAAGGAAGAGAATTTTTGAAATTCTCTCTGTAATTATATTGTTAGATTTTTTATGCCGCTTTACCGGCCCATGCGCTAATGATTTGTGGCACGGTAGAGCAGTTGTGTTCTTAATCAAAAATTTAACAGTAAAGTTGTAAGTAACTTAATGTGTGGTTTAAACAGATCTATTCAGGTGGTAGATCAACGTTACTGATCCCGACAAGATAACTGTATTTTCTGAGCAGGAGGGCTTGCCAAGCATTCTCCTCAATGGGTAGAACTAGCTCCGTCCCAGCTTAGACCAGATACATTAATACCATTTAATAATGGTTAAATTACAATACAACTCGAAAGTGGGTGCCACAGTTATTACAATTTACAGTGCCGTCGTTCGGAGATTGTGAATACAGTTAACCGGAGTGTCTGTTTTTCTGACATGTTGGTGATCTGAATCTGATACGCATGGCTGGTTATCTGTGGATGATACTTGCGCTGTGGTGAATGTGACGTTTTTATGCCCGCCAGGTGCGGGAGTGGTGAGGGAGAGGTGGCGTGAATGTCAACTTTATCGAACCCTGAGGGTATTTCACTCTGTAATGGCCGAGCACGTGGAAGGGACAGAGTTACTTTAGAGTGCAGATGACCTGTCGGATGCTGTCGTAACTTTGATCAATCCATCGTCGAATTCAACGTTTCGGTAGCAAATTCCTACTCGTGACTGACGACAATGCGAGCATCTTGCTCTATTAATAATATTGACTGTTATTATGTGTAGATGATGTATGTAGATTTAGCTGTTTCCGTACGACGTCGGGAAAAGGGAAAAAGGGAGGACCGTTGGACAAATGTTACTCCCTTGATGCATACTGTAGATGGCGGTAGTGCATTCCTTCTTCTTCTTCTTTTCGTTCGCTGATCATACCGCCAGTCCTGTAAGTGACTATCGACATGATCATAAGCATTAAGTGCGTGGATCCATGGTTTATTAGAGTGTGCCGTGCGGCCTGGAATCTCCGTCTTCAGCACTCGAGGTTTCTGTCAGGGTTACCTCACCCTTACCTCCTTTAGTCGGCTCTTATGACACGCAGAGGATACAGAAGGTGTATTCTAAGTCCCACCTACAGGGCAAATGCATTCCTTATATCCATATGATCAGTTCTCCCGTAACTGGATAAGAAGGTGTGTGTGGGAGATTTGTCGGCTGTTGTCTGTTGATGATAATGTTGTTGTTGGGATGTCTGGGCTGCTGTATGATGCCAATGTTATAAGCAAAGTGGGCGCATTCCAGTTTTTCACGCTAGTGAATGCCAAGTCTGTTGTTATTGCGGGAGGTGGGGGTTTGCGGGAGATATTATTTCTCCCGTAATTTGTGTGGGAGGAACTGTTGTGGGAATTTTTATGTCTCTATCGGGAATTAATTAATACTGGTAGGTGCTGCTAAATGATGTTGTTGTCGATGTTGAATGTCTCTGTTATGCTGAGTATAACCGAACAGGTATGTGATGTACGCGCAATGACGAATTGACGTATCCAGTCTTGAAGGCAGGTGTGCTTTGTATGTGATGACATTCTGTCTGTTGTGTGATGTCCTGAATGCTAGCGGGGGAGTATGATAGGCCCATTGAATGGGGTGGCCTTTAGACAGGGCGATGTGGTCATCTCCCATTACACGATGGTTGGTGTCCTGTCACAGTTTTTAGACACCGGGAAAATTCGGGCCGAGAGTCTGCTGAACAGGCTGCTTCCCTGCCCACCACGGGGGGGTGGGGGGTAATGTTGGTCGGTGCGGTGCGAGATGCCACCTCCTGTTGCAGCAGTCTCCCTCATATCTGAAGATTAACCGTCAACAGGCGACGAGTGGAGTGTGAAGTGGACTGGGCCGGTGATGTCCGAACTTGGTGCATAGATTAGGGACATGAATTGGAGTGATGGCGGGGGTGGGACTCTCGGAGATGGTGTCGCATGAAGTGAGCATGGTTTCACGTTTTTGGGAATTGGTCGGGTACACCTTGTTGTACGGTTTTGCGGTTCTAGGCACGCCAAGGCTTTATTCAGCCTCTTCACCTCCTTGCTATTCACCATATGTTCCACCCCACAGGAAGCATGGCTTGGGTCAGCCTCAGCTTCCGCTTGTGGTAACTCTATGATGGGGGCATAGCATGAAGTGGGTGGGAATGGGAAGAGATCGGAGGAACAACTTTTCCATCCGGTCCCTTGGACAAAACAAACACAAAATTCTTCAGATACAACTTCCCAGATCGAGTAGACCCGTGCTGAGGAGGGAGAGGGCGAGTACGTATCTTGTCATCGTCGTCAGCATTAGCTGCTTGTTCACCAACATTCTGGCTTGGTAGAAGTGGGGCTGAACTGGCACCGCAGTGCTCTGTGCTAACCGTGGGAATACGAATTTCCATAGAAATATCTGTCAAGGTACCAGTGTCACGAGAAACGCCCAGTCCGAGCTCTGGTGCTGGGTCGTCACTGACACAAGGTTTACGTCGATCGAAGTGGATGACTGAGGTCAGGCCATCCAAAGCATGGATACGGTAGGTCACGTCCGACGTCTTACCTACTACCACATAGGGGCCTTTCCACTGGTAACGCAGTTTAATTGCCACATTTGCAGATCGTCATTAATCGTGTACCAAAACCATCCTTCCTGCTTCATACGGATCTCCATGCACCCTCCGGTCATGCCATGTCTTTTGCCGCCAGTGTGCAGTGGATAAGGGTTCTCTCACTAACTCGTGGGCTTGTTCTCTCCTTTGCCGCAGGAGTTCAACATAGAGAGATGGTGAATTTTTCTCTCCTGGTATCCGAGGCATTGCCAGATCCAGGGGTAAGGCTAATTCATGGCCTAACATTAACTGAGCAGGGGTGTAGCCCATGCTGGAACGTACTGAAGTGCGATAAGCCATGAGTACATACGGAGCCGTAGGTCCCAATCTCTACAATCAATGCGTGTTTCCTTAGTAAGCATCTCCGCGAGAGTTCTGTTGAATCTCTCTACCATTCCGTCACTCCAGGGGTGGTACGGAGTCGTCCTTGTCTTGACGATATGGAACAATTTGCAGAGCTCTGTTATGAGCCGGCTCTCAAAATTACTTCCTTGATCAGAGTGCAACTCAGAATAAGGCATTCCAAAGCAGCAGAATACATTGCTGGCCAAGACCTCCGCTACGGTGGATGCCTCTTGGTCCGGCAGAGCAAATGCTTCTACCCACTTCATAAAATAATCTTGTAATACGAGAATGTATTTATTTCCATCATCCGTCATATTCAAGAGTCCGAGCACGTCGATAGCCACTCGCTCCCATGGTGCACCAACAATCTTAATTTGAGATTGTGCGATGTGGTGTTGGCCAACAGTGCGTCTTTGGCATGGGATACATTTGGCAACCCATGTCTTGACACTCGCCAATCCCGATCCAGTGAAATCTCAATTTGATACAGGCAACAGTCCTTTCCACGGCCAGATGCCCGGCATTATCATGCAGTTGTTTCAATATGGGTTCACGATAACTTTCCGGGACTACCAAACGGTCATTAATATATAGAACGTTATTTATTAATTGACATTCTTCGAACCGTTGGTAATAATATTTTGCCATGGTGGAAAGGGCTGTAACCGATTCCTTAGGAGGTCGTACCCCCTCCTGGATCCACGCGTATATATTTCGTGTCTGCACGTCTGTTGTTTGGTGGTGCGCGATTTTCTCCGGATTCCACTCTGCGCACCTCTATTCACGGAACTCCGGAGATGGCTGTGTTGACTGTGGTGGCCTCTTCGTGTTCAGCTTCCGCGCCGATTCTGCTGATGGCGTCGGCATTCACATGCAATTTGCCCGGATGGTGAACAATGTTAAAGTTATAGGCCTGCAGGGATTCCTGCCATCTCGCTACATTTTTTTAATTCCTGAGCCACTGTAGTGAGGCATGGTCTGTACGGAGCGTAAAAGGGCACCCGTAAAGAAAGTGTTTTTAATACTTGACGAAATTGACCACCGCTAATAGTTCTCGCTTGGTGGTTGCATATCTTTTTCCCGTTTTTTTCAGAGTATGCAAACCATAACCCAATACCTCCTCCGTTCCATCTTCCATGACCTGAAATAGAACCGCGCTGATAGCGCAAGCTGACGCGTCAGTGTCTAAGATGAAATCGAGGTTTGGATTAGGGCGAGCAAGAATCGGGGCAGTCGTCAAGAGTTCCTTCAGCGCCCTGAAGGAGCCTTCACACTCACTCGTCCACTCAAATGGTCGATCTTTCTCGGTGATCTTGTAGAGGGGTGAAGCAATCTCGCTGAAATGTCGGATGTAACGGCGATAGTACTGGCATAGACCAAGAAAACTCAATGTCTCCGTAACTGAAGAGGGCTGTGGCCACTCAGCTACTGCCTTAGTTTTTGACGGCTGAGTAGCCACTCCATCACTGGATATGACGTGTCCCAGGAACTCAACGCTCTGTCTAAAGAGATGACATTTCTTAGGTTTCAGTTTTAAATTGGCCGTGTGGAAACAGGAAAGCACGGTGTCCACGGGAGGAAGGGGGCGGAGGGTTGGGGTAATGTTGGTTGGTGCGGTGCGGGATGCCACCTCCTCTGTTGCAGCAGTCTCTCTCATATCTGAAGATTGATGGTCAACAGACAATGAGTGGAGTGTGAAGCGGACTGGGCCGGTGATGTCCGAACTTGGTGCATAGATTAGGGACACGAATTGGATTGATGGCGGGGTGGGACTCTGGGAGAGGGTGTCCCTTGGAGGGAGTGTGGTTTCACGTTTTTGGGAATGGGTCGGGTACACCTTGTTGTACGGTTTTGCGGTTCTAGGCACGCCAAGGCTTCATTCAGCCTCTTCACTTCCATGCTATTCACCACATGTTCCACCCCAAATTGGCCGTGTGGAAACAGGAAAGCTCGGTGTCCATATTTATTAGGATTTGCTCAAACGTTGGTCCGAAGACTATTACGTCATCAATGTAACAGAGACAGATTTCCCATTGCAGGGTGGTTAATACCTGCTCAATGAGTCGTTCGAAAGTTCAGGGAGCGTTGCACAACCCATAGGGCATCTTGCGGAATTGTAAAAGGCCATCCCTACAAAGGAATGCGGTCTTTTCCATGTCAGCTTCATCCATGGCTACTTGCCAGTAACCGCTAGCTAAGTCAAGGGTACAAAACCACTTGGCTGCGGATAAGGAATCCAAGGCCTGATCTATCTGAGGTAACGGATAAGCGTCCTTGACGTTAAGATCATTAAGGCGGAGGTAGTCAATACAAAACTGCAAGGTTCCATACTTTTTGCCTGCTAGTACTATTGGGCTAGCCCATGAAGATGCTGAGGGTTCAATAATACCAGTCCGCAACATGTCGTTCACTTGTTGGTGTGCTTCCGCTTCCTTATGAACCATCGTACTGGTTGTCATACAGGGTGATTATTGGCCATGTCGATGGAGTGTCATACGAGATGAGTCTCCGAGATCCATGTCTCCGGAGGAGACACTATCGCAATATTTTTGTAGCTGTTTCCGAATTTCACGTTTCTGTGATTGCTGTAATCCAACTGTGCCACGTAGATACAAATCATGTAAATATTCAGTAAATCATCAGTCATATGTGGTGGTGTATCAGCAGGTTTAGGTGATTCCTATGAGATTATGTCCACTAAATGGCCGCAGCATACTCATGGTTCCAGAGTGATGGGATCTGCGGTACCATTAAACACTCTAAAAGGTATACTTTCCTTATTAGTAGTGTCTACTATTATTCTGGGACTTGCGCATTGAGAGGCGATCATATCATAAGGATCGGGTTCCAGCATGGCGATGTGTGTGTTGTGTCCTAACTGTGGTGCAGTGGCCCATAAGATTTGTTCCTGTCCTGGCTCAACTGTGGTGGTACTTGATAATATAACCGCACACGTATCGTATAATGATGATGCCGGTCCAAGAGGTATTCATCGGCCGTGTATTCGAGTTCCTGTTGTTTGCAATGTATGATGGCTTTGCTGGCACTGAGGAAATCAGAGCCAAGTAGGGCATCGTTATGAATAGAGGCGATGACAACTCGCTGTATGAATTGCATCTCCTCTATTTGGATTACTAAATTGACTACACCGGCTACGGGCACATCAGCTCCCATAGCCGTCTGTAGGTCATTGTTTGTAGGCTTAAAGGGGGGCTTCTTATGAGGTGGGAGGCTGTCATATAAGCGCTTGTTAAATACAGTGATTGAAGCACCAGTGTTGATGGTGGCACTGGTGGAAACGCCACTAAACAGACAGGCACATTTGTATATAATTTGTGGTGTACCTGTGGAAGAGTTTCCAATGATGCCGTCTGTGACAATGGCATCGGAGCGGAATCACTCTGTATGTACTCTGACTGCTTCCTAATCACTTCTCTTAATGTAGTGGATGGCTGAGTGAGGAAAGGGCCAGTTCGTCATCGCCACTGCTGTGAGGGATGCGGTGAAGGCGGAGCTGGGGGGGGGGGGTAGCAATGGTGATGGAGATCTTGCTGTTTCTGGGTATGCTGTATTGGTGTAGACAGCGGCGCGCACGGGATGACGGATAAGCTCTACCTGTGCAAGCCCGTTCTTACCATGCTTCATGGGATGTATTGGTGAAGCACAGAAGAAACAGTGATGCTGCCAGGGCCGTGTTTTTCCCTGTTTACGGCGGCGCTTGTGAATCCATGAGGCGGAGCGAACCGCTTCTCCTGAGTCACTGCTGTCTGTAGATGCGGGAGATGATGCTGGATGGGGTGGTGTTCTGCATACCACCAAAGGACACCAAGAATTTAGTGTCTTGGTGGCGGGACGTGGTGCTTGCAAAAACGTTGTTTCTGCGGAGGTGCTACAACCTACCAGTCCCGTTTTACATAGGAAAGAAGGCTTGTTATGTGCGGAGAAAGAAGGGGATGGCAATGCTGCAGATGGGGGAGGCAACGTAGACATTGACATGTGTGAAGCCATGCATTTGGGTGTCGGTGTAAAAGCTGATTTCGGTGGATGATTGTTGGCCACTGAACATTGTTGCACGAAGGCCGCAGTTGAGCCGGGAAGCAGATACGGGCACCGAGATGGCTCGTTTTGATTCGGTGCACTTAGGAGTTTGACTGCTTCTCTGGTTGCAGTGTGCTGCGGTCAGGAGCAGGCGTGGTGGACGGAGGTCGTTTAGGACACCGTTCCCTCCAATGGTCTGGCTGACCGCATCCGAAACAAGTGTTTGGTGGAGGTGTGGTGCTGGTGGTGTTTGTTGTCCTAAACTGTGTGGTGGCGAGATTGGTGCTAAGTGTCGTGACCAGATTAGTTAGTGCGGAGATCTGTTTGTTGATCTCATCCATCCATTCTTTCATGTTGCCGTTGTTATTGTTGCGCTGGTTCCCGTGCCTGGGGTCCCATTGTAGCTTCCTCTACGGGCATGCCCCCTTCCTCCAGGCGCTTGATTCTGATTGGAATTCTGTATAGCTGGTGGTGGTGATGTCTGTGTCGTTGGTGTTGATGAACTGGGGAGCATTAGCTGGTGGGGTGATAGCTGCACCCTCTATCTCGTTGATAGGATGGAGTTGACGTCGGCTACTCTTTTCCGGCTCCACAAAGTTTTCTCTATGGACCGCAGTCGCCGTTAATCGGGCCAAACTACCATGGTCGCCTAGAAATATTTTTTCTTTCAGGGCGGGTTCACCGCTCAATGCATCAATAAAAGTGTTGAGATGCAGATGGATCACGCCTTCCCTCGGAGTGCTCGGATATGCGTGGGTGACTAGCCTCCTGATTCGGCTAGCTAACTCCGGAAGAGTTTCTCCCGTGCGTCGTCAGAGATTCTTGAGTTGAAGATGACTAGTTTCTCCGAGAGCTGTGTCACCAAATCGCTCCGTCAATGCTCATTCCAATTGAGTGTAAGTGGGTGTGTAGTCAGTCCCAAGATCTGCAAGAACTTGAAGGGCTTTTCCTGAAAGCTTTGCGGCCAGATATTCACCTATTTGCTGATCGTTCCAGCGGTTAGTCCGACTTATGATCTCGAACTGTATTTTATAATTGGTCCAGTCATTCTCCTCGCTAAATTCGGGAGGGAGGATGACTCGGCCAAGACCGCGGGAAGAATGAAGCTGCTGAATTCTGGGTGGTGTGGGTATCTGAGAATCTGACGAGTATTGTGAAGCTGGTCGTTGGGCAGGTGGTGGTGGTGTTTCCCGTCGAGGCCGGTGCCGAGGAGCGAGGACACGCGTACTCCAATTCAATGAGTCCAGCCCGGTTGTAGAGCCATAGACCGGCATGGGTCTATGGACGGGAGGCGGAATGTTCTCCCCACTGTGAGGACTGATATTCCTCATATGGTGGTGGTGCAGTCGGCTGACGGTCATGATGTGTAGCGTGACTGATGTACCAGCGAAATGGTGGTGCCGATTCCTCCCGATAATGCTGCTGTGTTCCCCTTGAGTATAGTGCTGCACTAGAAGGGGGCGGTGTGGGAGGTTGTCTATAATGTGGATTATCACCTGGCCATATGGTCTCTGTAGATGACACGGGTGAACGATAGTAGTCTGAAGGATTATTGCGATGCCCTTAATCGGGTCTTGGTCGGGGTCGTCCACGATTCGGCCCTGATGGTGGTGGCTTGTCGCGGACATCCGATACAGTTCTGAACTCTGTTCCCGCCTGTGAGGCATCCTGAAAGGTGCCGTCACTGACAGGCGAAAACAGGTTATATTGCGGCGTTGTTGATTCCGCAGAATTTCTGGCATAGTCAGTGAGTATGTGAGCTGAAAATCCATCGTATGATGCTACCTCTTGATCGAGGGAGTCATCGCTAAATGGAGACGGTATTGAGCTGAGCTCACTAGATGGTGTGGGCGTGGTTTCGCTGCGTGTGGTTAATGATGTTCTTCGAGCCTCACATTGGGTGCCACCTGTAACTCACGGGGAGGTGTCGGGCCATTCCGGTGTATCATGTCGACTCGCCGCGCCGCAAGTGCACGATGAATGATGATGTTGGTTAGCATCCAGTCTCGGGGTAACGGATCCTTACGAGACTGCCCTACAGGTAACAAAAACCGGTTCCTAAGGCCGGTGGAACCGTGCGACCATCAACGCGAACATTAAATACAATGGTCTCATCCCAAGAGTTTGTGTCACCAGTATGCCTGTCCATAGCAATTTTGTGATCTATGGACTTACAAGATTTGAATTTGGTGACCTAAAAATATACGTCTATACAATGATTTTACCTAAACAAACTATCGAGTATGCTCGATAAAACTAAATAAGAGCATAGGAAAATACAAGACATAGAGACAGCCAGATGAACTTTTAAAGATGGGGCCCCGGAGGTACCACACAGACTTGTAGGTCCGCAGAGGTATCCCCACAAGGGAGGCTCCCGTACACGAGACTTGACCAATTAACTTAATATAAGTTATTATACCTCTAAGCTGAAAGGAAGAAGATTATCTCGAACGAAAAGTCATGTGCCTCATGCGGGCACTACTCCCAGTGCTAGTTTTGGTGAGGCGTATTATCCTCGCGTGGACCGTCCTCGCTGAGTCCTTGCGAGAGGCAAGTGCCTCGTGCAGGCCTCCATCTCGGGAAGATGTCGCCACTGCTTAAAGCGGGAGAAGAGTAGTAGGCAAAAATGGGCCCACTTTAATATTTCAACCAAAAATTCTTGAAAAAGAAAAGACCATACCTAGTGAGAGTATGACTATAGGGTTGGGTGCGGTTTTACGTGAAGATGGGACAAACGATTCGCAGAGGATTCCCACATCACTGTCTTATGTGATTTTTAGTATGCTGAATTAGTAGTCGCCGCTTTATTTATGCGGGCCTTCAGCTTTGCTTAAGTAGCTTTTAGGTTTTAAGAACTAGAACTAATTTCGGCCGCAAATGGCTGGTATCTACCTAGCTATTAGACATGGCTGTCATTGAGCACCGATGGCCCTAGACATCAATACCGAAGACAGCACTCATACATGTTATTTAGTAAGATCTCCGAACTGGATAAGAATCCGAACATCTCGCTCCGTATCCACATAAAACATTACAGGACACAGGTTAGTTTTCACGAAAGCATTATTAGACAATTGTCCTATCGTTATGGTGGGGGTAAGAGAGACGAATACCCACCGTAAATGTCCTTCCCGTCAGGGCATTTCAGATCTAAATATCATGCCCAGACATTCTTATGGAATTCGGTGGGGATACGCATCTCGCCCATCACCGGGTCCTATGGAACTAACCGTTTAACCTGTCGTTAGGTGTATATACAAGTTGCCCAGTTTTGCACTGTGGTGCGGGAGGATGGTACAGCAAATAAAATAATAATTAAGATATGTTTTCACAGTTTCCTACATTGGCAAAAGTGCTAACTACTAAGTATCCGAAGATATGGAGGGAATGTGTGTGATACCACATCCCGGCCATCACCGCTCTAAAACCCCAACAGTTGCCCATGGTCGGATCAGCCCATGGTACGGATAGGGACATCCAAACAATTAAGAAGCCATAAGGCTGAGTGGAGCATGAAGAGAGACAAAATCTTAGAGCTATGAGTCTTACCGGAGTGCGGGGCTAGATTATCGGACTGCCGGAAGAGAAGAGTATACTACAGATTTCTTAACGAAGAAAGTGTCTCTAATCATATTAAACCTATCCTATCGAGCTGAATAGAACCAGTTTAGTCGGTAGCATGCCGGGATAAACAAAGTTATAGTTATAGCATGGACAGCGACCTCAGTGAAAAATGGTTGGTGGCGGGAGAAAGTGCTGCATGTATAAGTGTTTCTGTATAGTGTTTCCTACGTGCACTGCAGTCCTATGTTTTCTATAAATAAACAAAACATATGAACTGATGGCTACTGGCCATATATATATATATATATATATATATATATATATATATATATATATATATATATATATATATATATATATATATATATATATAAACTAACCAGAACAATTAATACAATATCAAATGATCAGAATTATATATCTTAGTACAGGTTAACGAACCTACTACGGTGCGGTTAGTGAAAACACCTTACAGAAAATGAGAATAACTATAAACATATACAGAAATTATAACTGGCGGTCCTAAGACCGGTACAATATCTTTTAGTCATCGGGACTGTTCTTACGGATACAATATAATTAGAAAAGTACATTTAGCGGAGTAATTAAACTGTTACGTATAGTTACTTGAATACTCGGTAGCCATTCTTAAGTTAGGCTATCGTGTTACTGAAATTGATACCTCATCCTTTACTTGACGTGAGTTGATGCATTCTCTGGAAGCTGGAAAGTTCCCGCAAGTTGGGTCCCGCAAGTTGGTTCCCGCAAACAGGATTCCCGCAAGAAGCTCCTGGTGGGAGTACATCGCTCATGACTGTAAGCACAATGGAATGTCTAATGAGTAGTCAGCAAGAGATACAAAGGCATTACTGCTGTGAAGAAAGTTCCTGTACACCGATGGCATGGATGGAAGTTGTCAACAGCCCGATCACAAGCGGGGGTTGTCAGATGCAAATGAAGATACAAAACAAAGCTTAACGGTGCTGGGTATGTCAGCCAGCTCTGAAGACGCACCGGGCAACGTTTACTTGCTGCGGTCAAAAGTTAGAAGAACCTACATGACATTAGGGCGGTGGCAGCTGAAATACCACTTTTTGGCATGGCCGGCAGATCCGGCGAGTCATCCAGCAAAGAACATCACTGTCTCTACATATCACATATTCAGCCCGCAAAGGCCTCACCGCAAGTTTGTGTTCTGAAGTAGATCCTGATACTCGTGAACAATAAGTAGAAAGTTCCAAATTACTCCCGCAAGAAGGGTGTTACAAAATTGTTTTAGTGTGGCGGGTTGGATACTGCTAGCTACCGGAGAAAAACCGACTGAAAGCGAAGTAATATGCGTATCGTCGTTCTATAGTAGCTGGTACAGGTCCAACCTGTTCGGCCCCTGGCCGAGGAAGCTCTCGATCTCTGGATCGCGTCTCCTTTTATACTCATCATGACGTCACAGGCGCAGGCTCCAACCAATCATCGTTCGAGCAACAGCCAATCAGCGCGTAGCTAATAATAGCGCAGTTCGAATGTTCTAGAACATTCTAGAAGTTATGCGTCCACGTGGTTATGACGTCACGTCAATATTTTGAAGATAATCAAGAAGGGTTTTCCGTGGATAACTCAGCGATTTCTTAACCGATTTTGAAATGGTTTAAAGATTTAAGAAGCCCGTCGAATTCTGGTCTGGATTAATGCCAGATTCAGTGGGAAGAGTTAATCAAAAAGGATTACAGGGTACCATCTCGGTACACTAAAAGCGTCATCTTATCTTGGTCGTAAACTACGTGCTCCATCAAAAATAGCATCCAAGCGTGCGCATGCGCACTATGCGCTTTAACGAACTTAGTCATTTTTACAACGTGATCTCTCCCATAGGCCTATAAATGCTTATGGCTCTACCTAGGGGGCGTGTTCAGGGAACGAATCCAGGACCGGCGGCGCGTACCCAGCTTAGCTGGTATAGCCGGTACCCGACCGGTTGATCCGAACTACACGATACGGGAACCGAAACTCCGAGAACTGCAGCTAACCAGCCCTCCTGCACATTGTGTACTTGCGGTGCCATGGAATGGAACGACACAGCAGACCAGCGCATACCCCCGCGAGCTACAATCAGTGCAGTTTATAAAAGTATTAATTAATGAGGCAGATCTAGCTAAAAGCGCCTATTAGTTATCAGTGCATTGTTCTATTAGAAATCACAGTAGTTGATACGCCACTTGTTGATCAGCGTCAGCGTAAATTGGCTCGATTCTGTAATGGCTACTTGGTAGTTTGTTGTCAGCTTTCCATTTGCAATGTGGCACAAACTCAGGAACAGTGAAGAATAATGTTCATTTGGCGCTTCATAGTCATTGGCACAAAATGAAATAATAACATAGTCTAATTTACCACAGATGGATGATGTACGCTAAACTTGGTACTGATGAAGATGCCTTTGCTGATATTAAGGCTGAGGCTGTAGTAATGCTAACAAATGATTTAATAACTGCGGCGCAAGACGATCGATGCCACTCACCCAGTAGCGGCATCCAAAGCAATGTCTGGTGTCTGGGCTGAAGTACAAAACATGCTAATACATAGGCACTGGATACATGCATCTTTTCTTCCACCACTAGTTTGATGTGGTACGGCAGGTCTGGCGAGATGGCCAGTCGTTTCACATGATGTTAACCAGCCCAAAGGCTGTGCCGCCGCAAAGGTCCCACTGAGATAGTTTGGAGTAGTTGGGCCTTCTTTTAGATTTTTACCACTGGTGCCTGATTTAGTTTGTTAAGCTGTATTTATTTAATAAAACATAATACCTAAAGCTACGGGAATGTTTTTGTTATTTTCGAATACTGGTATCCATACAAATGATAAAACACGGGACTGCAATATGCAGAACCCAGACAGAACTACTAAGGTAAACCTAGAACCACAATGTGCCGAACCAAGAGACATAATTAATGTAACTGAATACCTACAGTGCCATTCCAGGGGTATGCAAAATTTATATATGGCTGGACTCGGCCCCCAGAGATTCGATACTCAAAACCGATTGGCACTGTATTAGGTTAGCAAATCCAGACTACCGTTGCTATAGAGTAAGCAGTACTATTGCGTTCTTATCTCTGGCAGACCAAGGTCCCGATTGAGGAATAGCCTGTGAAAAAGCTCCTTTTATACTAACTGGTGACGTCACACCAGCGAGAATCAATTAATCAGCGCACAGGTTATGGGGAAGGTATACGTGCTTACGACGTTATAAATAACCCTCACTCTACCAGCGCATGTGCTATGGCGATGTCTCTTGACTTAGGAGTTTCAGAAGGTCTATTCAATATTCACTTATATCTCCGCCAGTTCTGGACCGATTTTAATTCTGTAAAAAGATTTGTAATTCTCATCAAATCCTGGTATTTGGTACCCGTATTAAGAATTTCAGAATACATGCAATTACATACATATGATGCCGACTATCTCTCATGGCTGCGCATGCGCAACAGGTGATCTCATGGACTCTAAGCCTCTATTATATGGCCATACACGCCTGTCTATGCGATCAATGGGGGCGAGGTTGGAGCATCCCAGATTGGGCCATTCCATATCCAGATGTATGTCAGTTTGTACATGACAGGGCGACCCGTGCTACAATTGACTGGCAACTCATTTCAGACTGATTTTTCATTAACATTTAAAGAATGAGATATGTTTTTTTACTTCATCCTGTTGAGTAGCTGTGCGCTGTCTATTCACATGCAAGGCATACATTAGATTGTAGTAGATATTGCGAAGTTCTATTTGGTCTAGATTCATATGATGACACATTCTCGTGTTCATTTGTTGCTGAGCAAAATATTATTTCATGTTTTGCTGAATGTAGTTCTGGACAACATGTTGTTGTAACCCTATCTGTATTACTTGCTAGTGATGGGCTGGTGTGGTCATATGTTGGTATTTGAAGTGTTGATAGTAACGTGGCCAAACTAACTGGCTACCATGCTGTTGATGGACTGATGCGGATTAGTTATGATAACACATCCAGAAGATATTTCTTTGCGACGCATCCATCAAGTAGATAAGTTAGATATGTTATTTCCCTCTGATTAATTCAGTAAATTTACTAATAGCCTGGTTGGCTGTCCTGTTGCTAGTGGGATAGATGGTTACCATACCGTGGGCTGGTGATTAACATACTGTTGGTGGGTTGGTTTGCTACCATATTGCTGATATGCTAGCTGGCTACCATACTGCTAGGCTGGCTGCTTACCATACTGATAATCACTTCATAATAATATGAGAATATTGTGGATTATAACGTGTCTTGTAGTGCATAGAATACCGGAATTAACCGAAAAATAGATACGTTTTCAGCAACAGCCCCAGTGAAGTCTGTTTCAAAACATGCATTAGCTTACATGTACAGTACCTAGATTTTAATCTTAAACCAAACCATGCATCTATGAGCTGGCTCTCAATCATTCGCATCCTTTCACTTCAGGGTCTAAATCCTTTGATGTACAATCTTTGATGTACACGCCTTCAAATGGTTACGTTGGCTCGGTAATGGCCCAGTACTGAGTGAGTAAACTGTGTTATCACGGTTGCAGTTCATGCCACCTATTTGTTTGACATGACATTAGGGCGGTGGCAGCTGAAATACCACTTGGCTGCGGATAAGGAATCCAAGGCCTGATCTATCTGAGGTAACGGATAAGCGTCCTTGACGTTAAGATCATTAAGGCGGAGGTAGTCAATACAAAACTGCAAGGTTCCATACTTTTTGCCTGCTAGTACTATTGGGCTAGCCCATGAAGATGCTGAGGGTTCAATAATACCAGTCCGCAACATGTCGTTCACTTGTTGGTGTGCTTCCGCTTCCTTATGAACCATCGTACTGGTTGTCATACAGGGTGATTATTGGCCATGTCGATGGAGTGTCATACGAGATGAGTCTCCGAGATCCATGTCTCCGGAGGAGACACTATCGCAATATTTTTGTAGCTGTTTCCGAATTTCACGTTTCTGTGATTGCTGTAATCCAACTGTGCCACGTAGATACAAATCATGTAAATATTCAGTAAATCATCAGTCATATGTGGTGGTGTATCAGCAGGTTTAGGTGATTCCTATGAGATTATGTCCACTAAATGGCCGCAGCATACTCATGGTTCCAGAGTGATGGGATCTGCGGTACCATTAAACACTCTAAAAGGTATACTTTCCTTATTAGTAGTGTCTACTATTATTCTGGGACTTGCGCATTGAGAGGCGATCATATCATAAGGATCGGGTTCCAGCATGGCGATGTGTGTGTTGTGTCCTAACTGTGGTGCGGTGGCCCATAAGATTTGTTCCTGTCCTGGCTCAACTGTGGTGGTACTTGATAATATAACCGCACACGTATCGTATAATGATGATGCCGGTCCAAGAGGTATTCATCGGCCGTGTATTCGAGTTCCTGTTGTTTGCAATGTATGATGGCTTTGCTGGCACTGAGGAAATCAGAGCCAAGTAGGGCATCGTTATGAATAGAGGCGATGACAACTCGCTGTATGAATTGCATCTCCTCTATTTGGATTACTAAATTGACTACACCGGCTACGGGCACATCAGCTCCCATAGCCGTCTGTAGGTCATTGTTTGTAGGCTTAAAGGGGGGCTTCTTATGAGGTGGGAGGCTGTCATATAAGCGCTTGTTAAATACAGTGATTGAAGCACCAGTGTTGATGGTGGCACTGGTGGAAACGCCACTAAACAGACAGGCACATTTGTATATAATTTGTGGTGTACCTGTGGAAGAGTTTCCAATGATGCCGTCTGTGACAATGGCATCGGAGCGGAATCACTCTGTATGTACTCTGACTGCTTCCTAATCACTTCTCTTAATGTAGTGGATGGCTGAGTGAGGAAAGGGCCAGTTCGTCATCGCCACTGCTGTGAGGGATGCGGTGAAGGCGGAGCTGGGGGGGGGGGGGTAGCAATGGTGATGGAGATCTTGCTGTTTCTGGGTATGCTGTATTGGTGTAGACAGCGGCGCGCACGGGATGACGGATAAGCTCTACCTGTGCAAGCCCGTTCTTACCATGCTTCATGGGATGTATTGGTGAAGCACAGAAGAAACAGTGATGCTGCCAGGGCCGTGTTTTTCCCTGTTTACGGCGGCGCTTGTGAATCCATGAGGCGGAGCGAACCGCTTCTCCTGAGTCACTGCTGTCTGTAGATGCGGGAGATGATGCTGGATGGGGTGGTGTTCTGCATACCACCAAAGGACACCAAGAATTTAGTGTCTTGGTGGCGGGACGTGGTGCTTGCAAAAACGTTGTTTCTGCGGAGGTGCTACAACCTACCAGTCCCGTTTTACATAGGAAAGAAGGCTTGTTATGTGCGGAGAAAGAAGGGGATGGCAATGCTGCAGATGGGGGAGGCAACGTAGACATTGACATGTGTGAAGCCATGCATTTGGGTGTCGGTGTAAAAGCTGATTTCGGTGGATGATTGTTGGCCACTGAACATTGTTGCACGAAGGCCGCAGTTGAGCCGGGAAGCAGATACGGGCACCGAGATGGCTCGTTTTGATTCGGTGCACTTAGGAGTTTGACTGCTTCTCTGGTTGCAGTGTGCTGCGGTCAGGAGCAGGCGTGGTGGACGGAGGTCGTTTAGGACACCGTTCCCTCCAATGGTCTGGCTGACCGCATCCGAAACAAGTGTTTGGTGGAGGTGTGGTGCTGGTGGTGTTTGTTGTCCTAAACTGTGTGGTGGCGAGATTGGTGCTAAGTGTCGTGACCAGATTAGTTAGTGCGGAGATCTGTTTGTTGATCTCATCCATCCATTCTTTCATGTTGCCGTTGTTATTGTTGCGCTGGTTCCCGTGCCTGGGGTCCCATTGTAGCTTCCTCTACGGGCATGCCCCCTTCCTCCAGGCGCTTGATTCTGATTGGAATTCTGTATAGCTGGTGGTGGTGATGTCTGTGTCGTTGGTGTTGATGAACTGGGGAGCATTAGCTGGTGGGGTGATAGCTGCACCCTCTATCTCGTTGATAGGATGGAGTTGACGTCGGCTACTCTTTTCCGGCTCCACAAAGTTTTCTCTATGGACCGCAGTCGCCGTTAATCGGGCCAAACTACCATGGTCGCCTAGAAATATTTTTTCTTTCAGGGCGGGTTCACCGCTCAATGCATCAATAAAAGTGTTGAGATGCAGATGGATCACGCCTTCCCTCGGAGTGCTCGGATATGCGTGGGTGACTAGCCTCCTGATTCGGCTAGCTAACTCCGGAAGAGTTTCTCCCGTGCGTCGTCAGAGATTCTTGAGTTGAAGATGACTAGTTTCTCCGAGAGCTGTGTCACCAAATCGCTCCGTCAATGCTCATTCCAATTGAGTGTAAGTGGGTGTGTAGTCAGTCCCAAGATCTGCAAGAACTTGAAGGGCTTTTCCTGAAAGCTTTGCGGCCAGATATTCACCTATTTGCTGATCGTTCCAGCGGTTAGTCCGACTTATGATCTCGAACTGTATTTTATAATTGGTCCAGTCATTCTCCTCGCTAAATTCGGGAGGGAGGATGACTCGGCCAAGACCGCGGGAAGAATGAAGCTGCTGAATTCTGGGTGGTGTGGGTATCTGAGAATCTGACGAGTATTGTGAAGCTGGTCGTTGGGCAGGTGGTGGTGGTGTTTCCCGTCGAGGCCGGTGCCGAGGAGCGAGGACACGCGTACTCCAATTCAATGAGTCCAGCCCGGTTGTAGAGCCATAGACCGGCATGGGTCTATGGACGGGAGGCGGAATGTTCTCCCCACTGTGAGGACTGATATTCCTCATATGGTGGTGGTGCAGTCGGCTGACGGTCATGATGTGTAGCGTGACTGATGTACCAGCGAAATGGTGGTGCCGATTCCTCCCGATAATGCTGCTGTGTTCCCCTTGAGTATAGTGATGCACTAGAAGGGGGCGGTGTGGGAGGTTGTCTATAATGTGGATTATCACCTGGCCATATGGTCTCTGTAGATGACACGGGTGAACGATAGTAGTCTGAAGGATTATTGCGATGCCCTTAATCGGGTCTTGGTCGGGGTCGTCCACGATTCGGCCCTGATGGTGGTGGCTTGTCGCGGACATCCGATACAGTTCTGAACTCTGTTCCCGCCTGTGAGGCATCCTGAAAGGTGCCGTCACTGACAGGCGAAAACAGGTTATATTGCGGCGTTGTTGATTCCGCAGAATTTCTGGCATAGTCAGTGAGTATGTGAGCTGAAAATCCATCGTATGATGCTACCTCTTGATCGAGGGAGTCATCGCTAAATGGAGACGGTATTGAGCTGAGCTCACTAGATGGTGTGGGCGTGGTTTCGCTGCGTGTGGTTAATGATGTTCTTCGAGCCTCACATTGGGTGCCACCTGTAACTCACGGGGAGGTGTCGGGCCATTCCGGTGTATCATGTCGACTCGCCGCGCCGCAAGTGCACGATGAATGATGATGTTGGTTAGCATCCAGTCTCGGGGTAACGGATCCTTACGAGACTGCCCTACAGGTAACAAAAACCGGTTCCTAAGGCCGGTGGAACCGTGCGACCATCAACGCGAACATTAAATACAATGGTCTCATCCCAAGAGTTTGTGTCACCAGTATGCCTGTCCATAGCAATTTTGTGATCTATGGACTTACAAGATTTGAATTTGGTGACCTAAAAATATACGTCTATACAATGATTTTACCTAAACAAACTATCGAGTATGCTCGATAAAACTAAATAAGAGCATAGGAAAATACAAGACATAGAGACAGCCAGATGAACTTTTAAAGATGGGGCCCCGGAGGTACCACACAGACTTGTAGGTCCGCAGAGGTATCCCCACAAGGGAGGCTCCCGTACACGAGACTTGACCAATTAACTTAATATAAGTTATTATACCTCTAAGCTGAAAGGAAGAAGATTATCTCGAACGAAAAGTCATGTGCCTCATGCGGGCACTACTCCCAGTGCTAGTTTTGGTGAGGCGTATTATCCTCGCGTGGACCGTCCTCGCTGAGTCCTTGCGAGAGGCAAGTGCCTCGTGCAGGCCTCCATCTCGGGAAGATGTCGCCACTGCTTAAAGCGGGAGAAGAGTAGTAGGCAAAAATGGGCCCACTTTAATATTTCAACCAAAAATTCTTGAAAAAGAAAAGACCATACCTAGTGAGAGTATGACTATAGGGTTGGGTGCGGTTTTACGTGAAGATGGGACAAACGATTCGCAGAGGATTCCCACATCACTGTCTTATGTGATTTTTAGTATGCTGAATTAGTAGTCGCCGCTTTATTTATGCGGGCCTTCAGCTTTGCTTAAGTAGCTTTTAGGTTTTAAGAACTAGAACTAATTTCGGCCGCAAATGGCTGGTATCTACCTAGCTATTAGACATGGCTGTCATTGAGCACCGATGGCCCTAGACATCAATACCGAAGACAGCACTCATACATGTTATTTAGTAAGATCTCCGAACTGGATAAGAATCCGAACATCTCGCTCCGTATCCACATAAAACATTACAGGACACAGGTTAGTTTTCACGAAAGCATTATTAGACAATTGTCCTATCGTTATGGTGGGGGTAAGAGAGACGAATACCCACCGTAAATGTCCTTCCCGTCAGGGCATTTCAGATCTAAATATCATGCCCAGACATTCTTATGGAATTCGGTGGGGATACGCATCTCGCCCATCACCGGGTCCTATGGAACTAACCGTTTAACCTGTCGTTAGGTGTATATACAAGTTGCCCAGTTTTGCACTGTGGTGCGGGAGGATGGTACAGCAAATAAAATAATAATTAAGATATGTTTTCACAGTTTCCTACATTGGCAAAAGTGCTAACTACTAAGTATCCGAAGATATGGAGGGAATGTGTGTGATACCACATCCCGGCCATCACCGCTCTAAAACCCCAACAGTTGCCCATGGTCGGATCAGCCCATGGTACGGATAGGGACATCCAAACAATTAAGAAGCCATAAGGCTGAGTGGAGCATGAAGAGAGACAAAATCTTAGAGCTATGAGTCTTACCGGAGTGCGGGGCTAGATTATCGGACTGCCGGAAGAGAAGAGTATACTACAGATTTCTTAACGAAGAAAGTGTCTCTAATCATATTAAACCTATCCTATCGAGCTGAATAGAACCAGTTTAGTCGGTAGCATGCCGGGATAAACAAAGTTATAGTTATAGCATGGACAGCGACCTCAGTGAAAAATGGTTGGTGGCGGGAGAAAGTGCTGCATGTATAAGTGTTTCTGTATAGTGTTTCCTACGTGCACTGCAGTCCTATGTTTTCTATAAATAAACAAAACATATGAACTGATGGCTACTGGCCATATATATATATATATATATATATATATATATATATATATATATATATATATATATATATATATATATATATATATATATATATATATATATATATATATATATATATATATATATATAAACTAACCAGAACAATTAATACAATATCAAATGATCAGAATTATATATCTTAGTACAGGTTAACGAACCTACTACGGTGCGGTTAGTGAAAACACCTTACAGAAAATGAGAATAACTATAAACATATACAGAAATTATAACTGGCGGTCCTAAGACCGGTACAATATCTTTTAGTCATCGGGACTGTTCTTACGGATACAATATAATTAGAAAAGTACATTTAGCGGAGTAATTAAACTGTTACGTATAGTTACTTGAATACTCGGTAGCCATTCTTAAGTTAGGCTATCGTGTTACTGAAATTGATACCTCATCCTTTACTTGACGTGAGTTGATGCATTCTCTGGAAGCTGGAAAGTTCCCGCAAGTTGGGTCCCGCAAGTTGGTTCCCGCAAACAGGATTCCCGCAAGAAGCTCCTGGTGGGAGTACATCGCTCATGACTGTAAGCACAATGGAATGTCTAATGAGTAGTCAGCAAGAGATACAAAGGCATTACTGCTGTGAAGAAAGTTCCTGTACACCGATGGCATGGATGGAAGTTGTCAACAGCCCGATCACAAGCGGGGGTTGTCAGATGCAAATGAAGATACAAAACAAAGCTTAACGGTGCTGGGTATGTCAGCCAGCTCTGAAGACGCACCGGGCAACGTTTACTTGCTGCGGTCAAAAGTTAGAAGAACCTACATGACATTAGGGCGGTGGCAGCTGAAATACCACTTTTTGGCATGGCCGGCAGATCCGGCGAGTCATCCAGCAAAGAACATCACTGTCTCTACATATCACATATTCAGCCCGCAAAGGCCTCACCGCAAGTTTGTGTTCTGAAGTAGATCCTGATACTCGTGAACAATAAGTAGAAAGTTCCAAATTACTCCCGCAAGAAGGGTGTTACAAAATTGTTTTAGTGTGGCGGGTTGGATACTGCTAGCTACCGGAGAAAAACCGACTGAAAGCGAAGTAATATGCGTATCGTCGTTCTATAGTAGCTGGTACAGGTCCAACCTGTTCGGCCCCTGGCCGAGGAAGCTCTCGATCTCTGGATCGCGTCTCCTTTTATACTCATCATGACGTCACAGGCGCAGGCTCCAACCAATCATCGTTCGAGCAACAGCCAATCAGCGCGTAGCTAATAATAGCGCAGTTCGAATGTTCTAGAACATTCTAGAAGTTATGCGTCCACGTGGTTATGACGTCACGTCAATATTTTGAAGATAATCAAGAAGGGTTTTCCGTGGATAACTCAGCGATTTCTTAACCGATTTTGAAATGGTTTAAAGATTTAAGAAGCCCGTCGAATTCTGGTCTGGATTAATGCCAGATTCAGTGGGAAGAGTTAATCAAAAAGGATTACAGGGTACCATCTCGGTACACTAAAAGCGTCATCTTATCTTGGTCGTAAACTACGTGCTCCATCAAAAATAGCATCCAAGCGTGCGCATGCGCACTATGCGCTTTAACGAACTTAGTCATTTTTACAACGTGATCTCTCCCATAGGCCTATAAATGCTTATGGCTCTACCTAGGGGGCGTGTTCAGGGAACGAATCCAGGATGGGCGGCGCGTACCCAGCTTAGCTGGTATAGCCGGTACCCGACCGGTTGATCCGAACTACACGATACGGGAACCGAAACTCCGAGAACTGCAGCTAACCAGCCCTCCTGCATATTGTGTACTTGCGGTGCCATGGAATGGAACGACACAGCAGACCAGCGCATACCCCCGCGAGCTACAATCAGTGCAGTTTATAAAAGTATTAATTAATGAGGCAGATCTAGCTAAAAGCGCCTATTAGTTATCAGTGCATTGTTCTATTAGAAATCACAGTAGTTGATACGCCACTTGTTGATCAGCGTCAGCGTAAATTGGCTCGATTCTGTAATGGCTACTTGGTAGTTTGTTGTCAGCTTTCCATTTGCAATGTGGCACAAACTCAGGAACAGTGAAGAATAATGTTCATTTGGCGCTTCATAGTCATTGGCACAAAATGAAATAATAACATAGTCTAATTTACCACAGATGGATGATGTACGCTAAACTTGGTACTGATGAAGATGCCTTTGCTGATATTAAGGCTGAGGCTGTAGTAATGCTAACAAATGATTTAATAACTGCGGCGCAAGACGATCGACGCCACTCACCCAGTAGCGGCATCCAAAGCAATGTCTGGTGTCTGGGCTGAAGTTCAAAACATGCTAATACATAGGCACTGGATACATGCATCTTTTCTTCCACCACTAGTTTGATGTGGTACGGCAGGTCTGGCGAGATGGCCAGTCGTTTCACATGATGTTAACCAGCCCAAAGGCTGTGCCGCCGCAAAGGTCCCACTGAGATAGTTTGGAGTAGTTGGGCCTTCTTTTAGATTTTTACCACTGGTGCCTGATTTAGTTTGTTAAGCTGTATTTATTTAATAAAACATAATACCTAAAGCTACGGGAATGTTTTTGTTATTTTCGAATACTGGTATCCATACAAATGATAAAACACGGGACTGCAATATGCAGAACCCAGACAGAACTACTAAGGTAAACCTAGAACCACAATGTGCCGAACCAAGAGACATAATTAATGTAACTGAATACCTACAGTGCCATTCCAGGGGTATGCAAAATTTATATATGGCTGGACTCGGCCCCCAGAGATTCGATACTCAAAACCGATTGGCACTGTATTAGGTTAGCAAATCCAGACTACCGTTGCTATAGAGTAAGTAGTACTATTGCGTTCTTATCTCTGGCAGACCAAGGTCCCGATTGAGGAATAGCCTGTGAAAAAGCTCCTTTTATACTAACTGGTGACGTCACACCAGCGAGAATCAATTAATCAGCGCACAGGTTATGGGGAAGGTATACGTGCTTACGACGTTATAAATAACCCTCACTCTACCAGCGCATGTGCTATGGCGATGTCTCTTGACTTAGGAGTTTCAGAAGGTCTATTCAATATTCACTTATATCTCCGCCAGTTCTGGACCGATTTTAATTCTGTAAAAAGATTTGTAATTCTCATCAAATCCTGGTATTTGGTACCCGTATTAAGAATTTCAGAATACATGCAATTACATACATATGATGCCGACTATCTCTCATGGCTGCGCATGCGCAACAGGTGATCTCATGGACTCTAAGCCTCTATTATATGGCCATACACGCCTGTCTATGCGATCAATGGGGGCGAGGTTGGAGCATCCCAGATTGGGCCATTCCATATCCAGATGTATGTCAGTTTGTACATGACAGGGCGACCCGTGCTACAATTGACTGGCAACTCATTTCAGACTGATTTTTCATTAACATTTAAAGAATGAGATATGTTTTTTTACTTCATCCTGTTGAGTAGCTGTGCGCTGTCTATTCACATGCAAGGCATACATTAGATTGTAGTAGATATTGCGAAGTTCTATTTGGTCTAGATTCATATGATGACACATTCTCGTGTTCATTTGTTGCTGAGCAAAATATTATTTCATGTTTTGCTGAATGTAGTTCTGGACAACATGTTGTTGTAACCCTATCTGTATTACTTGCTAGTGATGGGCTGGTGTGGTCATATGTTGGTATTTGAAGTGTTGATAGTAACGTGGCCAAACTAACTGGCTACCATGCTGTTGATGGACTGATGCGGATTAGTTATGATAACACATCCAGAAGATATTTCTTTGCGACGCATCCATCAAGTAGATAAGTTAGATATGTTATTTCCCTCTGATTAATTCAGTAAATTTACTAATAGCCTGGTTGGCTGTCCTGTTGCTAGTGGGATAGATGGTTACCATACCGTGGGCTGGTGATTAACATACTGTTGGTGGGTTGGTTTGCTACCATATTGCTGATATGCTAGCTGGCTACCATACTGCTAGGCTGGCTGCTTACCATACTGATAATCACTTCATAATAATATGAGAATATTGTGGATTATAACGTGTCTTGTAGTGCATAGAATACCGGAATTAACCGAAAAATAGATACGTTTTCAGCAACAGCCCCAGTGAAGTCTGTTTCAAAACATGCATTAGCTTACATGTACAGTACCTAGATTTTAATCTTAAACCAAACCATGCATCTATGAGCTGGCTCTCAATCATTCGCATCCTTTCACTTCAGGGTCTAAATCCTTTGATGTACAATCTTTGATGTACACGCCTTCAAATGGTTACGTTGGCTCGGTAATGGCCCAGTACTGAGTGAGTAAACTGTGTTATCACGGTTGCAGTTCATGCCACCTATTTGTTTGTTTGTCAGCCTGCTCTTTTATTTGTCTGACTAAACACCGCATATCTCCAGGGTGCAAGAAGATTGAATGATCTAATGACTGGAGATAATTGATGAACGTCATAATCAATTACATCATGAATGACACCATTTAGTCCGTCATAAACACTTAATAGTTTGGCAGGTTTTAGGAATTGTATGTCTTTACTATTTAATAAACAATCTGTGGAATATTTTGAAACTAATTTGACTGAGCGCTATTGTACGGATTGGTGGATGGGCTGGGAGGGAATGGCCCCCTCCCAAAAGGCAGGTCAGTCCAGGTGTTTGTCCCCGGGAAAATTAGTAAATTAGAAGCTCTAAGAAGCCATTTCCTGCAGTCTGAGTAATAAACAACAACACCCTTACTTTGCTGCTTCCTAAATAAAACAATAGTCTTAGTGATGCAATGCATTATAATGGATACCACCACCCCGCCTTCCGCTGTACCCCACCTTTCGCTGAACGCATGCAATTAATCTTGAATTTGGGTAAACCATGAATTGATATTAGTTACAAGTAGAATGCATTGATACACCAAGATTGGTTAATGTATGCAAAGGATTCAAACGAGAATTGTCTGTCATGCTCAGTGAATCGTGAAAAGTAGGTCTGGTTGACAAATATTTCATATGGGACACAACAATAACCTAGAATATATCCATGCACCAAGTTTGGTTACTGAATAAAAAAAACCCTCTTGAAACTACAACCCAGGTAAGAATAATCTCTGAAGTTCAGTGAACTGTTGAAAGTATGTCACGCTGACCTACTTCTTATACATGGCATATAGCTTTGAGCCATTATGCATCCATATACCAAGATTGGTTACGGCATGGTTGCTGTATAAAACAACCTTGAAACTACAGCCCGGACCACAATAACCTATGATGTTCAGTGAACCGTGAAAAGTAGGTCACACTGGCCTACTTTTAATATATGACACACCTCTAGTCTATGACGCATCCATACACCAAGTGTGGTTACTGTACACAGAAACTACAGCCATGATAAGAATGAACTATGATGTTCAGTGAACCGTAAAAAGTAGGTCAGGCTGACCTACTCTTGATACATGACACACCTCTAGGCTATGATGCAGCCATACACACAGTTTGGTTACTGTATACAAAAACTCTTGAAACTACAGCCCGGACAGGAACAAACTATATGATCTTCAGTGAAGCATGAAAAGAAGATCACGCTGAACTACTTTTGATTACACGACACACTAGCTTTAGGCTATGATGCATTCATGTACCAAGTTTGGTGACTATGAGTGAAAAACCTTTGAACATACAACCCAGACAACAAATATGTGATGGATGCATGCACGGACATACAGAGACACACATAAACGGACATACACATGGACGCATGGACAAAGTGATTACTATGTACCCCTGCATTTGCCACCCCACCCACCCCACCCCACCCCACCCGGCCCTCACCAGGCCCACCTGCACCACACCCAACATCTCCCCCCCCACCACCAACCACCCACCCCCTCATACACACGCTTGCACGCAGTGACACCACCACTGCTGGTATTGGCCCGACTACAACACTGGCCCAGTAACCTGCATTATCAAGGTGAAGACTGGTTGTATTGCGATCCAAAAGTGGAGATGTCCGTTGTAGACAGCTTTGCCTGTAGGCTATACACACGCTTTTGTGAAAATTTTTACTACGTCTGTGGGTTAAGAAATGGGTATATTTTTTGTGGTTGAGTGGTTTTATATAGGCGAATTTTCTTCACCGGACAGCTGTGCTTTACTAGTAGACCTAAATCAATATATGATAATTCACTACTAGAATGGTATAAGAGCATCGGCATACTGTAGACTATGTACACCTGCTGGTAAGTTAGAGTGACAGCGAATAATATATCATTAATTGATGAATTGAAAAGTAATTAATATGAATGAATGAATGAATGAATGAATTAATTAATTAATTAATTAATTAATTAATTAATGAATGAATGAATGAATGAATGAATGAATGAATGAATGAATGGATGGATGGATGGATGGATGGATGGATGGATGGATGGATGGATGGATGGATGGATGGATGAATGAATGAATGAATGAATGAATTAATTAATTAATTAATTAATTAATTAATGATCTAGAACGGAAGGGAGGGGTTGAAGGATGGGGAATGAATACATAAATGGACGGGTGGATGGGTGGGAGGGTGGGATTGGTGGGAGGTGGGGTGGCGTGGTGGGTGGATCGACCGATGGGTGGTGGGTGGGTGGGTGGGTGGGTGGGTGGGTGGGCGAGGGCGGGTGGGCGATCGAGTGGGTTGGTGGGTGAGTGGGTGGATGGGTGGGTGTGCGGATGCGTGCGTGGGTGGGTGGGTGGGTGGGTGGATGGATATGGCTGGCTGAATGGATGGATCGGATGGATGAAACTAAATTATTTATTCGGATTCAAAAAGTTGTCTGTGGTCCTAAAACAAGTGACCTCTATATATAGGTTTGAATGTACACAAATTAGCTAGGCATTCAAACTAGATCCGCGCATTCATTAATACGATTCAAAAAGGTAGAAATAAAATTGTTGGTACAATCTACAGGCCTCCTGACAGTGACAACAAACAATTCATTGAAGCTTTGAGCAGAATTCTGGATACAATACAAAAGGAAAATAAAACAGCCTACCTTATGGGTGATTTCAATATTGATCTGCAGCAACAGATATGTTGTCATACCAAAGACTTCATTAACTTATTAAATACCTACTTTTACCATCCGACAATAACTAAACCAACTAGAATAACAGAATCTAAGGCGACCGTCATTGACAACATATTCTGCAATAATATTAATCGCAATATCAGTAAAACTCATGTCGGAATTTTTGTAACTGATATCTCAGATCATTTACCTATATTTCTCCTAGAAAAACAACAAACATGCCAGAAACAATTCGAACAGGAAAAATTTAAATGCAGAGATTACTGTCAAGTCAACATTGAAACATTCAAAAGATCTATGTCAGAGGTCGATTGGAGCATAGTATCAGACATTCAGTCTTGTGAGCATGCCTACAACAAATTTCATGACATCTGCACGACTATTTTTGAACAAAGCTTTCCAATGAAAGAAAGTAAAAAATATAAGCATAACCCAACTAAACCTTGGCTTACAAGTGGATTAATAGCTGCCTGTCATACAAAACATCAGCTCTACTTAACATTTATCAAGTGTCAAACTAATTACAATGAAATTCAGTTTAAAAAATATAGAAATAAATTAGATCAAATAATAAAAACAGCTAAGAAAACATATTATCACAAGAAATTTGAACAGTCTAAAAATGACGTAAAAGAGACATGGAAAACCATTAAATCACTTTTAAACAAGACCAATACGGCACAACAGAGACAATTTCTTCACAAGAATAAGGTCATTAACGATAAATTCGAAATTGCCAATGGATTGAATGATTATTTCGTAAATATAGGACCAGAACTTTCAACCAAAATTCAATCAACATCCAAGAAATTTTTTTCTGATTACCTTACAGGCAGCTATCAATCATCATTCTTCGTTAACCCTACTAACACTGAAGAGATCTTTAACGTTCTAAACAAACTCAACCCAGCCAAAAGTGCTGGAATCGATGGTTTTAAGTGGCGCATTTATAAAACCTGTGTTATGGATATCCTTATCCCACTTAGTCACATTTGCAACTTATCCCTAGCACAAGGCATTTTCCCATCAAAAGTAAAAATAACACGTGTTACACCAATTTATAAAGCCAAGGATTCTGCTAACTTCTCAAACTATAGACCAGTCTCCATACTTCCACTTTTCTCCAAGTTACTAGAGCGCCTTATGTACAATCGACTGACAAATTACCTGGACAAAAAGTCAATTTTATACAAATCGCAATATGGATTTCGTGAGAAACATTCAACAATGCATGCAATAGCCGAAATGACAGAAAAAATTATTGAATCACTGGAAAAAACCCAAAGTATAATAGGCATCTTCTTGGACCTTTCAAAAGCTTTCGACACTATCAACCACCAGATCTTACTAGAAAAACTTGCCTATTATGGTATAAGAGGCAATGCACTCACCTGGTTCCAGAACTACCTAAGTAAAAGAACACAATGCGTACAATATAATGAGATATGCTCTGAAAACAGGCAATTAACTTGTGGTGTTCCTCAGGGATCTATTCTTGGCCCATTGCTGTTCCTTCTTTACATGAATGATCTACCTAACATATGCAAGCACATGCCATTAATACTGTTCGCTGATGACACAAATGCCTTTTGCTGCGATGACAACATAGACACCTTATACAGAAAAACAAATAAGGAAATGGAAGAAATTACTGACTGGTTTTCAATAAACAAATTATCGCTGAATGTTGACAAAACAAATTATATGTTATTTACAAATCTCAAACTAAAAAAAGATGAAATTCCAAAAATCTACATAAACAAAACAGGAATTGAGGAGGCCCTATTTGCCAAATTCTTGGGAGTATATTTGGATAAACATTTGACCTGGGCTAAACAAATCGAGATGGTAGCAGCAAAGGTGGCAAGAGGCATAGGTGTCATACAAAGAATAAAACCTTACATGACACCAGCTACAATTAAAACTCTATACTGCACCCTTGTTCTTCCGCATCTCACCTACTGTAAGGCTATCTGGACGAATACACACAAAAGCAACCTAACAAAACTACAAAGTATACAGAAAAAGGCACTAAAACTCTTTTCTAAACCAGCAAAGGGCCAGAATATATTCAAGTCAGAAAAGCTATTAAAACTAAAGGACATAGGCAAACTACAGATGTACACCATTGTAAAGGAGTTTCACCACAATACATTACCACAATCCATAGCCTCCAATTTCACACTAAGCACCGACATCCACAAACACAACACTAGGACAAAACACAATTTACACACTCAATTTACACGAACAGATATAGGAAAACGACGAATTACAATAGCAGCCACAAAACTATGGAACAGCACCAGTACAAAAATACGCGATAGCATATTAAACCTGAAATCCTTTAAGAAGATTGCCAGGGAATCTATGATCGACAAATACTAAATTAATATATTTATACCTGATGGTCACAGATTCTCTGCTAATTAATAATAATACAAGCCTAAGACATTCCACCACCACCACAACCACTATAGATAAACTAACCTAACCTAATAATTGAAGTAAGAAGTCTAAACACAAACATACTTCACAGTTTACTTTCACTACTACATACAAAAGTCCTATATAATAATAAACCACTCCAAACTAAATTTAAATAAAATGAGATAATGATGTAATTAGGGAGTATATGTATAATATATGTTTAATTAAGTCAGTAAATATGTACGAGTGTATTTAAATATTAATGCCATAAATATGTGTTTGAATGTCGTGTGTTTTATGTTTGTGCACATAGTGGCATATATCTATGTAAACATCAAAGAAGGGACAGCCCTACCCACCCACCGCTTAATGGAAGACCTATGTATTAAATACATGTATATATGACATATATATCAAAGTTTATGTCCGAACTCCACAAAACAAACCAAAATAGTCCTGGACTTTCATATCAAGGTAGCTTTTTCACCATTTTGTCACTGTGCCACTGTCTTGTGTGTCGTATATATGTCAATGTATAAATGTTGTAATGTGTGTAAGGCGTCCATCACTCAATAGGCCATGCCTTTGATGGACTGCCTGTTTAGATTATATTTATTGTATAGAAAAACCATGAAATAAAGCAACTTTGAACTTGAACGTACGATAGGTTTCTAGAACGAATTGTTCGTGGTACGAACCGTACTGGAACCACATATAACAATCTGGCAACGGCAATTTCAGGTAAAAATTCGAAACCGAAACTATATATTCTTTGAACTTTTACTGAAACTATTCTTTGCATTTTCAAACTATGTCTTTGAGAGAAAAGCCAGTAGTTTATTGACAAAGTCCACGGAATAGCCTAGTATTGAAGCATAGAGTACTAGATTTGAATTTTGTTGTCACCATTTATTTTGCCGGTGTGCATAACCGGTTTTCGAAGAAAAAAAATCGTATACTAAGGTTAAAGGTGCTTTCGAGGGTCATGTGATTTCGAGGGTACGTACTTTTGACATTCTCACGTGTGTGTCGCTTAGGTTATGTCAACAAATCATGTGTCTTTAAATAGATACAGTAATTGTAAAATCTAAAATCACTACAAAAGCAGGCAATCAAATTATTCGCACAGCCAGCAGAGGGCCAGGATGTCTTTAAAACCGAAAAAATGCTAAAACTTGAAGACATTGGAGCTGTCCAACTATACACTATCTTAAGGGACTACCATAATGGCAATCTACCCTCCTCATTATCAAACCTTTTTAGGAACAACTCCGATATACACTCACACAACCCACAAACTAAGAATAACTTACAACAAACCTATTACAGAACAATGACAGCTACACAAAAACTATCCCACCAAGCAATACAACTCTGGAACAACACAGATATAAATATACGCACTCAAATTCTTACACAAAGCTCTTTTAAACAAAATATTAAAAAAATAATCTTAGAAAGATATTAAAAATCCAAACCAATGACATGAATGCAGAAGTCACCACCATGGCAGTACAAAAACAAGTATGTACCCAGTTGCCAGGATAACAACTAGAATGTAAAATACACATCTGCAATAATAATAATGCATCCGTAATTGTTGATGTGGATGATGCAGTTGTGTATAACATTGTGTTATATATGACAATAATAATAATAATAATAATAATGCACCAAGAAATGTTGATACAAATTAGGCCGCATTGTTATATATGACAATAATAATAATAATAATATTAATAATAATAATAATAATAATAATAATGCTGCACCAAGAAATGTTGATACAAATTAGGCCGTATTATTATATATGACATTAAAAATAATAATAATAATAATAATATTGTAAACAAGATATGGATGTGTTTTCCCCATTCCCATGTGTGTGTATGTGTGCGTGCGTGTGTGTTAATTGTCTATTGTCTTAAATGTATACATGTAAATATTATATTATCTTCACCCATGATCCAACTATTACTGAATTATATGTTTATTATATGTTAAATGTAAGGGGTCCACCGCTGTATAGGCTCAGCCTTTGGTGGACTGCCTGTTGTGTAAATGTAAAATCTATGTGTTATATGAAAATAAATAATTTTGAATCTTTGAATTTTACAACACAAGTGTAAATTTTAAAAAGATGCGCTTAGAGCAAGTGATTATTTTATACATTTTGATGTCGGTGTAGTGAATAACCTGTATTTTCACTATTACCTTTTTGACCCATTATAAAAATATTGATAACTCGATAAATCATGACGTGATTTAAATGTGGATTCAACGTTGAAACAACGTCATGTGCCTGCTTGGTAGCAATAATTTATTTCTCCCGAAGCGTGGAACTAGCATGGGGTGCTTATGTAGGTTTCAGATCTAGATTGATTTTCCTCTACCCATAATGGTGATTCAAACAGGCCTTAGTTACCAAATACGATATAAATTTCAATAGTTTTTTCTATTTTCCGGTAGGCAAAACAATTATGTTCATTTTCAATACCACTTTTACCAATTTCCAAAAGAAAAACCAAGGATTTTAACTTTTTTAATGTTTTTGGTGAAATTTGCTGCTACCCAGTTGTCACGAAAAGTGAAATATAACCCGATCTGGATTTACAACTATAAATTAAGTTCTGTGTTTGTATCAGACCCGTTTATGGCATTAAAGTCGAGGACACTCCTTTTTATATCCACATCAGATAGATTAAAAATGCAATCAGATATATATTTGTTATGGGAATGGTCAGATAAGTGGCTCTTAAAATTCAACGCAGAGAAATGGAAATTCATGCGAATTAGTAAATCATCCTTAGAAGAGTACAATTACAGATTACTAAAAGATGATACACCTATAGAATTCACTAACACTGAAATAGATATTGGTGTTATCATTGATGATAAGTTGACCTTTGAAAAGCATATTGTTGATACAGTCAACAAAGCAAACGTAATCATGGGTATTATCTGGCGCACATTTGTGCATTTAGACATAAAATTGTTCAAAACTCTTTACACATCATTGGTAAGACCTCATGTCGAATATGCAAACCAGGCATTATAGAAAACATATAGACCTTCTGGAAAAATGTACAGCGACAGGAACTAAAGTAGTACCAGCCTCAGGCCTATCATACTTAAGCTATGAAGCCAGACTTAAAATACTCGATTTACCAACTTTGGCATATCGAAGAAAAAGGAGGGATATGATAGAGACCTACAAAATCCTAACGAAAAAAATATGACCCAGAAATCTGTGAATTTTTTTAGTTAAGAGAAAATCTTATAACTAGGGGTCATAGTCTAAAGTTATACAAACCAAGAGCAAGACTCGACTTGCAAAAATACTCTTTCAAACATCGAGTTACAGACTTATGGAATAGCCTACCACAACACGTAGTTGAAGCCCAAACAATATTATCTTTTGAATCTAGGCTGGATAAGTTATGGAAGACTCAACCGTTATACTATGATTACCTCGCAGTCGATATAAAACCTGATTGGTATCAGACCAACTATTAAAAACGGTACACTAATTAATACCATCAGATAAAAATTTAAATACCCAAACAACCTGTCATAACAGGCTGATAAGCCTTCTTACAGGATATAGATTATGATTGATTTGCTCAAATCATAAAAGTGACATCAATTCACCGCCTCACTAAAGTCGAAATTACGCGATTACATCGCCCTTGAAAACACATGACGCAATACTGAGATTGCATCTGTAGACCAGATAGGGGATATTTATATGCAGTAAGTTTATTTTAGGGTTTATTTTTATTTTTATGCATGTTTTATTTATGCGAATGTTTGCTAGTTACGAAATTGACAAAATTTGTTGATAAAATTCCTACTCTTATATTAAGTCAGTGAAAATGTGCTTACACCCTCAAAAACCCATTATCCGATGATATTATTATCGATAATACTGAACACAGGCCGTACACAATCTAAACCGTCTGTCCATATCAGTCTGTGCATCCATCCATCCTTACATCCATCTACCCACCCATCAAATTTGGTTTTATTTTAACATACGTCAAGTTCAAGTTCGATATTACTTATCTCATGATTTATGTACATGTAAACAGATACTACATGTAGGGCTTCACGATATACCGATATTATACCGAATACTGGTATCATAGCCATACCGGTAGGTATGATTTTGCTGATACCGAAATATCGAAATATAACATAAAACCGGTATAACCTTCTGTTAGAAAGATAATTCGCTTTCCATTAGTTACATTCCAATAATATATCTGGTTAATGCGATAAGTTACTGCTGGCTAACGCGATAAGTTATTGCTCTTCATACGGAATAATGATATTTAACGATTACATTTGAAAATTTTCTTAGTTATCCGTATCTGTCAAATTGTTGTTAGAGGCTAGGGTTAAAGTAATTGATAAATTACTACTTATAAGAGTGTAATTCACTCAAAAAAATATAATAAAACTTATTTTAATTAACCTCATAGGACTGGGGGTGGTTAAAAATAACTAAAACCTGTCTTTTCTTGCGCTAATGGTTTATAATTTCGGGCCGTTGCTTTCTAGAAAATCATAATATCAAATGAATATTTTGCGTGATATTTTATATCAATTACTACAGCCTGGCTAGTGAGCAATTTCCCGGAATTTTACAACTTTGTAGCGACCGGCCAATGGCCCAAGTAAAGAGGAACCAGCAATATCAGAAAAACTTTTCAGTCCCCGCGATCTATATTCACTTCTTATGGTGACGGGTAGCGTTATATAAAACAACAGCCCGCAAGTCCGCCACAATAAAAAGCATAACCAGCTCTAAGACATTTAGTAGATAGCTTGACAATTCTTAACTTATATGCTTTATACTGACAATTTACTGGAAATGCGATTTACTAGAAATAAGAGTTACTACGCTCAGGTTTTCCTGACATATAGTCCTGTTTTCTCGATCGCTCCAAAGCAATGAACCACTTAAATATCGGGTGGTATTACTCTCAGAACCTTCCAGTAATAATATATTGGGTCATATAACCCATCAAAGTTGGCACTGAGATATTGCCTTACTGCGTTTAAAAGCAGCACAGTGACTAGATTTTTCGTTCCGCCATGAGCCATCAATATTGATTGTGAGAGTCGCACAGAGATTGGTTGAAATAAATCATGTGATTAATTTGTTATGAATGACAACGAGGCACGTGATCAAAATTTTACTACGATAGTAATTTTCATTCATGACTAATGACATCGGATGTCCCGTGAGCCAATCAGAAACTACGACTGCGCATTATCGATTATTATTAAGTACGAATGCGCAGTCGCGCGAGACAGTTCTCATTGCTGGTGAATTAGCAGACCATAGGCTCACTAGTGACATAATTTTTATTGTTGAAATTACTAACCGGGATCGTGGCGTTCTGTAAGAATGGAATGTTTATGTTACCAGACGGTTGTACCGGAGCTGATAATGCAATCTACTGGCCATTGACAGATAGAAATTGCGCTAGAAAAGTATTTTTTCCCAAAAATAACAGGTTGCCCGATATACGAGATTGACGTTACCACCATATTTTTCACTTTCCCCTGGCAAGCGTTAAGTTCATCATCATCATCATCATCATCATCATCATAATCATATTCTCGGGACATAAGCCACCAGAATACAGCAGTATTTTCCTGTGATATCGTTATCGTCACCCAAATGTCAATACTGCCCAGCCCTAGTGTTATAATGGCTTGGTTGTACCACGGCACGGAGATTTGCACGATTCCTGGCGGCTTCGTCCCATTGCAATTTCGTCGTATAAGGCACGCGTTTTTGTGGACAGTTTATTTATTATTCTGGCACATACATGTACATCAATACAAGTACAAAAGTAGCCAGGAAAATATCCTACGTCTTTGACTCATAGCAATGACATTTGTCAGTCAAATATCAACAGTCTTAGTTGTTCACAGTCTCACTGGGCGACTTTATTTGGGATGAGATTGTCACTGGATACCGGTATCTCGTGAGCTCGACACGAAGTGGTTGTAATTTCGTGGCAAATTCAAATCATTTGTACGGATGATTTGGTTGAATTTCAGCCGTTTTGGGATATGATTTAACTGAAGACAGTTAATATTTAGCGTTTAATATCAGGATTCATATCAGGATTCGTATAATTTATTGGTTTTATTGGGGAAATTTGCATCAACTGTTTCAGGAGCACTTATATAGGCCTACTTCGTATGTATAGGAAATACGTTGACTATGGAATCGTACCACTGGAGCCTCACTCTATAGTGTCCATCGTAATAATACCGGTATTAAAGGTATACCGGTATGGAAATTGATACCATAACTGGTATTCATTTTTCCAATACCGTGAAGCCCTAACTACACGTCTACAGGCAGTTCATCCAAGGCAATGTCTATAAAGTGATAGACCCCTTATAAATATACATCACACTACATTAGAAACAAGAGACACACAAAGAGGACAACAATAAAAAGCATTCACATAACTTACAATACATGAAAATACATATGAAGAAATTAACATGTACTGTTTGCGGTAAAACATGTTCGGGTGGATGTGCTTGCCATGGTTGATTATAATACATATCATACCATATTTATGTATCATCATTAATTCTTAGGCCAGACCAGTTTTATGTTTCGCCCTACGAATATTCCAAGCCAAAAGACGCGATCGGAGATGGGAAATTTATTTTTTCTAAAATAATGCACAATTTGAGGCTCAGATGCTTTAAAGCTATTAACCCTTTCCTCATGTTAGTTGTCATGATTGATCAAGAAAATTAAGCACAGTTTTCTCAGTGAGCATCTATTTGTAGGGATTCCAGTAGTAAATCTTCGAAAATAGTCTTCTATTGGCATGCAAATGTACTTTTCTCATGACTATTGCAAAACCATTTTGACCGGCTTGATCATTAAATGGTTGGTTAACACAGCTGAAGAGAACAACTAGTTAGAGAAAATTCTAAAGAATTCCGAGTCTATATCTGGAAAAATTAAATTAGGAACGTTTTTTGTACAGCAAAAAAACAAATTGGTATAACCTTATGCTATAAGTAACATTAGTATTATTGTGATCACCAACATAATCATTAACATAATTAATTAATTAATAACACTGTTGTTGTTGTTATTTTTGTAAAAAGCTTGTAAGATGCTATGTTGTCCTGACGCTAACGGTTAGTGTCCGTTGAGTCTGGATGCCGATGCACTGTTTGCGCGTTCCTTTTATAGTAATCTTGTACCCGATTGTACCCGATCATATGTGTATGTACCCGGATTTGGTAGATACATCCCATTGTTTGTTGTCGTGTTTGTACCCGACTTGATGTGTACTTGTACCCGATTTGGTGACAATTTTTGTTTATTGTGTATCCGAGTTTTGGTGTACCTAAGTGTTTGTGTTTTGGTGTACCCGAATGTGTACCCGAATGTACCCGGTTTTGGGTAAATTCGTACCCGAAATGTGTAGTTTTATACATCGGGTTTAAGGGATAGATCTTTAATAAAGGTTTATAGCGGCATTGGTCCATTAGTGAGTGGGCCTTTCCATATGTGATCCAGACTCATGGCGTTTCGTACCCATGTTTGGGTTATACTCATCAGAGGAAATGTGTAGACACTTTGTCACAGTAGTTTTTACTGGGATGTGTATATTCGAAAAATCATTTTATAGTAGTTAAGATGATAAAGTTTTTATCATGCTGTAGTTTTTAGAAGAATGCGTGTGGTGTTAGGATGGCTGTGTGCCATTTTTCTTACCTTAAAGTTCATCAAGTATATGTTGCAGGGCGATTGCCCCCAGCTCGTTCTCCCAAATGTTGTCGTCGTCTGGGGAGGATCGTCCAGGCAGTTGTTAAGGATGTCTGCCTGGTAGTCCTCCTCTGCGTTTGGGCCGGAGACGCCGCTGTCGGGGCTGTTTCGCCCTGGGCTAAAAACCGGGGTGGCGGTTGCTGGTGTAGAAGGCCCGTCTGTGGAACTGTTGTATTCAGGGCTAGAAAGCGGTGCTGAGTAGGTGGTGATTGGTGATGTGGGTGGGCTGTCGTATTGTTCTGTGGAAGATGTGGGTGATGTTGATCTGTAGTCTGTTGGTGCACTGGGTGAAAGTTGTCTTACTAGGCTCTGTGATGGGTGAGGCTCAGGTGTAAATATGCGTGTGGTGTCCTCCTCTCGTGCGGCCTGGATGTGTTCCGCGCTCACCTTACGGTGAGGGTTGTGTAGGCAGATGATATTTTTCTGTGCTTTTGTTGAGAGGTCGTGTAGCGTGCGTAGGTGTGTTTTGAAGTCCCTGGTTCTTGTGGAACTCTGGCTGTACTCGAGGCACCACCAGAAGCCTTGCTTTAAATGGACCACACGGTTGTGGCGCACTAAACTGGTCCTCCAAGCAAAATTGGCGGCGCACTTTGGGCACTGGTGTCGATTCATTAGTGTTTACTTCTGAACTGTAATTACTACTAATGTTATGAAGTTAAAATCGTTAAATTGTTTGTAACGCTGGGGAAGTCAGTGTGACGTGATGCAGGTGTGACGTAGTAGTGATTACGTCATAGGCATCTCCAAGGGGGGAGCGTGGTGACAGGTAGCTAATTATTGTATTTATTGTACTACTTTCAGGTAGAGATTGTCACCAATCAGCGTGATTAATTCCAATTGGGTCCATGCTATGTAGCTGGTGGATCCAGAATTTCTCGCGTTCCTTACGGATAGACGTTGCTTCCGTGGATTCAGGATCGCGATGGAACACCTCGATGATTCTGTAGTTGACTGAAGAGATGTTGTGATTGGGGAGATTGAAGTGAATGGTACTGGTGTGTCTTTCTTGTTTTTGATGTCCCTAAGATGTTCTTTAATCCGTATTTGGAATTCACGTTTGGTTTCACCAATGTATTGTTTAGAACATGTATTACACGTTATTAAATAAACCACATTCATTGTGTTACAGAATGTTTTTGTGTTGGTATGATAGTTGAGCCCAGTGTGTGAGCATTTGAATGTGCGTTTTTTGTCCATTTGTTGACAGAATGCGCAATTGTGTTTGTTGCATGGAATGGCAGGGTTGATGATGTTTCTGCCTTGAATGCCAAAAGTTTTTGCATCCGTGAATTTGGCCGTCATTAGTGTGTCTTTGAAGGAGGGATTCCTTCTGTGACCAAATAATGGCGGTTCCTGGAATGTTGCCCTACATTTAGGGCTACTCTGTAGTTGGTCCCAGTGGCGTAAGATAACATTTTTAGCTAGTTTGCTATGCGGGTGGAAATCCATAATGTATGGGATGCGAGTTGAAATTTGTTTTTGTGTGTTGGGTGAGAGTAGATTTTTCCTTGTTTTTTCAAGGGTTCTGGTGAGACAGTTTTCCAGATCTTTTTCTGGGTAACCGCGTATGACATAATAGTGTATTACGTCATGCGCATGTTTGAGGAAGTCAACTGTTGTTGTTGTTGTTGTTGTTGTTGTTGTTGTTATTATTTTTATTATTTTTTAACATCATCATGTTAATTATAGTCAACTGTCCCTAATTGTCATGATAGATATAATTATGTACATCAGAAACATCATTAATTTAATTTGTGTTTTTGACTGGATACATCTGCCCTGTAACAGCCATGGTGGTCTTTGCATCATAGCCCTTGAAGCACTGTTGAGCGGATATTAGGATTTTGTTATTAATTAGTAGATGAGAATAGGTGTCTATTTTGGCTACAATGCTGGCCTCATGGCGGGTGTATCTTCTCTATCTATGTTTGGCAGCATTGTTACCAAAATGAGTCACATATTGTATTGCCAGCTTAAACCATACCATGCTTCTAGATAGGCTTGCGCTATTTTTCGATTTAATCTCAGTTTGATTTATTTTTTAAATCACAATTTTTACGATGTAATTGAGGAAAAATCCGACAATCGGAAAAATTTCATGTTTGTTTAAAATCTGAAGTGTACTTTTCCGACACATTTTAGCAGTACATGTGTACAATTGTAATGGATTCACTCCTGTGTTTATTGTGTTTTAGCCTATACATAGCCTCCCTTCTCAGTACTCTATATTGCTTGCTGGTAGAGATGGATTCTTTGTCTAGTGGTGGTGGTGGTGGTGGGGCTCGTGATGGTGGCGCTCATCGTGCTGTTAGTGGTAGTGGTGTTGTGTTTTGTGGTGGATGTACTTGTGGTGGTGGTGGTGGTAGTCGTGGTGTTGGTGGTCTGGTGATGGTTTAGTCCGAGACTGCTCTGCCTCAGCCTGCCCCTGAGACAGATATTTGGACAGACTGACCTGGTCCAAATATCTGTCACAGGGGCGGGTTGAGTCAGAGCAGAGTCGGACTAGTGGTTGGGCTGCTCTTGATGGTGGCAGCTATATAATGGTCGTGGGGTGGTTGTGGTAGTGGTGTTGTTGGTGGTAATGGAGGTTGTGGTGGTGGTGGTGGTGTGTGTTATAATATTTAACCCTTGCAATATGACAATATTCCCAAAAGACCAGGGGACACCCACTAAAACTGTCCAAATCCCACTCAAGAACCAAACTAAGACAGCACAGTTTCACCGAGTGAGTCATTAACACATGGAACGCACTACCATCGCATATCATTTCATCACCAACCCTCAACACATTCAAAGCAACCCTAGACACACACCTCAAAGCTACAGATACCATGTACGTCACTAAAGCGCTAGAAGCAGAGCGGAGATCTGGTCATATAGTCCAGTAGGATCTACGACCATAAATCATCCTAAGTGTATATATATATATATATATATATATATATATATATATATATATATATATATATATATATATATATATGCATGGAAAATAGTACGTGTATTTAATACATTTATTATCAGCCGACTCATTACAAAATGTAAATGTAATTACATGTATATACCAATGGGAAAGAGATCGACCTTGACTCTACTGCGAGAGAGGCAAGATCTATTTTGCTTGTGGGTGACGTTGGAGAATATTCTTCTCTGGGTCTCCAAACGGACATTTTTCAAGACCACGACAGAAGCTTTTTTTGGCTGATATGAGTGTTAAAGGGTTAAAATAACATATGTGGCCAACTTCTGAAATTTCTTGATGTGGTCGAAGCAAAGCTAATGTGTACGTTAAGGAGCTTGAATATGACAGCCAGAACTAGCTCAAATAATTAAATATCCATTCCATATTTCAATAGATGGAAGTAACCCTGATGATGCAGATTACTGGGCCAATACCAGCCCAGTAACCTGCATTATCATGGAATGCCACTGGGAGTAATGTTATGGTTATAAGAATAAGCCACATTAGAACTGGCAATGATAATGGGAAACAGCTCATTTAGGATAATTTCAGTATGCTAGTATTATAAAAACATATAAATTTATTCTAAAATAATAAATATTTGTTATCCCCTTGAGTATATTGGTGCTGTAGCTCAACAAATCTTACTAGTAAATGTAGGGGTGGGTGGGCTGTGCATGAATTCAATGAAATGTTTGCATCGCTTGCATCATGGCACAATGCAGTCTTTATAGATAATACTGAATTGTTTACAAACCAGTATGGCGAAGCAAATGAAGAGCTCTTCAGGAATCACATGCATCCCAATTGCCACGGTGTATGAGTACTTTCAGAAAACATAACAAACTGTCTTGAAATTAACCACTATCCTGTTCAAGATTCTTTAGAGCTAAGAAGACAACATCAAAGAACAATGCATTAGACCGTCAACTGTCTGCTTCTGAAGTATCCAAACCATTAACACTAAGTAATCGATACAACAATATATTAGATGAATACATAGCTCCAAATAACCGTAATGAAATCAATCCTACCCATGAACTACCCTCTACTGCATCCAGGAGCAAAACTAAAAGCAAAAATACATACTGGACATGCTCAAGGCATAAGTTGTTCAGTTTCTAAGGCACCAACAACATTGTCAAATTATTATCCACACGCGTGCAATCAATATGTTACTATTTAGGTAAAGTGAGCCTATAAAAGGTAAAAGGCCTATATACGCTTTTTCTCGTCAAGAATGAATGCTTAGCAAACGGCGTGTATGTTTAGTTGACAGATTTGTGCATTTGTTTGAAATGCATTGGTCGACACACGGTACCTAAGCGAAATATTTCCTCCATGCAGGCAAAGCGTATTGACCATATATACTTACTTTACTTAGATAGTAATACAGAGCGCCATGTGATTCTATGGACAACAATTTGATAACGTTGTTGGTGCCTTAGTCAGCAACAACTAATTGCAGTCAAATTGCTCTTCAAATCTGTAGAAAGTGTTGACTGAAATTTATGATGATTATTTTAGAATACATAGACTGAAAGCTGTTGCAGCAACACTTCAATAAAATTTGTATCAAATATATAGCAGATCGTAATTGCATTATATACTAATTATTTTGACAACAATTTGACTGAATGTTGGTGCTGTCAATGATAGCAACAACTTTCACGCAAATTACTGTGAATGTATATAAAAGCGTTTTCCTATTTTCTCCCGGACATTGACACACTTTCTCTGAAGACTATTTAAATACAGACTGTGGAATGCACTGCTGTGAATACGCCCTACGTGCATGCTTACGCTTCCAGAGCTGGAGGACAAATGACTATTTGCACGTGCAAGCAGGTTGGTTTTGTTTGAGAAATCCTGGCTTGTGCAGCCAATAGACTAAACGAATATGGCGTCCAATAGTTCCAACGATTATGAAGTCAGGGCATTACATGCTGGGTAGCATTGCATGCTGGGTAAATTGAACAGGCATCTCATATCTCGTGCAAAAGTGTCTATATTTAATGGACCATGAGAGCTTTAATCACAGTGCATCTCGATTGCTCATAAATAAAAATAGAACATATAAAAAATATAAGAAAACAAAGGCACCAAGTGATTATGGTCTCTACCAAACTGCATGAAATAAAGCAACATGGTGTGTCAGAGAAGCACAGCTGTCTTTCGAACAGTGAGTGGCTTCAGAATAGAAAACTAATCCCAATTCATTTTGGAATTATGTCAAAAGTAAAACTACACTTAGGGAATCAATAATCAGTTTGAAAGACCCAATGAATGGTTCATTATCCACAAGTGACAAAGGCAAATCTGATATTCTAAATAACTTCTTTGCCAATGTATTTACGACCGAAAATGTAGACTCAGTTCCAATTGTGTCCCTCACAAGTAAGAAACCTGTTTTAGCAGACATAAGAGTAATACCTACTGCTGATTTCCCCTGATTTTTACTTCATTATAAGATACTTGTAATGTGTATATAAATTATCAGGGAGATTTTACATCCTGTTGTGTTTTATTTCAGGCATTTGATTGAAGCACTATGAAGATTGACATCCATAATCATATCCTGCCAGAGAATTGGCCAGATCTGCAGAAGGTGAACAAAATAAACCGTTTTTCAGGGTGGGAAATGGAGGGATACAACCTGTCAATCAAGTATCTGATGTCATGATCAATGGACCATTCCAGTTTTAGCTATGCCACACCCATCTCTAGCTAAGCTCCACCCATGCTTTGCCCGTGTTGGAATCGATGGATCCCTGAACTCTATGAATCGCAATTTCCAGAAAACTACAGGTAAGCTGGCAAATACTTTGAAACTAATTTGACTGGGTGTTGTTGATGCCTATGGCCCAGTCAAATTAGTTTCAAAATATTCAACAGCATGAGTATTAAATAGTAAAACATACAAGTTGTACAAGAATGCTTAGTCCGTCACCAATTATGCGTTCGTGATGAACTTGCCTACACATCACATAGTTGATTGTGACATCATATGATTTATGGATAAACTGGAATTCTCCATTGTGTCACTTGTTAGCTGACTTCACAATCAGATGGCACAGGGACATCTTGAAAGTGGCAAATATCCATCACAAACATCTCTGAATTGTATCTCTGGTAAATTTACAATTTAATAAACATTGTTTTGAATATTTTGAAACTATTGTGTCTGAGGGCTGTTTCTGTCTTTGGCAGGCAGCAGCTCCATGTCCTACTAGTTAAATTTATTTTAACCTCGTCAACCGATTACAAGGCTCGAAATATATCGGGGGACAGTGTGCCATTTAAATTAGGTTGCCTGACGGTACTTCCAGGTTGCCCCATTTCTGTCAATTCTGTTGAAAATATGTATTGTTGTAAGATAATACAGACTACAGAATCCTTGTAAATACCAACTCAAGCATTATAGTAACTCTTTATCCCTCATATCAGCCAAAAACAGATTCTTTAGTGGTCTTGAGAAATGTCCATTTGCAGACCAAGAGAAGACTCTTTTTGAAACTTTGTCACTGGAATGACTGGCTCGATATCTCTTGGTCTGCAAATGGACATTTTCTATCAGAAAATTGAAATTTTCTTGACCAAATTTGAGTGTGAAAGGGTTAAGACTAAATAAAATAAATACTCACCATGAGTACATATACAGGCCGTGAAAGTAACTCATTATCTAGGTTGTTCCCAGGCACCATCAACTTTCAGTCAAATTGTTTTCAAAATATTTAGCAGGTCTAGTGATATAACCCTTGGAATATGTTGTTTGCAAAAACTCGGCAGTCAGACGGTTAAAAGAAAATGTTACGTTAAAAAGCGAGCACTGACTCACTTGCCATGTTACGTTAAAAAGCGAGCACTGACTCACTTGCCATGTTACGTTAAAAAGCGAGCACTGACTCACTTGCCATGTTATGTTAAAAAGCGAGCACTGACTCACTTGTCATGTTATGTTAAAAAGCGAGCACTGACTCACTTGCCATGTTACGTTAAAAAGCGAGCACTGACTCACTTGCCATGTTATGTTAAAAAGCGAGCACTGACTCACTTGCCATGTTATGTTAAAAAGCGAGCACTGACTCACTTGCCATGTTACGTTAAAAAGCGAGCACTGACTCACTTGCCATGTTATGTTAAAAAGCGAGCACTGACTCACTTGCCATGTTACGTTAAAAAGCGAGCACTGACTCACTTGCCATGTTATGTTAAAAAGCGAGTACTGACTCACTTGCCATGTTACGTTAAAAAGCGAGCACTGACTCACTTGCCATGTTACGTTAAAAAGCGAGCACTGACTCACTTGCCATGTTATGTTAAAAAGCGAGCACTGACTCACTTGCCATGTTACGTTAAAAAGCGAGCACTGACTCACTTGCCATGTTACGTTAAAAAGCGAGCACTGACTCACTTGCCATGTTACGTTAAAAAGCGAGCACTGACTCACTTGCCATGTTACGTTAAAAAGCGATCACTGACTCACTTGCCTTGCTTGCGATATGGTGCATGAGTAGCTTGTGAAAAATCCTATTTGTGAATGTTTACTGCTTTTCTGGCCATGTCTGGCCACACTGACACACTGTGATTGTGCTTTGGCAGAATCCATCCATAGTTATTGCTTCTGAAAAACAATATCCGGCTGCTGAATAGCTTAACCCAGTGTGTGTGTGCGTGCGTGCATGCGTGCGTGCGTGCGTGCGTGCGTGCATGTGTGCGCGCGTCTGGGTGTGTGTACATGGGTGTGCGTGTGCGTGCATGCCTGCCTGTGTCTGTGTCATCTACGGAAGGGGGTGGCCATGGACATTAGCATTGATTTTTTAGTTCCTATCACTTGGGAACTTAAGTCACTTTTCACTGTGATTTGACTGTATTTTTCAGCGCTATGGTTATGGTGGTTGGATGCAAATCAAACATCAGTGTGACGGGAAAGCTCATATGATCCGAGACAATAAGTTGTTTCGCGTGATTGATTCAAACTGCTGGTCACCAGAGACACGAATTGAAGATATGGACAACACAGGTAGCATGCCTCTGTCATCATTTATCTTAATACACGGATCCATTTCCAACTATGCCCCGCCCATTTCTAGCTAAGCTCCACCCATGCTTTGACCATGTTAAGACCAATTGAACCATGAATTGCTAGAATCCCAATATGAACGTAACTATACAAGTAAGCTGTTCCATATTTTGAACGTAATTTGTCTGGGTACTGTTGCTACCTATGGCTACAGTACCCAGTTAAATTACTTCTCAAAATATGCAACAGACTAATAAATAGGAAAGCCATACAATTAGTTCACTTGATGGAGATACGTCATTGATTACGCATTGTGATTGTGATGTCACATGTGAGGTAATTGATTATGACATCATATACTTGAGTGACAAATCAGATCTATCCATTGTGGTTGTTGGTCGCCATGGGCCGGAATTATATTTGGCCATAAAACTGGATCTTTTAGACATCCATTTTTTACTACTCTTAAAAATATTATCAAAATTAATTTAGTACGCTTATAAAACTCAGACCAACGACATCTTTTAATCATGACATCAGTTGACGTGACATCAGTTGAGATAATGACATCATACTTGATTGACAGCTCATATCTAAGTTTTATGTCATTATTTTGATATCGACAGGTGTCACAGTACAAGCCCTGTCCACCGTACCTGTTATGTTCAGTTACTGGGTAAGTATTTATCCCCACATGTTTTTAAAAAATGGCGTGGGTATTGCAATTACCTCTGTTTGGCTGGCTGGCCAGCCGGCTATGTCCTCTGAAACCATTTGCTGGATGGAATTTATCCAAATTTATTTTAAGTGTGTTATCAATATGATTGAAGATTGCTAGACAAGGTTTACATTAGGTGCCTGATTGACTCAAAATTTAATCCATTGGGTGTGTTATGTGGTTGATCCCTATTGCTCTTATTCTTAATTTGCTGAATATTTTGAAAACAATTTGACTGAAAATTGTTGGTGGCGCTTAGCCACCAACAAATTTCAGCCAAATTGTTTTCAAAATATTTAGCAGTGTCAAACGATATAACCCTTGGAATATGTTGTCTGCAAAAATTCAGCAGTCAGTCGGTTAGATAGTAAATCCATCAAAGACATACAATTCGTACACTTAACAAACTATTCAATATTCATGACTGCTAAATATATGTACATCATTCAGTAAGGATATTGATCGTGACATCAACCTACATTTGTAGTAATTGATTATGACATTATATACTAGAGTGACAGATCAGATCTATCCATTATATGGGCATTCACATTATCACAGCTCATATTAGTCCATTTGAGTATAATGACGCCTGGATTATTTATTGTTTTTATACACAACTTTTCAAATCCAGCAATCTGGTCGGATTAACAGCGAATCTGGCTGCAGTCTGTATAGTAAAAAAAAGTAAAAAGAATAATATCTGGCAGGATAATAAATTTGGTGCATCCCTAGTTCTCCAAACCACCGCAATGGCCGATTTTGTGTATTTCTGGTCATGCAATTCATTTAATACAGGGATCCATTTCTATCCATGCCCTGCCAATTTCTAGCTACATGTGGCCTCCATCCACTTCATATGTGCATTGAATAAATGTTAACACTGAGTCAGGTTAGAAATCATTGTAGTTTTCCGTACTGAGTGCTAAGTTGGCACTAGCAACAAGTATACGACACACATACACGGCGCCATAGCCCAAAATCATTAAGCGTATTGTGATCAGATCTAAAAATGTAATCTAAGATCACTAGAGATGAAAAAGACCATAAAGGAACCTAGAATGCTCATAAAGGACACAGGACCAGGGAAGAAGGATAAAAAACTGATGGGAGATGAAAGTTTGGCTGAAAACACGTCCCGATCATGATTGGCTCGCGTGTGTCCCAATGGAGGAATCCAGTTTCTCCTTCGATCAATACTTACCAGTACATTACTTATTGAATAACAGCTCAACTGAAGCTGTGCACTAGGAATCTAGATTTAGAAAGCTCTACCGGCTCCTGGAACCGTGTATCCGGTTCCCAACAACCAGGTACCCGCCTGCCAGAGACGCCATTCTTGTTTGCATAGCAACAAGAATTACAAGCTTTTTGTCTCAGGAGAATTCTTAGTTTTCTGTGTGTTTTTTCTGTGCTTTGTGCCTGTTTCTTACCTCTGGATTAACTAGATTAATAATGGATAGCGCCACTGAACCTCATGTCATATTCTTTCATATTATTTCTCTAGTTATATGGAAACTTATGTCTCTGAAATTTCGTCTGTGTTGCATGTCCCATTTTCTGAACCCCAGAACTGGGACGTGTGGTTACAATGAAATATGTCAGATAAGATCGCCTCCTTTAAATCCCAACGCCGATCGGGCAGTAATATAAAAGATTAGGCATTTGTCTACAGTTTTTTAACACTAAAATCAGCTTACGCCATTCATTCCTGTGGACCAAGCGGGTGACGTCACACCCTTTTATTGCTCGGATTATTTGGTGAAGGAAATGTTTCATTAATTCACGCATGTTATTCTTGGTAGCTGTGTGTGCATTTGTACCAGATATATATATATTTTTACTAGGCCAAACCAGATGATACGTTAGATCTCTGCAGAATTCTCAATGACGACATGGCATCCATTATCAATGAACAACCAGGCAGATTTGTTGGACTGGGTACTCTCCCAATGCAGGCACCAGAATTGGCAGTCAAAGAACTGAAACGCATTCGGTATGATTTGGGTAGGCTTCCAGGTTTTTATGTTGTGTGCTGTGAAATGTTTCGACCCATACATTAGACCATTTATTATCCTTTCTTACCAATGTTCGATGTGACTTATTAGCTGACGTCACAATAAAAATGGCATACGTCTGTACCGAAAATCGAAACATCTGTCACTGATGTGCGCAAATTGTATGTCTTTGATGAATTTACAATTTAGTAAGCATTCCATTGGCAGCAACAGTTGCCAGTCAAAATAGTCTCAAAATATTCAACACCTTACCTGTAAAATTATCTTGAAATTTCAGATTTTGGAAATGCAGGGCTCAAAGAAGATAAATCGGCTCCAACATGTGTAAAGAAGTGGGAGGAGCTTAGCTAGAAATGGGCGGGGAAAAGCTAGACATAGGAATGCACCTGTTTGTATGTATGTATGTGCGTGGCGGCCAGGCTTTAGAATATCCTCTACCTTTTAGCTCATCTGGCAAGAAATTGGCTGAGTAAGCTTATGCCATGGCAACTGTCGGTTGTCCGTCCATCCATCAACTTTTGCTTTAAAGCATATCTCCTAACATTTGGTTGATAATGTAGTGGTATGATCCAGAATTATATTCAAATTTTTGATGGGTTAGTTTGTCCGGTAGCCATAGTGGATTTTTCTGAAAATTTTCTGGAAATCATTTGAAACACAACTCCTTAGTCAATGACTCAGTGTCAATGGAACATGGGTGGATAGAGTCTATGACACTAAGCTTCAAGAGGTTTAAACAGAATTTTGATTAGTCAAATTTTTTGGTGGCCATCTTGTATTTTCTGAAAATCTTGCAGCTGATATGCTTTGGCACAAATTTCAACACAACAAAGGAAGCGGTGTTGCAAGATGATTTCCAAATTTTGGCCAAGATCTGGATAAAAGAACTCTGATCCGGATCGAATCAAATTTTCGATCTATTGAGATTTTGGAAACAGCCGGTCAGATTTGGCTGAAATATTTACATAAGAAAGGGTGTGTGTACCCTAAGATTCCCCAATGTTGTACATGATCTGGACAATCTGAAAATGTCTTACAATATGACAAGCACAGGAGAGCGAGGGTTCACAATCTCACATTCAGTGTTTCTCATGGCATCTAAATTTTGGAGGTCCCAAGGACCCCACACCCTGAAATCTTGGGATCCCTAGCTGAAATCTTGGGGTCCCAAAACTCAAATTTGTAGTTCCCAAGCAGTATTATCGCCTCCATACTAAAATTAGAGGTTACATGAACTCACAACTATGACTTATGTATGTCCCATGCTAGATTTGGTAGGTATTTGTATGCAAAAGCCCATAAAACTACTTATTTAACAATCGTACAGGATTTTCAAGAGTCCCATGGGACCCACTGCCATTACTTTTGGGGATCCCAGGCTGAAGTTTGGGTACCGTATTCCACCTAATTGAAGCCTATGCTCTGTTAGAAGCCCACCCCCCTAACTCAGCAGATTGTATAGGAAAATCTTTTTTAAGAGAAAAGTTGTAAGAATAGAGTGTATAATAATAACAATCGTGCCACAGGGTGTGTCTACTTCACACCAATCTCTGCCTTGATAAATTTCCGGCCCCTCTAGAAGTTAATACAGGCCTCGGATTTATAAATCTCGACCACCTATTAGATTAATACTAATAGTAGGCCACATATGTTCAAGATATAATAAAGTTTATTCCACACTTTTGTAGTCAAAATGCGCGTAAAACAGTCTTGGCGTGATTAAATACCTTCCTTATAAATATGTTTTAGACCAAATTTATGTACCAAACAAGCAGTATTGCACATCAATTTTGTAACGCCGATCAACATTAAATGATCCAAAATATAGCCGGCTTCTTATATTGGTGAGCCAGCAGCTCTTTTGCGATTGGAGGCGGCATGTTCTCGCGAGATATTATACGCTAACAGGAGTTTATCAAACGGGTACCCGTTATTCAGATCAGTATGATACTCAGTTCCTATTGTGCAATGATAATTAATATATAGATATTTTCGAGCTCCGAGTCCCCGATTCCAGAATATTTATATCCGAGTACTCGCTCTAAAATAAACTCTTCAAGGATACACAATATTTAGGCCCTCAAATCAAATAATTTCACTTCCCCGCTGATGTTTTGAGGTATACATTAAACATAGGCGTAGACGGTGGGAATTGTTATGGGAGAAAATGCGTTGAATTTCCGTGGTATTAGTTTTAGAAACTCTAAGATAAGCCCTTTCTCAGAGATGTTGGGTTAGAAATTGAACACCTCTTGTCCTAATAGAAGCTTAAGCTTCAATTAAGCGAAATATGGTATATACCCTCAAAAGGACCCTTATCAAAATCACTGCTCACATTGCTCTTGTTTGGTTTCTTACAGGCTTTGCTGGTATACAGATTGGCTCACATGTTAATGAGTGGAATCTTGACTCACCTGAACTATATCCAGTTTACCAGGTAAGAATTAACCCTTTGATACTCAAGATAGGTAAAGCAAGAGTTTTGCAAAGTCAATGTCCTTTTGCAGACCAGAATATTTTTGAAAATTTACCACTGGAGTGACTGGCTCGGTGACCGAGCCAGTCATTGTTGTGGTAAATTTTCAAAAATGGTCTTTACCTGCAGATGGACATTCCACAAGACCACTGCCCAATTTGAACAACTTGACCATTAAAATGTTAAACCAGTATTAGCAACATGTACGCACATCAAGGGAGATAACTCTCTTGCTGGTTTAAACCTGTGTTAAGTGAGATTTTTAAGATGAAACCAAATGGTACAGAGCCTGAGCATCTGCTGTAGGCACCTTAAATATATGCATTTCCTAAACATCCCTACATCGCTCATATGCAGTAGCAGTTTAATGTTGACTTTCTGTGTACCATGTGATTGTCTAAGATCCACACAATTTTGGAGAGGCTTATACAATATATGTGGGCCTGTATATACTAGAAAGAATGCTGTGTCAGAAATTTCTGATTGGAATTCTTGGGTCGTAATTTCATGGGCTGAGGAATGAGGGTTATTAATTAGAAATAGTATTCATTTGTAGATCCACAAATCCAATCCGCAATTGGAATGTGAACTGATAGGTAGCCATAATACTATTTCTAAATCACTGTCTGTCTTGCTGTCCGGAGCTGTATCTAAAAAAAATTGATGTGATTTGGATCAAATTTTAAGACAAGGAAGGAACTTGCAATTCAAGAGGATTTCCAGACTGTGTTTGTGATCCAGATAAGAGAACCCAGATCTGGATCGGATAAAATTCTGGATTTGTTGATATCTTTGAAACTACTTGTCCAATTTTGCTCAAATTCTAGTACATGAAAGGTATGACCATACACTAGGATTCCACAACTTTGGGCATGAGCCAGGAAAATCACCCGAAGTTTGGAAAATCCTTATAAATCTGGAAAATCTGAAAACATTTTACAATGTGACAAAAATGGGATTGGGAGGATCTGCAATCTCTGATTGCTCTTGTTCCAATTTTGTTCATTTTCGATAAAATGAAGATTACAAGCGCAAATCAGGGAATGTAAACCCTTGTCTTTCTATTTCATTTTTCTTCAAGATTTTTTTTCATGAAGCATTGACGGTATATTGGCCAATCGTAAATTAACAGTACACCAAATCTTGTTAGCATTTTAGCAGAATTATATCAGTACTTTCCAAAATACAGCCGTGGATAAACAAGCAAACAGACACATGCTTGTTCTGCTATGGGATGAGGGTATTTAATTAGAAATATTATCTTTAATGGTAAAATTTTGTCGAGTTAATTCCAGTCAGTTTTTTCCAGTGATAAATTTTCAAAAATTCTTCTCGTTTCCTGCAAATGGATCTTCCGCAAGACCACTGCAGATGCCGGTCTTTCCTAGCTTGACAATTAAAAGCTTAATTTGTCAAAAATAATCTTTTTCCTTTGCAAATGGAAATTTTTGGGGGAGAATATTGATATGTCCTTGAACGAAATTGAGCATTAAAACGTTAGATCGAATAAGGAGAAATGTATCATAATACATGTGGGCATATGACATCATGCGTGTGGGCATATGACATCATGCATATGGACATATGACATCATAGCCATACACTCATTATTGCAATTATAACTCTTTGACATTCAAACTGGCCAAAAACGCTTTCGTATCTCCTGACTAACTCCATCCATGATGCTCTTGTTGAGAATTTTTACTTTTTCATATAGCATGCGGCATACGAAAAAAAAGCTACAGTGGTTGCATGGTTTCTGCAGTGGTCATGAGAAATTCCCATTTGCGGATCAAGGCAACTATTTTTGGAAATTTACCACTGGAATGACTGGCTCGGGCCAGCTAAGTAGGCCTACTTATCTGTGTGTGTCATTTTGTGTTTTCAGGCGGCACAGGAGCATGACTGCGCAATATTTGTTCATCCCTGGGACATGGAGATGGGTGGACGGATGAAGAAATACTGGTTACCATGGCTGGTCGGTGAGTAAACACTGCTCAGGGATATCATGGGCGTCTAGTAACTAATAACGGCAATCACGTATAGGCTTTCTCTGATCAGGTATTGATTCAGTCTAAGAATCAGTAAGCAATGCTTGAAATGTCTGTCACTCAAATATCTGACGTCATGCACATATATATCACTAGTTAGCAGATGTTACAATGATCATAACTACTGATAGCCCCCGTCATGAAAATGGAAATGTCTGTCCTGGAGTGTATGACTTGTATGTCTTTGATGAAGATATAACTTAACCCTTTAATGGTCAAATTTAATCAAGAAAAACTAAACATTTGCTTATTGAATGTCCATCTGCAGGCCGAGGGCGAACTGTTTTTGAAAATTTACCACTGGAATGACTGGCTCGTTTATCGAGCCGAGCCAGGCATTCCAGTGGTAAATTTTCAAAAATAGCCTCTTGGCCTGCAAATGGACGTTCCCCAAGACCACTGCTGAGGCAGGTTTTGGCTGGCATGACCATTAAAGGGTTAGTAAACATTCTGTTAAATATTTTGAAACTAATTTGACTGGGATCTGTTACTAAAAGCAGAGGGTACCATGGACTTACAACTATGAATTATGGGATCCCATGCTAGTTTTGTGGGTATTTTTGTGCAAAAAAAACACCCAAAAACCCACTATAAACTTAATTAATATTTAGCATTAATACAAGATTTCCAAGGGTCCCACGGGACCCAGTACCACTGCTTTTGGGGGCAGCAAGCTACATTTTGGTTGCGTATACCATCAAAAGGATCCTTATGAGACTCATTGTGCATATGTATTTGTGGATTTTCTAGGTATGCCTGCAGAAACTGCCACAGCTATCTGCTCTATGTTGATGGGAGGTGTTCTAGAACGATTCCCGCGCCTCAAAGTCTGTTTCGCACATGGTGGTGAGTTGAATGTATACAGGCAAACGTCTATAATGGATGCTTCCTTTTGGGCACACAAAATGGCGGTTCTTTAAGAGTTGTGGCCTCAAAAATCATTTCATATGGCAATTGTATTATAACAATAAACACTTGAGAGAAATCAGACTACAAACCCTTGACCTCCGATTTTTGTGACATTGTAAATTCTTTTAAAGATTTTAATTTTTTTCTGATTTTCCAGATGTTTATTCAGGTCAAAGGCAATGCTATGAAATCTTAGTCCATAGTGACACTCTTTCTTATGTTAAAATTTGAGCCAAAACACCGACCAGTAGGTCTTTAAATATCTATAGATCCAGAATTTGATTTTGATTCGGATCCAGGATTTTTGTATCCAGATCACTGCCAAAGTTTGGAAATCCTATTTCATGGTAAGTTCGATAGGTTGTGCTAAGATTTGAGCTAAATTGGATCAGTATTTCTTAGCTCGACTTTACGAAGTAAAACAAGCTTTTGTGATACCCTGCACGTCGTCTGACGGCAGCGGTGGTGGTTGCGGCAGTATCGTTGTCTTCCAATTTGCATTTAGCTCAACTTTTCTGTTTATATCTCATGTTTGGTTAATCATACTGGACCCAAACTTGGACACATGCTTCCGTATAATGACACGGCATCACACAATGACATTGGCCTCAAAAAGTCAAAAGCCAATGTCACTGTGACCTTGGTAAATACCTAATTTTTTCAACATTAACATTTTCTGTTTGGTTCAACATAGCAGTTTATATCAACTTAGATACATGCTTCTCTATAATGAGAAGGCATCACATAATGACCATGGGGGTCAAACATTCACGGTCACTGTGCCACCGGTAAAAACTTATTTTTTCAATATTTACATTTTGCATTTAGCTCAACTTAAAGTAAAATGAGCTATTGTGATAGCCTGCACGTCGTCCGACAGTGGTGTCTGGTGGTGGTGGTAGCAGCGTCCAATTTATGTTTAGCTCAACTTTTCTATTTGTCTCATGTTTGGTTAATCATACTGAACCAAAACTTGGACACATGCTTCCTTATAATGAAACAGCATCACACAATTAACTTGGGGTCAAGGTCACTGTGGCCAACATTAACATTTTCCGCTTAGCTCAACTTTTCTATCTGTCTTATGTTTGGTTAATCATACTGTACCCAAACTTGGACACATGCTTCCTTATAATGACATGGCATCCCGCAATGACGTTGGCATCAATAACGGTCAAGGTCACTGTGACCTTGGTAAAGCGTTGTTTTTTCAACATTAACGTTTTCTGTTTAGCTCAACTTTTCTTTTTCATGTTTGGTTTATTATACCGGACCCAAACTTGGACATGCTTCCGAATAATGACACAGCATTACACAATGACCTTGGGTCAAAAGGTCAAATGGCAAGGTCACGGTTATCTTGGTAAAATCTTTGTTATTGTTAATATTATTGTGATATTGGTAAATGACTGGTGGTTTTTTTCAGAATAACTATTTTGCATTTAGCACAACTTAGTAGTTTATAATCAACTTAGTAGTTTATAGTGCCGGACGACTAAGTTGAGCTAAATGCAAAATATTAATTCTGAAAAGATCCCAGTCATTTACCAATATCACAATAATATTGACAGGTCATAGTGTTATGCCCTGTCCTTATAAGGGAGTATGTGTACAAGTTTGGGTCCAGGAAGATTAAGTATGAACTAACTTGATCCAAACACAAAATGTTAATGTTAAAAAAATCCAGTTTATACCAATGTCGCAATAACCTTGACTGTTACACTTTTGACCTCACCATCATGTTTGGTCAATCATACTGAGACAAACTTAAACACACGCTTCCTTCTAATGAGAGAGCATGGCACAATGTCCTTCGGGGTCAAACGGTCAAATGCCATTGTGGTCTTGGAAAAAACAATTTTTTTCAACAGTAAGGTTTTGTGTTTAGCTCAACTTCACTGTTTATATCTCAGGCTTGCTTAATCACATTGGAGCCTCCGTTGGACACATCTTCTTTATCACGAGTGGCAATTACACATGATAACTGGGAGTCAACGGTCAATGTCACTCTGTCCTTGCTGAAACCTAGTTTTTGTCAACGCTAACATTTTGCATTTAGCTCAAATTAGCAGTTTATATCTCATGTTTGGTTAAGCATACAGGACACATCCTTCCTTATAATGAGATGGCATGACACAATCACCTTGGCATCAAAAGGTCAAGTGTGATAATGGCATCCAAACTTGGACACTTGCTAATGTGAAGGGATAAGACATTTATTTTAGGTTCAAAAGTTTAAATGTGATGGTCATTGATCAGACAGACAGACAGACAGACAGACAGACTCATATACAATGTCCTCTTCCCATTAACCCTCAAATTTATTCAGGAAATTAAAATTTTCTCATAGAAAATCTACTTTTGCAGACCAAGAGATTATTTTATGAAAATTTACAACTATTATAACAGGCTCGGTTAACGAGCCAGTCATTCCATTTTTAAGTTTTCAAAAATTGTCTTCTCTTGGTCTGCAAATGGACATTTCTCATGACCACTGCTGAATCTGTCTATGGTCAGATTCAGTGTTAAAGGGTTAAGGGGTGATGGCAGGGACAGACCTACCCATTCGCCAATTCGCTTTTGAGAATAATTTTCATGGTTGGCTAATAAAATGTCTAAATAGGCTAATTCACTGGCTAATGATTTTACATGTATGTTCGTTCCTCTTAAACCATGACACACCTAATTCTATCCAATATTTTATTTCTTACATGACCTACTGGTCATCTCTTACTTGGTTATTAGCCTTAAGATCTAACGGGATCAGATTGATAGGTTATTGGTCAGGCTAAGAAAGTCCAGATTTGGCTAATGAAATCCCAAAATAGGCTAACTCACTGGCTAATGATTTCAAATGTGGTCGGTCCCTGGACGACGGTGATGACACATGTAACTGATTCATAGTCTGTTTTTGCCATAGGCATGTTTACTGTTTAAGCCTAAACAGAAGCCGACCTTGGACTTTCTGAAATTTTCATTGAACGTATTACTCAATAACTGGGAAAATTTTGCTGAAATGACATTTGGGCCTCTTGTTGAAGACAGTTTTCACAACGTCCCATTATTCTAGACTTATGGTCCTTGAGCTATTCTTTCTTCCCAGGCGGTTCGTTTCCTTTCACGGTCGGTAGAATTGATCACGGATATAATGTTCGTCCTGATCTCTGTGCCGAGGAGTGTTCTAGCGCGCCATCGAAATTCCTCGGTAAATTCTACACAGATTCACTGGTGCACGATGGTCGAGCCTTGGAACTGTTAGTGAATGTCATCGGAGAGGTATTATCAGAGATGAGGATAATGATATTTTGTCATATAGTTCCATTAGCAGTTTCAACCTGACAGATCAGATTCAGTACAACTCGTAAATAAGTCAACATATCTCCAAAACAATGTTTTAGCTTTGCTCCGCTCATCTCTACCTAAGCTCCACCAATGCTTTGCCCGTGTTGCGATCAATCTAAATTTCCAGAAAACTATACACTCAGGTAAGCTATTTAATATTTTGAAACTAATTTGATTATGGCATATAATTCGTACAACTTGTCGGACCATAATTAAGCATAAAATTGTGATAAACTATACCCCGTCATTCGTGATGTAATTGATTATGAGGTCCCCCTACATGTGATGTAGTTGATTATTACATCATACGATTGACTGAGAAACTGGATTCCTCCATTGGATTGACGTAATCAATGATGTCATGAATGATGTAGATAAGTACGTCACGAATGCATTAATGGAAGACGGACTAAGCGTTGGTGGACAAATTGTATGTATGTCTTTACTATTTAATAAACATTCTATTGAATATTTTGAAACTAATTTAACTTGGCGCTGTTACTGCCATAGGCATAGCTAAAACTGGAAAGGGCTATTATGTTCAAAATATTCAACAGTACAATTTCTTTTGTTTGTAACCATGTTAAGTTAGTTCTGGTCTGTATTTTAACCCTCGTGTCAACAGCGCTCAAAATACTTTTTATTATATATATATAACTTAAACATTTTGATGGTCAATATTTTTCAAGATATTTTAATTTTAGAAAACTATTTTTGTAAATTTATGACTTAATTTGTCTTCACCGGCTTGACCATTAACGGGGTAATGGTCAAGAAAATTAAGTTTTTACTTACGCAGTGTCTATCTGCAGGCCGAGAGAAGAGTATTTTTGAAAATTTACCACTAGAATGACTGGCTCGGTAACCGAGCCAGTCATTCTAGTGATAAATTTTCAAAAATACTCTTCTCTAGGCCTTTCAAATAGCCATTTCTAAAGACCACTGCAAAATAGTTTTTTGGTCAGTTTGATCATTAAAGGTTTAAGTTGACGTAAGACGGGTTAATATGTTAAATTAGTTACCATAAGAAATATTCTGATAAGACTTTAATGGGCTTGAGAATTTTCCATTTGTAAGCCAAGAGAAGACTATTTTGACAATTTTCTGACAAATAAAATATGTCGTCGCTTGGCCTGCAGACATGGCAGATGGGTATTCACAAAGCGATTAACTCTTTAATGGTCATGTCCTATTTGCAGAGCTGCTGTTTATTGTATGGTGGGGGGTCCATTGTGTCACTAAAGTATGTACCATCAAGTATGTCACATATAGGCGCATATCACAGTCATAATGACGTATTATAACTCTGTCAGGAGGCTCAAAACGTCCAACAATTGTACACATTGTTTGTCTTTGATAAATTAAAAAAACATTCAGTTAAATGTTTTGAAATTAATTTTACTAGTCGCTGTTGTTGCCATAACGCCCAGTCAAATTAGTTTCAAACTATTCAACAGCTTACCTGTATAGTTATTTTGAAATTGGGATTCTAGAAATTCAGGATTAAAAGTATATATAAATCGATTCCCGCACGCTTAAAAAAGTGGGTGTAGTTTAGCTAGATATGTGTTGGGCATACCTAGCTGTTTATATATATTTTGTTTTGTGTAGGATCGTGTGATGCTAGGAAGTGACTACCCATTTCCATTGGGAGAGCAGTGTCCGGGCAAACTGATTGAGGAGAGTAATCTCAAACCTACAGTCAAGGTAATAGATGATTCAGACAAGAGTTTGAATGTGTTATTCAATCACTGTTCACGGGATTTTTAACTGTCTGCCTGCTGAATTTCTGCAGACTACATTTTCTATGGGGATTAACTCTGGATATCCTGAATATTTTGAAAACAATTTGACTGAAAGTTGTTGGTGGCTAAGCCACCAACAACTTTCAGTCAAATTGTTTTCAAAATATGCAGCATGTCCAGAGTTAATCCCCATTGAAATTATTGTTTGGTGGCGTGCAGCTGTCAGATAATTAAGGACCATATCTAGCATTTTCAACGACTATAAAACCAAACTATACTTTTGGAGGTGCTGCCCCCAGTTAATACCTTAGGATATTTAAAAAAATTAAAAGCTCTAAGAAACCAGAATGGTAAACATCTGCCTATAGTAGTTAGTCTGCGTGAGCTATGACCTTCCACTGTCTCTATAGTGGATAATTGTTTAGACTGATGGACTGAACTCGGCCCATCAGTCTATTCAAATATCTGTCATTGGGACGATTGAGGGTCAGGACTCACTCAGACTACCTTATTGATTACCCCCTCAGCAATGTCACATGACCAAATGCTGTTATCTGATTGGTTAAGATCAGGGATGTATGATCTGGTATTTCCCTCATGCAAGGGCAATACTACACGGTATCCCTCGTGCGAACATCTTGTTTTGGTTTTAATGCACAGAATAATTATGACGTAACAATAGTCAATGACGAAGGTCATCACTGATCTTAACCAATCAAATAACAGCATATGGTCAGGTAACATTACTTATCACATGCGCAAACAAATATATTTCCCTCGCTATGCTCGGGAAGTATAAAAAGTAGATCCCTCGCTGTACTCAGGAAATATGTTTGCGCTTGTGGTAACAGCCGTATCCCCGGCAAAACACTGGTGTAACTAAATAGTATCCAACTGTAATGTTGAAAATTCTAAAACTAATTTGACTGGATTCTAAATTGAATGTATATATGACATGTATAAATTGGGCTTATAAACATGAGGCACACAGCCAAGCTTCTTTCAAATAGAGGGATCCAATCTGCCAATCAAGTATCTGACATCATAATCAAATAAGTTACATGGTAGCTGATGTCACAATCAAGATGATGTAGCTCCATCATAAAAATTGAAAAGTGATTGAAGTGTATGAATTGTATGTCTGATAAATTTACAATTGGATAACCTATTGCTGCCAACAGTTGTCGTTTCAAAATACTGAACAGCTTACTGTAGTTACCTTGAAATTTAAATGCTGAGAATTCATGTTTTAAATTGATTCCAGCATGCACCAATCATGGGCGGAGCTTAGCTAGAAATGGCTTCCTCTTTTTGTTTGTAAATTAAATCAATTCGTAAAAATCATGATCAACATTTTCGTAGATGGCATGATATATAATTTGGTTTTTTTATTCTACAGGAAAAGCTGCTCGCAGACAATGCTTGTTCATTCCTCGGCCTGGATAGACAGATATTTGAATAAAGCCATACTGGGATGTGTTTTAATTGTTTAAAATAATCATCAATGCAATAACGGGTCTGAGTTTTGCAAAGTATTAGCCATCTACAGGGGGTGTAATGGACCATTCTATTTTATCCATCCATCATGACATCATAAGCAACTACATGACATGTAGGATGATGTCATAATCAATGATGTACATAAGTATGTCATGAACGCAGAATTGGTGAAGGACTAAGCGTTGTTGTATGAATTGTATGTCTATAGTATTTAATAAAGATGCTGTTGAATATTTTGAAACTAATTTGACTGGGTGCTGTTGCTGCCTATGCCTACTAAACTGCTATAACTCAACCGTTTAATTATTTGGTCAAGAAAATCTAAATTTTTTCACGGAAAATGCCCATTTGCAAACCATGTAGAGTATTTTTGAAAATTTACCGCTGGAATGACTTTCGGGAGGTACCTATTTTGCTTGATCATGGTTTCAGCTAAGAAGTGACATATTTTTATTATGATGTCATACTTGAGTAACATATCAGATCCCTTCATTGAGTTATAGATATTCTGAACATTTGAAGTCGGTTGGATTAACAATTTTATTTTGTAAACTATACCAGAGATCTGTATCTAAGCCATCTTCAAGTTTATGACTGTACAGTATTTACATGTATACACTTTATATGCTATTGTACTAAAGTATGCTAATGCTAGCAATACATAACATATATTATTATATACATGTTTCTAATAAAAGCTATACAATTACACAATAGTTTCTTATGGTGATTACTGTAACCCTTTCAACAACTAATCCTGGAAAAAGTATATATTGTTCATGATTTAAAATAAAGGTCACCGCACACTAGGGCAACGCGATTTTGAAAAGCATTGTTCAAAATCGCTGTGGTGCGCACCAGAAACCGATGGCGATGTGATAAGCAAGCAACTGATCGCCAGTCATTGATCGATACTGAACATGCTTTCAAATATGATTGTCGCTTGAGAATCGCCGGCGACAAAAAATAACATTAACCAATGACAGCATTGGCTTAAAGCTGAAGGATAATTATGAAATTAAGAAATTTTTTTAGTAAAAAAAATACTAAGTGAATTAATTATTTATGTTTGCAATTTGTATCAAGTAATCGTCCGCCATGTTGTTTTGCGGCGGCAATTTTCTTTTCCCCACGCCTCGAGCCTAATAAAAGAGCTCGTCAAATCTAAATCTGTCCCATTCACTTTTAGATGCCTTGTGTGTAACGCACCTAAGGAGAGTCCCAATATCAATGTTTCCTCAAATAAAATACAGAGAAATCACGAACTGAGGAGACAAAAATGCAATAAATATGTTGATAATTACGTTCTATCCCATCCAGGATAAATATCCATTCAAAATCTGATATAAATCGAGTAGTTATTCTCTCTCAGACAAGCTATTCCTTGCATGAACTCCAGGACATTTTGAAAATGCCAACAATGCTGACGTCATCAATCTGTGTGTAGATCAATTCAATTAGTTTATTTGCATATCAAAGAGATGCGCGCTAGGCAAATAGTAATGTCTAGTCTGCTGAGCGCCTTTGTAATCTGCATCGAGATTTTATAAAATCCCACAGACTGGAATTCCTAATATAATAATAATGCTTTATTCTTGAATATTTGAATATTTTGAAATTAATTTGACTGGAAGCCGGTGTTGCCTAAGGAAGATCTACAATCTAAATTATTCATGATTATTCAATTTTTCATCAATTAATATCATGATTAAAAAAATAACCGTGATTTTTTATTTAATCACGTCATTGCACAAGCCTACAATATATCGCCAGTACTATAAACATTAGGGCTGAGGTTTGTGAGGATTTTCACGAACCGAACCGGTTCATGATACACATGTCCGAACCACAAACTGGTTCGCGAACCTTTTTAATCCTATTGCATGTGGGAAACTACTCTAACAGAAAATAACATTTAAAGACACGTGGCTTTACTGGCTAAATGATAGAAAAACACAAATGTCAAGTTCTGACAACAAATGTTAGAATATATATTCGTAAATCACACTTAGAGGACGTTCAGAGATTCCTTGTCTATTAGCCCTTTCACCGTCAAATCCCTGAAAAAGTAAATTCTTTATGATATAAAACTGACCCTGTTGAATATTTTGGAATTAATTTGACTGGAAGCTGTTGCTGCCTAAGGCAGCAACAGCTTCTAGTCAAATTAATTTCAAAATATTCAACAGTTTTCCTGTATGGTTTTCCTAAACTTCGATATGGGAATTCATCGGCGAAAGGGTTATCTTATGTAGGCCTATGGTTCACGAACCACACGAATCCCATGCAAGCGAACCGAACCATGGTTCGTCTTCCCTTGGTTTGCGATTTTCTGAACCAACGAATGTTCATTACAGGACCAATAAACATGACAAAGCTGATGAATGAATGACATGCACAAAATCAGTTAACTATACCTGTATATCACTTTCTGTCGAACAGCGGAAGTACCCTTGATTAACATAACTATACAGGTAAGCTATTGAATTTATTTCAAAATATTCAATTACTTCCCTGTATAGGTGTCTATCTTGAAATTGATGAATCCAGATTATCGATAAATCATATGACCGTCATAATCAACATCACATCTAGGCTGATGTCATAATAAATTACATCATGAATTACGCGATTTAGTCTCATAAACGCTTAATAGTCAGTCAAGTTGTCTGAATTGTATCTTTTCACTATTTAATAAACATTCTGTTGAATATTTTGAAACTGATTTGACTGGGCGCTGTTGCTGCCTAATTGAGAGTAATTCTGGGAATTCAAGGATAATGTCCACAGTTCTTTCTGCCATAAGCAGAAACAGCATCCAGTCAAATTAGTTTCAAACAACACAACAACTTACCTGTACCGATTTCTGGAAATTGAGATTCAGAGCAAAGTGTGGGTGGAGCTTAGCTAGAGATTGGCGGGGCATAGGTAGTAAGTAAAACTGGATTCATCCACTCCGTGGTAGTGTTGTTCCGATTAATTGATTCGATCGATGATTGATTGGTTTGCATGTTCAACCAATCGATCGATCGATCGATCGATCGTGATTTCAGAAATCGATTTTGGTTGTTTATAAATCGACTTTATTAATATATTTTAACTGGTCAAGCTAGAAAATGAATACTTTTTGGAAAATAATTAAAATTTAATTGTTACAACTATATAGTATTACTCCTTGGTCTAAGACATTAATTCTTTCAGCTCTAAAATAGTATATTAATTTCAAAGTAAACATACCAATAAACTGTTGGATATTTTGAAACTTATTTGACTGGAAGCTGTTGCTGCCTAAGGCAGCAACAGCTTTCAGCAATCAAATTAGTTTCAAAATATTCAACAGATTATTTCTTAAATTATTCAGTATCTGTCATACCTGTGACTTGGTTTGAAAGGGGTAATTATCATTGAACTTGCTATAATTACTGCATTCAAAATGGATAAAAAATTTCAACGAAGCACAGAAGTGCCTACCCGAACAAGGGCAAAAGGCGGTATTTGCACTGCATAAATATTGTAGCAAATTTATAAATCTTAATCCAGCTCATTATTGTAACTTATTTGATAAACTTGTATTACCAGTGCTTTGTTATGGGTGTGAGGTATGGGGATTCCACCGTGGAGACGAAATAGAAAAATGCCATCTCAGATTTTGTAAACAGTTATCAGGTGTTAAACAAAGTACACCAAGTAGCACTGTATACGGGGAACTTAGAAGGGTACCATTAAGGATAACTATGGAAACACGAATATTAAAATATTGGTTTAAACTTCTAAATTCAGAACCAAACAGAATTGCCAGATGTATATATATAATGTACTGTATCGTGAGCTAAATGAATCAGCAAGTATCAATAATTGGGCAAACAGTTTAAGGAATATGTTACGTAATAGAGGTTTTAACGTTGTTTGGTTAGCACAGGGCAGAGGAATCGATGTAAATATTTTTATTAATGGTTATAAACAGAGAGCAACTGACAATTTTCTGCAGGGATGGAGGGGAGAGCTAGAGGCCAGTAATAAAACGAAATTATATAAGAATGTTGCTGTTGATCCATCATATAAGTTCTATCTGGATATGGTAACAATACCGAAATTTCGCAAAGCGATGACCAGGTTACGAACTAGCTCTCATAGACTCGGTATTGAAACTGGTAGGTGGGACAAACCTTTCCCTATTCCGACGGCAGATAGAAAGTGTAATCTCGGTAACATTGTGGAAGATGAGTTTCATTTTATATTAGTTTGCCCAATTTACAAAAATCTACGAAAACAATATATAAAACAATATTATTGGAATAGGCCCAGCATATATAAGTTTCACGAACTACTGCAATCATGCAATTGTACAATTATACGAAAACTGGCTGCCTTTATTCATTATGCTTTTGCGCTTCGAGACGAATACATGACCAAATAATAGTTTAGCTCATTACACTGAATCCATGCATCTTACTCACACACATATATATATAGGAATATACTTGTTAGTGCCTCTGTCTAGTTATTCTGTCTGTTTTTCTGTTTTCATCTTTATGTTTTACTTTGTCTCATAGTTAGTCTTTCATGCTTGGAAACTATTATATCTATCTGCTCCTCATCACAATTTTCAGCGACCCTACAGAGCCAGTAAAATATTGTACCAGCCATAAATTCTGCAGAATATCAGCATCACTGATAGCGCTGCAGGGTTCTTGGATGGCCGAATTGATTAAAGTTGACGTCATCATTTTATGTTATCAATACGTCATAATAATTTCACGATCACCGGCTTCATAATCTATCTGTCGTCGTTTAGAGTCACATACCGACTGAAAAAACCCAAAAGACAAAATTGTACACGTGGGAATGTGCGTTTTGTGCATGCGCTTTTGCATGTGTGTGTGTGTGTGAAAGTATGTGCGTGTGTGCGTGCGTGGGTGCGTGCGAACACTACTTCATGGGTCAAAGAGTTAAAGAGTGGCAGAATATGCCACACATGGTATGCATGGAATTTTCCTATTTCTAACACAGCTAAATATAGAGGCATTTCTCCCTTCTATGCAGGCTACCATGATTTAATTTCCAGCCAACCAGAAAAAACGTGGATGCTGCACTATGCTTTTGCAAGTTATAAAAAGTATGTCAGACTCCGTAATCAAACTATCCTGTCTTTCGACTTTTCTATTACACCAATGTCTTCTGTTTTAGGCACAGTAAGAGTTCTCTGACTTGAATCGGCATGGTAATCCAGTACCCCACGAAGAACCTGTTTAAGATGATCCACGGAATGTCCATATTTTGCTGATATCGGCACAATTTCATCGAATTGAACAAAGTTTCTCGGATGTAAAGATGAATCGACTTCTTGAAGGGAATCTGAAAATGAATGAATCATAGCAATTAAACCGGAAAGGTCAACTATTAAAAAAATCATTTACACTGCAAGAACTATTATGCTGTATATTTTTAAGTTAATTTGACTGAGAGTTATTGCTGCCATCAGCAGAACCAGCTCCCAGTCAAATTAGCTTCAAAATATTCAACAGCTTACTCGTATATTTATCTTGAGATTTAGTGATTCTGGGAATTCAGAATGCAAAGGGTTAATTTTGCATGGTATTTATTTTTATCCTTCTCTCTATTTAACCGTTGAATTTGTTCAAGAAAATTTAAATTATTGAAAATGTCCATTTACAGACCAAGAGAAAACTGTTTTTGAAAATTTACGACTGGAATGAGTGGCTCGGTTATCGAGCCAGTCATTCCAGTGATAAATTTTCTAAATTAGTTTTGAGCAGAAATTAAACGAAATCACGAATTTCTTTTTTCACGAGAGTTGATACTTACCTCCCTAATACTCTTTGATATTGCTAAATATCGGCTTTCACTCAATAAAACACTCAGATTAAAACAGTTAGGTGCCCCTACTGGGCAGGGAGTCAGATGACAGTCAGGCGGATGCCAGCCCCACCACCGCGCATGCGCCGACTAGTACTTCCTCTGACTAATTTATTGGCTGACACACATGCAACATAATAAGAGCCTGAAGACCGAGCCTCAGTGGGGCGGAGAGGCCGGGTCCGTATTAGGGAGGTAAGTATCAACTCTCTCGTGAAAAAAGAAATCCGTGATTTCGTTTATTTCACTTCAAGAGTATACTTACCTCCCTAATACTCTTTGATATTGCCAGAATTCGTCAGTGAATTTGGCGGGAGGGAGGCGAGGTCAAAAGACCAGCTCTTCCCTATGCGCTTTTCTGCGATTAAGGCACTTAAACTTCTGAAATTGTGTGGATGACCAAAAGTCATATGCGCTCCCCCCCCCCCCCCCCCTCCTCTTGGGAGGAAGACTGAATGACCTCAATGTCCCATATGCTCTCAACGTACAAGTGCCATGTACTATAGGACATTAAACGAAAAGGCTTCATTTTTGTATGCTCTCAATAATGAACCACATAAAACACGTACCATCACCATAGTAATAATGAAGGGTCACGTGACATTACAAAAAACCAAGGACAACACACACAAGACTCACCTTGTGGAAGATTGGTGCTGTCATCATCTCCCCATTGGTGAAGACTTATGCAGCCCATAAAGTAGATGTTTCCATTGATTAAATGTGAAATATATAAAAAATGAGGATACCTCATCAAAATATGTACACCTAGATTAGCTTTTCAAAATCGATAAGGCGAGAGGATTCGAGGTGTCACAGAGATAATGGTCGGTAAAACTTGACTCACAGTGCCACTGAGCTACTGACATAATGTCATCCACAGGTACCCCATTAAATAGGGCAGTGGAAGCCACTACACCTCGGACACTGTGAGCCTTGGCCATGTCAACTTGTTTACCTGTGGCGGATTTATGGCAAAATTGAATACACTCTACAATCCACCTGGAAATGGTGTCCTTTGACGCCCTGCCATGGGGCTCAATATATGACAACCATAACGCTGTTGGGTCCATCCGCCAATCTTGAGTACGTTGTTTGTACCGGATTAATGCTCGGACTGGACACCATAGTTTTGAATTAGGATCAAACCTAGTCAAAGCTGGTAAAATTATCGGTTGACCCGGATATTTCAGACTGTTTTTTCGCCATGAAATTTATCCTGGGTAGAAGCCGAAGGCCTTCCCCTGTAACCACAAAACGGTCTGCCTAGGCTGACAAGGCATGAATCTCACTCCTACACCTAGCCGAGGCCGCAGCAATTAAAAATACAGTTTTAAGCGTCAACATTTTCATAGAAATGGAGCTTAGTGGTTCAAACGGCCTATCAGCTAGCACCTGAAGCACTAGTGATAAACTCCAAGACGGAATCACTGGGGGATTCCTTGGTCTTAGATTGCCCATGCCTTTGGTTAAAGTATTTAATGTATTTACTTCATCACTTCCCCTATTAGCCAAGCAAGGGATAACTGTCATTAAAGCTGACTTATAGCCAGCAATAGAGTTAGGCTTGAGCCTATAGGCATCATACAGGTGACAGAGGAAATCGGCTACTACCTGAATAGATGAATCCATTGGATTAATACATCTTTTTGAGCACCATTCTGCAAATCTGTTGATTTTATAATTATATGCTCTGGAGGTTGACCCCCTCCTGGCTTTTGCCATGAACATGGCTGCTTGCTCAGAAAAGCCCTCCTTAATTCTAGATTCCTTGACAACATCCACGCAGTCAATTGGAACATTGACAGATTGTTGTGAAGGTTCTTGCCCTGGAAGATAATATTGTCCATCAGAGGCAGAGGAACCGGATTGCAGACCAGAAGGTCCAGCAGATCCGTATACCATGATTGGCGTGGCCAATTTGGGGCGATCAGAAGCACTTGGCACTCCTCCTGTCTGATCTTCTGAAGAATTTTTGGAATCAGGATTGCTGGAGGGAATGCGCATGCATACATTCCCACCCAGCTGATAGCTAACGCATCTGTTGCGAAAGCGCTTGGATCTGGAATCGGAGAGACGTACGTCGTCATCTTCGCATTCTTCTTCGTTGCGAATAAATCTATGTTGGGTTTCCCCCAGTGGTCGAACAGACGATCCGCCACACATTGATTTAGTTGCCATTCCGTAGGTAAAACACTCATCTTTCGGCTCAATGAGTCTGCTAACAGATTTAACCTTCCCGGAATATGAACTGCCTTCAAGGTAATCCTGTGATCCAGGCACCAACAAAGCAGTTTCCAAGTCATCATACAGACTGGGCAACTTCGTTCCGCCCTGGCGGTTTATGTAAGTCACTACTGTTGAGTTGTCTGATCGAATTAGAACACTCTTGCCCTGAATTTCTGTAAGAAATGTTCCAGGCCCAGGACTACTGCTCGTAATTCCAGTAGATTGATATGTTCCTTTGACTGTTCCAGATTCCAAAGCCCTGATATCGTGGATTCTTCCAGGCAAGCTCCCCACCCCTACATCGATGCATCTGTATACATCATTAACTGAGGGTGAGGAGGGGTTAACATTACCCCCCCCCCCCACCAGGAGATTCTCTGTCTTCAACCACCATTGAAGGTGATGAATTAGAGGCTCCAACACTGAACCGCTTGAGTCCAGTGAACCTGTACTCTGGGTCCATTGTTCCATGAGAAATAACTGGATCGGCCGCCTGCGTAAGACCGCCTGAGAATGACTGGTTCCAGAGAAACCATCAATCCCAGCATTCTCAGATAAACCCGTGCCAGGACATGACGACTGTTGCACACTGACTGTATTACTGAGATGAGTATCTGTAACCTCTCCTGAGTAGGATAAACATATCCTATCTCCAGATCGAAGAACATTCCCAGGTAAACAAACTTCTGGGATGGAGTCAGCTCTGATTTTTGAAAATTTATTATCCAGCCTAAATCTGTGAGAGTTTTCAAAACTATCTCCAGATTCGCTGATAAACTTTCTTGGTTGTGTGCTTTTAACAGCCAGTCGTCTATGTACATGTGGACTGCTATGCTTCTCCTGCGGAGGTATGCTGTTATCGCAAGAACCACCCTGGTGAAGACCCGAGGAGCCGTAGAAATTCCGAAGGGTAACACCCTGAATTCCCACTGTCTGCCCTGGAATGCAAATCTCAGGAAGCGACGGAAACTCCTCGCTATTGGAATGTGGAAATAAGCATCCTTCAAACCTATTGAAGCTGTCCACGTTCCCCTCTCCAACCCTGCCAACACCGATCTCAGTTTCCATCTTGAAACTGGGTGTTTCTATGAACTTGTTCAATGGCTTGAGGTTGAGAATTGGTCTCCACCCTCCAGTGCTTTTCGTTACCAAGAACACGGTTGAATAGAAGCCCGGGCAATTTTGTGCCGGCTGAATTGCTTCCTTGAGTATGAGGGAATTTATCTCCTCCTCTATACACAACCGCTGATCTGGATCTCTTGGAATTTGAGTCCAGACCGGCACCAGAGACAGTCGTGATGGTGGGCCTGTTATCCAGTCGGGATGATACCCGACTGAAAGCCATCACAAGACTAAACGGTCCTGAGTCAACCATTCCCACTCTTGCATGTGGTTGGCCAATCGGCCTCCCACTGGTCCACCTAGGGAGAGAGGTGGACATAAGGAGCGCAAGAGTGACACTGTCTCCTGGTGCAGATGGGGTAGCTCTTACTGTGGTAATCACCCTGAATCATGGTTGAAAACTGATAGGTCCCTAAATAGTACCGATTCAGAGGCGGGGATTATCTGCTCCGGAGCAGATGAAGAGGACAACAAAAGATTTGGACCAGGAAGCATGCCACGAAGCAACTCTGGGACCAAATCTTTAATTGTCCTCTTCATCTCTCCCATCATTTCAATACGGAAGACCTCCATATCCATAGCGGACGAGGCCTTCCTCTTACCCTTCTTACCAGAAGCCTCTTTCTTACTCTTCCTCTCCTCCTCTGGAGCCTTCTCCCTGGTATGCAATGAGAGAAATTCAGACATTAGCTCCCCCCCCCCCCCCCACCTTTTACAGATCTCACATTTAAGCAATGGCCCACATGGGCTGCACTGGGAGCATAAATGGGGGAAGAACTTGTCAAGGATAAACCGTCCACATGAAGGACAACCAGGCCTCTGAAACACAGCAGAGGATGAAGACAATGAGTATTACAGATATTGAATTAGAACTCAACACTAAATAAACAAGGAGGAAGGGGCCATAAGACCCAAGCTAATAATGATAATAAATCAGCGTTGGACAAAACTTTTAACTGATAGTAAGGCGCAAGGCTGATTATGACGTCATAACTTCAAAAATAAGAAGTTAAATCAATCCGAAACAAAACCTCCAGGTGGAAGGACGAATTGTAATCATATCCAGAACATCCTAACTAGACAGGATAGTTTATACAGACTATACAAACATCAGATAAACAATGATAAATGGCAGTAAGATTTTATAAATATTGTCAAATATAATTGAAATGCCTCATATCATAACTAGAGTACCTGAGTCTTTAGCATAGACAAACCATCTGATCTGATGAACCGGACGCTCCACCAACATTATGACCTCTTAACTCTCTCCACCTTAAGGGGAGGGAATGGGACCAAGAGGGCAAAGTGAGAAGCCCTTCATCCGAGGCCTCCAACTCACTGGGAAAAGATTTTTGGTTAGATAACCTAACAATGTTAGTAGGAAATGGAACCTTGGTGGAGAGAAAAACAAACTCTGAAGATGTGATGTCCTAACATTCCTAGGTAGATACCTGTGGACATAAACACAAAGAGAGATTAGTATTTCATAGCGCCACTTTGAAATAAACTAGTTATTTTAGGCGCTTATCATGATAAATGCGAGTCCCGGAAACACATTACAACGGGATAAACTCGCCAAAATATACTAGAAGTCACCTGATGGCTAGGTCCTGAGCCCTCCTCCGGCGAATATAGACGATCTGCCATCTCACACAGGATATATAACACTTCTAGAGTATGAATTTAAGTCTTAAACAGCTAAGAAAACCTTAAACCAACAAAGCATGTGTAGACCCTTTGCCAATAAATTAGCAGAGGAAGTACTAGTCGCCGCATGCACGGTGGTGGGGCTGGCATCCGCCTGACTGTCATCTGACTCCCTGCCCAGTAGGGGCACCTAACTGTTTTAATCTGAGTGTTTTATTGAGTGAAAGCCGATATTTAGCAATATCAAAGAGTATTAGGGAGGTAAGTATACTCTTGAAGTGAAAGTCAATATTCACATCTAGAGAAGAAATTTCAAACTACTATAGAGTATAATAAGGAAAAATTAATTACCTCTCCGGGATGTAGAAATTGTTTGAGTGTAGCTTTCGTGACCATCTCGGTCACTTCTTCAGCACTAACTGACGGTCGCTGGCAACGTCACTCTGGTCAGATCTTGTGGAGTCACGTGACAGCATGGACTGGTAGACTGCTGGTATACGGTAGCCCTCGTCTCTGTTCATGGTTGGTTGATGCTTGTAGATTTCTATGGCCTCTAACCTTCCGTTTGAATAAGTTGGTCTCAATGTTGATGACCGAGGCACTGCTGGCGGGGATGATGTGGCCAGTGGATTCTGTATGTTCTGCTACAGCTGAGTTGGAATTGATTTTAAGATGGTCTTTGACTCTGGTGCTGAGAGGCCTTTTGGTTTCGCCTATGTATGTCCCCTCACATTGGTCACATTCGATCTTGTAGATGACTCCAGAGCGTTCATCTGTGGTCAGTTTATCTTTGGGTCTTACTAGTTGTGATCTTAAGGTGTTGACGGGCTTGTGGTAGGTTTTGATGTGGTGTACTCTGAAGAGTCTGCCAAGGTGTTCTGATAGGCCTTGGATGTACGGAAGTCTGACTAGTGGAGGTTTTTCGACATCTGGTGGTTTATTACGAGGTGGGGGAGGTGGTTTTCTCATCCACGAAGTGTAACTGTTGGCTAGGAGAGACTGTTTGATGTGATGATGTTCTTCTTTTCTGTCTGATGTTTCTGTGATGATGGAGTCTGCGCGGTGAAATAGAGTTCTGATGAATGACCTTTTGTGTTCCAAATGGTGATTAGAGTAGAAATTTAGATATTGATCTGTGTGTGTGGGTTTTCTGTACACGGTAAGTTTGGTGGTTCCGGAATCACTGACATGTACCAAGACGTCCAGGAAGGCAATCTGGCCATCTTCTTCGACTTCGTTGGTGAATTGGATGCATTGGTCGATGCTGTTGAGGTGATCAGTGAAAGGTTGGATGTTGTAGAGGTGCAGGCATGTGAATGTGTCATCCACATATCGGTACCAGAAATTTGGGGGGTCTGTGGCTATGCTAAGTGCTCATTGCTCGAAGGATTCCATATAAAGATTTGCGATCACTGGCGACACTGATGAGCCCATAGCTACTCCATGAATTTGGTGGTAGAACTAACCATTCTGAACGAAATAGGTGGTGTATAACACGATCTTCAAGAGGCTGATAATCTGGGTTGGAGAGAGGCTGGTCCGGTCTTTCAATGTACGGTCTAGGTCCAGAACTCTCTGGATGACTGGAAGAGCCGTGTCCACTGGGATGCTGGTGAAGAGTGAAGATACGTCGAAAGAAACTAGTTTGTGTGTGGGCGGGACTTCAAGAGACTGGATTTTGGTGGGCGAAATCTTTGCTGTTTTTGATGTGGTGCTCTGAGTGGCCAACTAGTGATTTCAGGATCTGTGTGAGATATTTCGAGGCTTGACATGTGATGCATCCAATGCTGGCAACGATGGGTCTAAGAGGAATGAATGTTGGTCTTGTGGATTTTGGGGAGTCCATAGAATCTTGGGACAATGGCAGTTCCAGGGTAGAGTTTGAAGTATAGGGATTGGCCGATGATGTTCTGGCTTTACCAGTCTTTGAGAAGTTTTAGCAGGCGGTTTTTGTACTGGTTACAAGCATCAACCAACCATGAACAGAGGAGACGAGGGCTACCATATACCAGCAGTCTACCAGTCCATGCTGTCACGTGACTCCACAAGATCTGACCAGAGTGACGTTGCCAGCGACCGTCAGTTAGTGCTGAAGAAGTCACGAAACCTACACTCAAACAATTTCTACATCCCGGAGAGGTAACTAGTTTTTCCTTATTATGAATCATCCTGGGATCGGGACCAACTTTTTCGGAAATACTATACAGTAGTCTAGCTAGGCCTCACCCATTTCTATCTAAGCTCCACCCCCTTCCCCCCCCCCCCCCTTTTCCATGTTGGAATTAATTTGAAGCTTTGAAACCTGGTTTTAATTCGGGATCTGCTGAATGTATTGAAAACAAATTGACTCAAAGTTGTTGGTGGCTAAGCCACCAACAACTATCAGTCAAATTGTTTTCAAAATATTCAGCTGGTCCAGAAGTATTGCCCATTGAAATTATTGTCTGGTGGCTTGTAGCAGACAGACAGCTAAAATGGTCTACGCCAGGTCACCTTGATCCTTGAACCACAAAATTAATAGGCTTCTTCCGCTTGCCAGGGTAAATACACCTGATTTTATCTAAATCGGTTTGAATTATCGGAGGGATACAGAAGTGTTATTTTGAGTATTGGTGACTTTCTGACTCAGACATGTCAGATTAAAAGCAACAGCTTTCAGGAACATAATTCTCAAGGTTGTACGTCTTTCTATCACTATAGTTGGGATTCGCAGGACAAGTTACCTGGTAATGACTTGAGTTTGTGTATTAATTCGTCTACAAGCGGCCCATCAGCATCACCATCAACTTTATTTATGGCTAAGATAGCAGGTTTATCAATTAGGTCAGCTCGATACAGCTCTAACTCCTGAAATAATAAATACAATCAAAACTTTGTTGCATCTTGACAGGCGTAATAAGTATGTACATTTGCAGGTCAATAGATGAACATTTTTGAAAATTTACAAGTTACCAAGACAGTCATTTCAGTTGTAAATGTTCAAAAATACTCTTCTCTGGGGCATCTTGGGGATCTTGGGTGAAATGGACATTTCTCAAGGCCATTGCAAAAGCTGATTTTGGCCATGTTGACCATTAGATGGTTAAAGCCAAGCATATACAGTGTTTACAGTGTCCCGTAGCACTGGATTGGTCAGCACAGCCAAATTATTTTTGAAATATTCAACAGCCTCCCTGTTTCGTTGTGCTAAAAGTTAAATGCTAGGAATACTGGAATTCCAAGGATGGATGGGTTGAATAGCGCACACTAACCTAACTTCAACACCACTCTTAACCACTGTTAATGGCTGCAAGCCAACAGCTCAACCAGCTGAATATTTTTGAAAAACAATTTGATGCCACCAACAACTTTCAGTCAAATTATTTTCAAAATGTTTAGCGTATCCAGAGTTAAACCCCATGGTAAATATAGTCTGCAGAAATTCAGCAGGCAGACAGGGAACATATGTACCACAGTATTGTTCCGACGTGCCAGCAACATGAATATATCTAACAAACTGACTGACCGACTATGAATATGAGCGAGTGTGAGGCACAGAAAGTGTTTTGTTGCGACTTGAAGAGGTCTGACTTGTCTGTGAAATCTTTCACCTTTCTGACACCGCCGCTCATAACTGTAGCAAGTCGCATCTGTTTCTTGAATAAATGACTAGCTAACAGGAGAAATCAAAGCTAAATTATGTCATTTTAGGCCTATGTGATTATTGCCTTTAGTGATCACGATCGATTATCAGAGAATAATTATGATTTCTTGATTAATCAGCCTGTGTAAAATTACAGACAGAACAACAGGCAGATCAATGAGGAAAACCGCAATGGCGTTTAGCAGAGATTCTCATATGGGTTCTTTTGAGGACATATACCCCCACAATGCAGCTTGGAACCCCCAAAAGTATGTATGTTTGTATGTATGTATGTAGGCATTTATATATAGCGCTAATTCCAGGATTAACTGCTCAAAAGCGCTTAAGATTTATATGATTGGAATTTAGTCAATACAATATGTGTTTTTGTAGAAGTATGTTTTCAGTTGAGTTTTGAATGATTCGATGGTATGACAGTTCCAAATTTTTAAGGGAAGAGAATTCCAGATTTTTGGTCCAGCATTAGAAAAAGCACGTTTCCCAATAGAAAGATTAGATGGTGGTATGACACAGAGTAACTGTTCGCTTGATCTGAGTGACCTTACAGGTATTTTTCTGGAAATTAGCGATGATAGATAAGGTGGTGCCAGGCCATTTAAACATTTACACACCAGAAGCGCGACTTTATAGTCAATGCACTCCTTTACCGGTAGCCAGTGGAGCGCTTTTAGAACAGGTGTAATGTGATCACGTACTTTAGAACGGGTAATTAGATGGGCTGCAGTATTCTGGGCTCGTTGTAAACGGTGCAATTGGCTTGATGTTATGCCGCTCAGCAATGAATTTCCATTGTCTAGTCGCGATGTAATTGTAGCGTGCACTAGAGTTTTTACTGCATTGTCATCTAGCATTTTCCGAATCTTGTTGATGTTTCTTATATTCATGAATATCGATTTGCAGATGGAAGTAACATGATGATCCATTGACATCGTGTTGTCAAAAATGATGCCAATGTTCCTAGCACTGTCACTAAATGGAATGCTGGAATTGCCAATTTGGACAGATTCAATTTCAATATTTGGCTTCAGTTGGCGTGAAGCGACCATAATTATATCAGTCTTCTTCTCATTCAATTGTAAGAGATTGTTCAGCATCCACAACTTGACGTCGCGAATGCTGTGTTCTAGGATTGCACGAGAGTGTAATTGATTGGTCGGATGGAAGGCCAGATACAACTGCATGTCGTCGGCATAAAAGTGGTAGTTAAGGCCTCGATTTGCTAGAAGTTTACCGAGTGGAGCTGTATATATTGTAAAAAGTAACGGCCCAAGTACCGATCCCTGTGGGACACCCGAGAGTAGCTCACATTCGGATGACTTTGCTTCGTTTACGGTAACTACTTGATGACGACAAGTGAGATAGGATCTGAACCAGTTAATGGCTGTACCTGATATACCAAGTTCTGATAGACGTAACAGCATAATATTATGGTCTATTGTATCGAACGCTGCGGACAAGTCCAGAAGTACTAGCAGCACACACATGCGGTTGTCCATAGAACACATAATGTCGTTCTGTACACGTAACAAAGCAGTTTCCGTACTATGGAGTGGATGATATACGCTTTGATACAATTCGAGTGAATGGTTGGCCTCTAAATGATCTCTAAGTCGACTTCCAACGTACTTTTCCAAAAGTAGTGGCAGTGGGTCCCATGGAACCCTTGAAAACCTTGTATGATTGATAAACACTATGTAGTTTTCTAGGTTTTGCACAAAAATACTGACAACATCTAGCATGAATGGACATTTCCGGTATAGCTATGCCCCGCCCATCTCTAGCTAAGCTCCACCCACACCTCGCTCATGTTGAGATCGATCGATATCTGAACACCTTGACTAGCAATTTCCAAATAACTACACCAGGAAGCTGTTGAATATTTTGAAACTAATTTGACTGGGTGCTGTAGCTGCCTAAGGCAGCAACAGCGCCCAGTCAAATTAGTTTCAAAATATTCAACAGCATGTTTATTAAATAACAAAGAATTACAAAGGCATACAATTTATACAATTTGTCGGAGTATTTTAGATTTGGTGACGGTCTATATGCAACCCTTTGTGACGTAATGATTGTGACATCATCATACACGCGCTGGACTGATTCGGACGTCATACGAGGTCAGATAATGGATGGATACTCTGGAAAGGTGAATTCACTTTGTAAGTCCATTGTACACTAATTTGAACATGGATGTGAAATACTACTTGGGGACAACCCAGATTTCAGTTTGGGACCTGCAGATTTCAGCCGGTGACATATCAATTTCAGGGTGTGGGGTACCTGGGCCTTCCGAGATTTAGATGCCATGAGAAACTCTGGTGGTTAGCAATGTCCATTCACTGGCCAAGAGAGATATTTTTTAAGGTATCACTGGAATGGCCAAGTTTTCCAGCGATATCTTTAAAAAAATAGCCTTCTCTTGACTTGCAAATAGACATACATTCGCTTAGTAAAGTGTAAATTTTCGTGAACAATTGCATTAAGAGTAATAATAAGACAGGTTTTGAAATATTTTATACAGTAGAAATTATTCACGATTAATCGATTAGGTAATATTTAATCACATAAATTCACGATTTCAAAAAAGCAATTTTCGATTTGATCACATGACCGTATAAGCCTATGTCATTAAAGCTATTTAACCGTCGAATTTGCTCAAGAAAATTTCAATTTTGTCATATAAAGTGTCCATTTGCAGACCAAGAGAAAACTGTTTTTGAAACTATACCACTGGATTCACTGGTTCGGTTATCGAGCCAGTCATTCTAGTGATAAATTTCCAAAAATAGTCTTCTCTTGGTCTGCAAATGGACATTTCTCGAGAGCACTGCAGAAGCTGTTTTTGGTGGATATAACTGTTAGAGGGTTAACCCTTTCACGATGAAGCCGGCCAGAACCGGCCTCTAGTGGTCTTGAGGAAAGTCCATTTTGCAGGCCAAGCGAAGACTACTTTTGGAAATTTACCACTGGAATGACTGGCTCAATAACCGAGCCAGTCATTCCAGTGGTAAAATTCCAGAAGTAGTCTTCCCTTGGCCTGCAAATGGACATTTAATAAGTAAATATTTTAATCTTTTGAAAAAATTTAGTCATTAAAGGGTTAAATCGAAATCTGATTTTGCAATAAGATGTAAATGAAACCTGTATGCAAACTAATATACTATATCATACCTTGATCAACAAGATAACAGTTTCAAATGCTGATCTATACAGCTTGTCCCATCTCAGCTGAAACCCATTCACGTCCACCATGAACAACAACAGCTTCGTTCGCTCCACATGCTTCAAGAACTTGTGACCCAATCCAATGTTTATATGTGCTCCTTCAATCAACCCGGGGAGATCTGCGACCGTTATCTGAAAGACGTTAAACACATTCCTCAGGTCATATACACTAAGGGAGATAACTCCTCTGAGCTATACATAGACAGTTATAGGAATGAAAATATGTATTTTTGACAATTGAGAAATACATTTATAGCTACAGTATGCCTCGTCCATTTCTAACTAATATACGCCCGATTTTTATGCGTGTTGGAACTGAATTATACACGTAGGCCAAACATGAATATTTTGAAACTAATTTCAATGGGGGCTGTTGCTGCCTATGGTTAGTAAAACAGGATTTCAGCAATTTTGTATCAATTTTATCAGACAAGTTTATTAAGATCTTCATTCGAACAAGCTTCAGTGAGTGTAACAAATCTGATATGAAATACCATGAGTTTTAGATTCTACTACATGTGTAAGTTGTAAGTATTTTAGGGGCGATAACTCGGATAGAGGTTGGTGGTCTGATAAATCTCAGATAACTACAAACCCATATATTGGTGAAAAACAATCACAAATAATATCTGCTTACGTGATATCCATGTACAAGATTTTAACTGAACATGTCATGTCATTTTCAAATAATGTATAGCGGAAACCATGTTTTCGATAAAATATTGTCAGGGGAGGTAAGTTTTATGAATATTGATTATGAACAAATTTTGCTATTTAAGCAAAACGATCACACTGCTTTCTATCCACCTCACCCCACATTCCTCATATATATACACTGAAATAAATCGTAATTGCATGTTCAAACCCCTTCGAAATCTTACCCAGACAAGATTTGGAAAGTCGGAAAGTTAACAAAACACATGACAACATCCATCTGATAATTCACCAGATGTGTGACTATAACAAGAGGCCCAAGGGGCCTGTGTCGCTCACCTGGAGCACCATAAATTTTTGTCAAAATTGTTGGTGGGTGGTTTAACTTTTAAATGAGTTTGTGAACATTTTTGCAAGTGCAATATGGCCGCCAACACACTACATTCTGATTGCCCCACGGTGCCCATGTTTTTTAATGGATCAACTTCCCGTGAACAAATTTTAATGGCCCAAATTTCGGCCTGATCCCTTCAGTGGTTCGGGAAGAGCCATTTTCGTGAAAACCAGGTCATCCAAGATGGTCGCCGAACCATTTGGTCAATCAAGTTCTCTTGAACAAACTTGGCTTACCTCTTGGCCTAGATGAAGATTTCCCAAGTGATTTCGGAGAAGATTTTTAGACATTTCCTGAAATTGGCCGAAATCGAAAATGGCCGCTGGGCAAATTGGCCGATCGGGTTCATTTGAACAAACTTGGATCCTTACGCCCTAAGGATGCTTCCTGCCAAATATAATTGAAATCGGCCTGGTAGTTCTCGAGAAGACATTTAAAATTTCCCATTGCTTTAGCATGGGCGCTTTTGACGAGAAAATTATCCAAGATGGCCACCAAACTGTTTATCAGTTTCAAAAATTGCAAATTTGAGCTCAGAATATCCAAAAACATATATAGAACCACTTTTGGCCTCAAAATCCATCAAAAAAAAAAATACAATATGTCCGCCAAACACGCTACATTTTGATTGGCCCACGGCAGCCATGTTTTTCGATGGAGCAACTTCCCTTGAACAAACCTTAATGGCCCTTAGTCCCTAATCATATCTCCAAAATTTTGGCCTGATCCATTCAGCGGTTCTGGAGAAGTCGTTTTCGGGAAAACTAGGTCATCCAAGATGGCTGCCGAACCATTCAGTCAATCAAGTCGTCTTGAACAAACTAGGTTTACCTCTTTGCCTAGATGAGGTTTCATAAGTTTTGAATCGATTCCCCAAGCCATTTCGGAGAACAAGATTTTTAAAGCCATTTCTAAAAATCGGCCGAAATCCAAGATGGTCGCCGGCCAAATTGGCCGATCGGGTTCGTTTGAACAAACTTGAATCAGTATGCCTTAAGGATGCTTCATGCCAAATATAATTGAAATCGGCCCAGTAGTTCTAGAGAAGATATTTTTAATTTCCCATTGCCTTAGTATGGGAGCTTTAGGTGGGAAAATGATCCACGATGGCCGCCAAACCGTTTATCTGACAGTTTCGAAAATTGCAAATTTGAGATCAGAATACACAAAAACCTATATAAAACCAATTTCGGCCTCAAAATCCATCAAATAAAAAAATCCAATATGGCCGCCAAACATGCTATATTTTGATTGGCCCAAGGCGGCCATGTTTTTTGACGGATCAACTTCTCTTGAACAAACTTTACTGGCCCTTAGTCCCTAATCATATCTGCCAAATTTCGGCCTGATCACTTCAGCGGTTCTGGAGAAGTTATTTTTGCTGAAACTAAGTCAACCAACATGGCCGCCAAACTATTTGACCAATTAAGTTCTCTTGAACAAATTTGGTTGAGCCCTTGCCCTAAATCATATTTTATGAGGTTTCCTTCAATCCCTTATGCGGTTTCGGAGAAGATTTTCAAAGACGTTTCTAAAAATCGGTCAAAATCCAAGATGGCCACCGGCCTAATTGGCCATTTGAACAAACTTGGATCCCTATGCCCTAAGGATGCTTTCTGCCAAATATAATGGAAATTGGTCCCTACGCATATTTACTAAATTTCAGCTCTATCCCTTCACCGGTTCGGGGGGCGGGGGTCGTTTTCGGGAAGACCACGTCATCCAAGATGGCCACCAATCAAATAGGCCAATAAGGTTGGCTTGAATAAACCTGGGTCTAACGTTGCCATAGATGATGTGTTATGAGTATTGAATCAATTCCTCTTGCGGTTTCGGAGATTTTTTAAAGTGTTTCTAAAAATCGGCCATTTTAGCCCGCGGCCATCTTGGATTTTGACCGACCCGCTTCGTTTGAACAAACTTAGATCTCTATGCCCTATGATTGCTTCCTCCCAAATATAATTGAAATCAGCCGAGTGGTCCATGAGAAGACGTCGTTTAAAGAATTCCCCATTACTTTACTATGGGCCCATTGCTTTACTATGGGAGCCGATGGCGGGAAAACAAACCAAGATGGCAGCCAAATCGTTTATCCGACAGTCTCAAAAGTGGCATATTTGAACTCGCCCCACTGATAAGCATATATAAAGCAATTTTCGCCATCAAAATACATCAAATACAAAAAAGGCAATATGACCTAAATTTTGATTGGTTGATGTTTTTTAATGTACGAACTTCTCTTGAACAAACTTGAATGGACCTTGGTCCCTAAGCATATTTACCAAATTTCAGGTCTTTCCCTACAGCGGTTTGGGAGAAGTTGTTTTCACGAAAACTAGGTCATCCAAGATGGCCGCCAGGCAAATCGTCCAATCAGGTTGCCTTGAACAAACTTGGGTCTACCCTTGCACTAGATGATGTGCTATGAGTTTTGAATCAATTCCTCCCGCGGTTTCGGAGATTTTTTAGTGTTTCTAAAAATCGGCTATTTTGGCCAGTGGCCATCTTGGGTTTTGACCGATCGGCTTCGTTTGAACAAACTTTAATCTCTATGCCCTAGGGATGCTTCCTGCCAAATATAATTGAAATCGGCCCAGTGGTTCTTGAGAAGTCGTTTAAACAAAAAGTTGATGGACGATGGATGGTCGCCACAGCATAAGCTCACTTGGCCTTTCAGGCCAGGTGAGCTAACAAGTTTGATAGCACCTCGGTAGCGGCAGGTTCTGTATGTTTTTTGGAGGTTCCTTCATTCCTTCTAATCCAATGGACCTTTCCAGTTTTAGCTATGCCCCACCCATCTCTATCTAAGTTCCACCCACACCACGCTCATATTGGGATCGATCAATCTCTGAACTCCCAGGCTATTGATTTTCAGAAAACTATGCAGGTAAGCTGAATATTTTGATACTAATTCGACTTGGTGCTGTTGCTGCCTATGCCAGTAACAACGCCCAGTCCAATTAGTTTCAAAATATTCAACAGCATGTTTATTAAATAACAGACACACAATTTGTACAATGTGTCGGACTATTAAGCATTAAAGACATACTATTTGAAATCATTCATGACCTCATGATTATGACACCAGCTTACACGTCAGTTAGTTGATTATGACGTCATATCATGGCTGGATAAATTGGAAAGGTGAATTATGTTCAAAATATTCAAAAGTAATATTTATTTTTCCTAAGTTATTTCTGGGCTGTACTGTAGAGCACCATACCTGCCTGTGATCCTCATAACCCATCACGCCAATTTGTGGCCGTAGTGTGGTAACTGAAACAAAACAGAAAGTACACACCGCTGCATCTAAATATCTAAACTTGCTCAAGCTCGTGATGCTGATATAAATCAGTGTCCAAAAATACACAGAACTTTTCCATATCTAGACAAAAAGTACTGCTGCAATTTTAAGGCATTATTTTCAACATTCTTTCCATCTAGCAATTTTTCGTAGCCAAATCCTTATCACTCAGAATTCCTCAGAATTTTAGCTGTCCTCTGTAGCTTTGTTAACCCTGTGATAGATTTTCAAAAATTCATTGAGAAAATGTTGTGTATTTTCTTAATCATTCCTGACAATTAACTTGATGAATGGATTGTTGCTATAATAGCTTAAAACTTCTAACCTTGAAATTGTGCATTATTAGCTCACCCGGGCTGAAAGGTCAAGTGAGCTTATGCCGTGGCGACCGTCCGTTGTCCGTCCATCGTCCATCAACTTTTGCTTTAAAACATGACTCCTTAACCAATAGCTGAATCTTAACTAAATTTAGTTAGGAGGATTTGCATAACAAAACAAGAATTCCGCGGAATTAAATGTCTCGCCTGTCTCCTGTTTGTCACAGTGACATTGTCCTTTGAGCTTGTGACCTCTGTGTTATCATGCTGCTTCCTAACATTATAAGTAACCATGTATTAAAAGTTAGTTCCAATAGGATTGACCAATCCTGAAATATAAATTATTTGCTGAATGGAAAAACTTACGGTTGAAAGAGGTCAAATAGCAATATTAGAATGGCTTTGACCTAATGACCTCACAATCATCATGCTGCCTGGGTATGGTATATGAAACCACGTACCCAAGTTTGGTTCCAGTACGATTAAGCAATTCTAAAATATAGGCCAAAAACACCTTAACATTGGAAATACAGACATGATAGAGGCCAAATATCAAAGCTATGATGACCTTGACTTTGGATCTAGTGATGTCACTATCAGCACCAAGTTTCCCTATTTTATAGGGGACCATGTGTCCAAGATTAGTTCTGGTAATATTAAGTTATTCTGAAATATAAATGTATATGATTCGCTAAATGGAAAAACTTAAAGTTAAAAAAGCAGAGGCTATATAGCAAGTTCAGAATGACCTTGACCTTTGACCTGGTGACATCCATGTCACCATTCTGCATCCCTTTGGTATAAGAAACCATGTACTCATGTTGTGTGTCATTAGGGTTTAAGCAATCCCAAAATATTAACTGATAAGATTTGCTAAGTCTTAACATTGAAAAATAACAGTTTTGTAGAGGTCAGAATGACCGTGACCTTCGACGTTGTGACTTCAGTGTCAGCATGCTGCTTCCTAACATTATAGGTAACAATGTATCCAAGTTTATTTCCAATAAGATTAACCAATCCTGAAAGATAAGCCGAGTTGTTTTGCTAAACGCAAAAACTTAAAATTAAAGAAATTGATATCTTTGCTAAATGAAACTCCATTTTGCAGACTGAGAATATTATTTTTGTAAATTTACCACCGGAATTTACAAAAAACCATTAGCTTACTGTTGTCATGCAAATTGATATTTCATAATACAACGCAGATGTCACTTTGGCCAGCATGACCATTAAAGGGCTATTGCACAATGGACCTTTCCAGTTTATTCATCCATCATATGACATCATAATCAACTATGTGACGTGTAGGATGACGTCATAATCAATGACATCATGAATGACGTAGATAAGTTCAGCACAAATGCACAAAACCATTGTTGTACCAATGGTATATCTTGACTATTTAATAAACATGCTGTTGAATATTTCGAAACTAATTACACTGGGTGCTGTTGCTGCCATTGGCAGCCAGTCATACCAGTCAAATTATTTTCGAAATATTCAACAGCTTACCTGTATAATTTTCTGAAAATTGATAGTCAGGCAGGTCAGGGATCGATCGATCCCAACAGGAGCGAGATGTGGGTGGAGTGTAGCTAGAGAAGAGCGGGGCTAAAACTGGAATGGTCCATTAAGTCCAAATTTGTGCTTAGTTAGTATCCACTGGCAGGTCAAGACTATTTTTTAAATTTATCACTGGAATGACTGGCTCGGTTACCAAGCCAGTCATTCTAGTGGTAAATTTTCAATCTTCTCTTAGCCTGAAAATGTGTATTCCTCAAGACCACTACAGATGCTGTTATGGCTGGCTTGACCCTTTATTCCTTAACTCTTAAAGGATAACTAACCCCATCTCTTAATAGCTATTCGGGTGATCTAATATGATACTCATAAACTATGTAGAGAATTTTAAGCTTTTTATCATGCAGCTAAAGAAAGATATTCGGACTTTAGTAGCTAAATGTTGGTACATTTCTATAGCCTATGATGGCTGTCATGATTTACATTTCAACCAATCAGAAAAACCCCAGCGCACCCGCCTTGGCATATACGCTTAGTCATAGAGGTGCCAGGTATAGTTTGACAATTTCATATAAAACCAATCATACAGGCAAGCTGTTGAATATTTTGAAACTAATTTGACTGAAAGTTGTTGCTGCCATAGGCAGCAACAACTTTCAGTCAAATTAGTTTCAAAATATTCAACGGGATAAGTATTACATAATAAAGAATGTAATGCATTGGCACATGCATGACATCACACACTATCGCTTGCGGAGACAAAATGGTGTCAATCACTGTTCAACATTTACGCGATATTACAAAGCAGATAATTGTGATACAGATAAGGGAATGTGATAGGATATGAAGGATATGGAATCTATAAACCATAATCTATCGGTACAATACAAGATCTGAGATAAGATTAGCATCCCTTTAACACTCATATCAGCAAAAAAAAGGCTTCTGCACTAGTCTTGAGAAATGTCCATTTGCAGACCATGAGACTATTTCGACAATTTACCACTAGAATGACTGTCATTCCAGTGTTAAATCTGAAAAAAATAGTCTTCTCTTGGTCTGCAAATGGACATTTTCTATGAAAATATTGAAATTTTCTTGAAAAAATTCGAGGGTTAAAGGGTTAAATAGCTTTAATGACATAGGCTTATACGGTCATGTGATCAAATCAAAAATTGCCATTTTTGAAATCGTGAATTTATGTGATTAAATATTACATAATCGATTAATCGTGAATAATTTCTACTGCATAAAATATTTCAAAACTATGAACATTGTAGCATAATAAGAGCTTGTTTAGGTGACAAAGCCACATAGCAGCTACAGCATTGCAGAATATCACTTACATGGATAATTGGCTATCTTTGGTGTGGCTCTCGATATTGCCGAAAGGAATGTTGACTTTCCGGCATTCGGAAATCTGCAGAAAAATGAAAGAACACAGATAGAGATACTCAAGCAAATGAGAATTTGAACGTCAAACCGATGACAGATGATCCACCATGCACATGTACGATGATACATGTATGATCCACAAAGTCAAATTGTTTTCAAAATAATCGCCAATATTTTTTGGGTGTGCGTGCGTGCGTGCGTGTGTGCGTGCGTGCGTGCATGTATGAGTGTGTGCATGCATGCATGTCTGAGAGCATATGCGTGTTCTGTCTGACAAGTTGACAACTACATGCTATCCTTGATACTTAACCCATGTCACATTTTTTCATGTAAATGTTCCCTGGAGACTTTTTTTTCATAATTTTCGTCAATTTGACATAATTAAAAAAAATGAAGTTGCTTTCAAATGTCTATTTATACCTAAAATAATCTGTCCACTCAGGACTACACCGGATGTAGATGGCCCATGCATTAGCTTAGGATTTCTGATAATGCTGTACACTATATTGTCATCCTGAGGTGGCCGAGGTTACCGAAATTCTGAACAACTGGACACGGCGGGGGGTGGGGTGGGTGTATAGTTTCATAACAAAGCACCTACATATATGCATATGCTGATGATATGACACATGGCAGAAATTAGGCTCGTTATTGTGTCTAACAGCTAAAGGGAGACAACTCTTTATGGCAAACTCTTGCTAGCAATCAGATTTTAGAGTGTAGGCAGTCCTGTGCCATGTAGTCCTGAGTGAAAAGGCCATCATTGGCCATTGTAGTGCTGAGTGAACAGGCCGTCCTTGGCCATTGTAGTCCTGAGTGAACAGGCCGTCCTTGGCAACTGTAGTTCTGAGTGAACTGGCCGTCGTTGGCCATTGTAGTCATGAGTGAACAGGCCGCTCTTGGCCATTGTAGTCCTGAGTGAACAGGCCGCCCTTGGCCATTGTAGTCCTGAGTGAACCGGCCGTTCTTGGCCATTGTAGTCCTGAGTGAACATGCCGTCCTTAGCCATTGTAGGCATGAAAGGGTTAAACTTTGAAGCCATATATCACAAAATCAGTGTTTCTCCTACTGACTGTAATCATAGAGGGATCTGATCTGTCATTCAAGTATCTGACATCATAATCAATTACGTCACATGTTAGCTAATCTCACAATCATAATGACCTAGTTCCGTCTATCACAAGGTTGTATGAATTGTATGTCTTTGATGAAATTACAATTTAATAAACATTCAGTTGAATGTTTTGAAACTAATTTGACTGGGAGCCGGTGCTGCCATTAGCAGCAGCAACAGTGACCAGTCAAATTAGTTTCAAAATATTCAACATCGTAGTTGCACAGCTACCTTCAAATTTATATTCTACGAATTTAGGTCTCAAAGGTTCAAATCTATTCCAACATACGTAAAGTGGGAGGAGCTTAGCTAGAAATGGGCGGGGCATAGCTAGAAATGGATCATCTTATTATCCTCTGGGCATCATTGTAACATTAACTAATGCTTTACCCCACTAGTCCAATATCAGCTAGAAGTTTGAGTTCTAGACGCAGCATTCTCGCCTCGCCTCTGGCACCAGTAAAATTATTGACCGGGTTTCCGCCGACACCTCCAGTAGCGACTAACAGTGACTGACCCACTTCGTTCAGATCAGCTGAGATATATACAACACAGCTCATAAATAGACTAAAATATTTCCAAAATATATACAGAAACATGTTAGTTAGGACAATTTTGAACACGCGGTAAGAAATGTTCTGTTGAATATTGTGGACTTACTTTGAAGCCTTTGATCACCTGAGAAATATAGTGCAGGGCTAGAAATTAACTATGTGCCTGATGAATTTTTAAAGACAACATTTTTCACGGGGCATAACTCTTCACCTGCTGAATATCTTGAAAACAATTTGACTGAAAGTTGTTGGTGGTTAAGCCACCAACAACTTTCAGTAAAATTGTTTTCAAAATATTTGGCATTTGCAATTATTACAGTTCGGTAGCTTGGAGGCTAAGTCAGCTAGTTAACCACAGTGACTGATCGCATGATCCATAGACCTTTTTCACTTAGAGATCAGTAACAGATAACTGTTTTATAAAGTAAACTGATCCAGTTAGATCACTGTGCTTCAGCTAAAAATTCAAGGTGGATTTACTGCTTGGTTCATCAACCAGTTCATGTAAACATTTTGAAACGTGATTGTTAAAACTAAAATTAACCCCTTATCATATTTGTAGTCCCGCCGACAAAAACAGGTTCTGAGACTGTCTTGAGAATAGCCCATTTACAGGTCAAGAGAACTTTTTTTTTTAATTTACCCCTGTAAATGAGCCAGTCATTAGTGGTAAAATTTTCAAAATCAGTTTTCTCTTGGCTTGCACATGGAGAGACTAAAGCGAAAATTTTAACTCTATAACAATCATGGTCATTGAAGGAATCATTATCTTAAAAATAAATATGATGGAAATTATGTATTTATACATCTGACTAGTGTTGTTCCGATTAATCGATTTGATCGATGATTGATTAGTTTGTATGTTCAACCAACAAATTGACCATGATTTCAGAAATCGTTTTTGATTGTTTACTGGTCAAGCTAGAAAACGAATACCTTTTGGAAAAGAATTTAAATTTAATTGTTAGCACTATATAGTATTACTCCTTAGTCTAAGACACTAATTCTTTCAGCACTGAATTAGTATGTTAATTTCAAAGCAACCATACCAATAACATGTTGAATATTTTGAAACTTATTTGACTGGAAGCTTCCAACAGTTTCCAGTCAAATTAGTTTCAAAATATTCAACAAATTATTTCAGAATTATTAAGAATATGTCATACCTGCGACTTTGTTTGAAAGGGGTAGTTATCCTTGAACATGCTATAATTACTGCATTCAAAATGGGTACAAAATGAGAACCAGTTATGATCATTCATTAATTGATTATCGTTTAGTATATAAAACCAATCATCGATCACAAAAATAGAACCAATTTCTAACACAACATCTGACTAATCTTACATGCCATGCACAGTGGTTCTGCGGAATGGCCATTTGCTGAGCACTATTTCAAAAAATTCAACAAACAAATGACTAGCTCTGTAACCGGACATTCAATAACCAAACATTTTGATTTTATTGATAAAATTTTAGCATTAATTTGTGATTTCAGTTAATTTTCAATTCTCTAGTCGTCATGCCCTTAGATCACTCGCTGACTTGCGACGATAAACGTGAAGACCAAATTCAGTGCACATAAACTATTGCAAACAAATTAAACATTAACACAGGTATATTAGTTCCCCTTTCCAGAGTATCCATCTATCAATCTGATGTCATATGATGTCATAACCAGCTAAGCGGCATGTAATGTAGGATTGACGTCATACTCATTACGTCATAAATGATTCTGGCAGCAACAGTGTCCAGTCAAATTAGTTCCAAAATATCGAATAGCTTACCTGTATAGTTTTCTGGAAATTGATAGTCAGAGAGTCAGAGATCGATCGTTCCCAACACGAGTGAGGTGTGGGTGGAGCTTAGCTAGAGATGGGTGGGGCATGGATAAAAATGGAAAGATCCATTATGTCACACAGTAAAACAAGTCTCAACATATTCAACAGCTTACAGGTGGTTACCCTGAAATTTAGATTGTAGGAATTATAGTTTTCAGTGTCAAATTAGCCCTGTAGGTGGGGCTTAGAATACACCTTCCATATCCTCTGCGCGTCGTAAGAGGCGACTAAAGGAGGTAAGGGTGAGGTAACCCTGACAGAAACCTCGAGTGCTGAAGACGGAGGTTCCAGGCCGCATGGCGCACTCTAATAAACCATGGATCCACGCACTTAACGCATATGATCATGTCGATAGTCACTTAGGACTGGCGGTATGATCAGCGAACGAAAAGAAGAAGAAAAAGAAAGAAAGTGTCAAATTGATTCCAACACACAAGATAAATGGACGGGTTACAGCTAGAAATGGCTCGCTCTGTTACTTGTCTTACCTAGCATTTTCCGTGTGTCAGTCTGTACACATATCCCGATGGGCACATTTATGGTAAGAGGTGCTCCTGCATGGCCAATTATAGACCTGAGGCTAAAAATAACAAATTTAAAGTACCAACAAAACAGTATTTAACACGTTAATCCTAAAACTCATACAAGAAAATTTTGATTATTTTCATAGAAAATGTCAATTTGTAGACCAAGAGAAAACTATTTAACCCTTTAATGGTAAAATTTGGTTAAGAAAATTTAAACATCTACCTACTGAATGTCGATTTACAGGTCACGAGAATACAATTTTTGAAAATTTATCACCGGAATGACTGGCTCGGTTATCGAGCCAGTCATTCCAGTGGTAAATTTTCAAAGATTCTCTTGGTCTGTAAATGAACATTCCACTAGAGCAAAACAGAGGCCGATTTTGGCCGGTGTGGCCATTAAATAGTTATGGTTACCGAGCCTGTGATTCCAGTGGTAAATTTTCAAAAATAGATTTCGCTTGATCGACGAATCAACATTTTTCAGGAGCACTGCAAAAATCATTCTTGATCGGCAACTACATTGTAAACATACCACATGATGCGAGATAGATTTCATTGCAGACCAATTACAAGTGCATTTCAGCCCATTTCCTTCAGCAGACATGATGCGAGATAGATTTCATTGCAGACCAATTACAAGTGCATTTCAGCCCATTTCCTTCAGCAGACATCTTAAGCCACTTTAGTCCAGCTACTGCAATCGATGAGGATTTTACTTGCATTTCACAACTAGTATAAATCTGTCTATCGATTCTTTGACATTTCTAACAAAGTCTAAGTCAAATCTCTAGTGCATCCGGCTTATTTAGTTGTCACTCACAAATAGTATTTATAGATTTGTTGATCAGCCTCCCTCCCTCCCTCTCTCTCTCCCATCCTCCGTCTCTCTCACTATCCCAGCTCTGGATTCCTCAATTGTAGCCTGGTGATTACACATCCAGGCCATGCACACACATTCACACACTCGCATGCACCAAGGTTGATATAACACGTCTAAGATAAAGACAAAAATGGCTGCAGTTGTCTTTTAGAAATGTTAATCTGCAAACTGGGATAAAAATATATTAGGAAACTGAGCACTGAAATATCTGGGTCTATAACGGAGCTAGGCACTCCAGTTGTTAGTTTTCAAAAGCATTCTTCTCCTAATTTGCATATATCGGTATTCAATGGATAAATACAGTTTATCGATCAATCATATGATGCCATAATTAATAATGTCACATATAGGCTGACATCATAATCAATTACGTTATGAATGACATAATTAAGTCTGTCATAAACGATTAAGCGTCCGTCATGTTGTACGAATCAGCTAATTTGACAGGGTAGCAAAAGCACCCAGTCAAATTAGTTTCAAAGTATTCAACAACTTACCTGTATAGTCTTCTGGAAATTGAGATTCAGTGAGTGCAGGGACCGATCGATCCCAACACGGGCAATGCGTGGGTTGCACTTAGCTAGAGATGGACAGAGAATAGGCAAAACTGGATTCATCCATTGATATGTGAGTGAAGCTTAGCTAAAATGGGTGGGGATATGAAAAAATCTGCAATTTATTGACCAATAAATGGATCCATGTCTAGCTATGTCCTGCCCATTTTATCAAAGCTCCACCCACTTTGTATGCACATTTGAATCTATATTGAACCATAAAGATCCAGAAAATTAATTTCAAGGTAACTATATAGACTAGTTAAGCTGTTGAATATTTTGAAACTAATTTTACTAGGAACTGTTAGTATTAGCTTTAAAATATTCAACAGAATGTTTATTAAATTGTACATTCACAAACATACAATTCACTACTTTTGTAATTGACCGTCTTAGTCTAGAACTGTTGTGATGAGCCTACCTCCTTTGTCCGCTAACAAGTGACATAATGATGAGGTCAGATACTTGAGTGACACATCAGATCCCAGCATTTTTACTAATAGATCGGTAACAAGTAATAAACCAGTGCCAGCTATTAACTATTCACCTGCTAGGATCACCATTCTTGGCTACAAATCTCTTTGATGGATTTAAACTGTATATTTTTCTCAGCGTTGAATTCTTAGCAGCAGATACGATGACATCACCACCTTTACCACCGATTCCACCATATTTGGCAAGTCCTGGACCACCAGCTCCACCACGTATGTAAATTCTCAATGAGTCTAAGAGATACCCTTTCCTCACCTGCAACATGGACACAGCAAAATAATTGATGAATCCAGTTTCTCAATCAATCATATGACATCATAATGAACTACGTCATGTGTAGGCTGATGGCATAATCAATTACATCATGAATGATGCCATATCGCACTCTAAATAAACTCCACCTACACTGCGATCGTGTTGGGATCGATCGATCCCTGAATGCCCTGACTATCAATTTCCAGAAAACTATACACATTAGCGGTTAAATTTTTGGCAGCAACAGCGCCCAGTCAAATTAGTTTCAAAATAGTCAACAGAATGTTTATTACATGTAAATGGTACAGACATACAATAATATGTGTCAGACTATTAAGCGCTAAAAATGGACTATATCGAATCATTCATCATGTCATGATTATGATGTCATCCTACACATCATGTAGTTGATTATGACGTCATATGATGGACGGATAAATTTGGAATGGTCCATTGAGATTCAGGGAGTGCAGGGATCGATCCCAACTCATACAAAGTGTGGGTGGACCTAAGCTAGGAATGGGCGGGGGGCCTAACTAAAACTGGAATCCTCCACTTGACGGATGTAAAGTCAGATATGTTCTTAGAAATTTATGCATGTCTCGCCACAGGTAATGTACAGTACAGCTCATAGTACAGTAAATCAGGGTTCAAAATGAGTTTTTGCCCTGTTTCCATGGGCAACCCGAATTTCAAAAATCCAAGTAAACTTTCGGTGTTGCCGTGCAACCATGTTAAATACAGAGAAACTAATATCATACTACTGTGTTTTTGATCCCCACTGAATAAGTAACAGCATCCAACATAAAAAGGGAAAATCCAAATTCCCTTTTTTGGCTTAAAATTCAGTAAAACTAGCCATTAGGGTATCAATTTCTGAAATTTCGTCACTCTAAAGACTTGAATTCCACTAATTTCAGTGTTGATGCGAGGAAATTTCCTCATTTCGACATTGATTTGAGGAAATTTCCTCATGGCTGAGAATTAGGAAAATCAAGTCTATTTGAGGAAATTTCCTCATGGATTTCCTCATGGCTGAGAATTTGCAAAATCAAGTCTTGAGGAAATTTCCTCATGGCTGAGAATTTGCAAAATCAGGACTATTTGAGGAAATTTCCTCGTGGCTGCGAATTTGCCAAATGGAGTCAAGTTGAGGAAATTTCCTCATAACTGAGAATTTGTAAAAATCAAGTCTATTTGAGGAAATTTCCTCATGGCTGGGAATTTGCAAAATCGATATTTGAGGAAATTTCCTCATGGCTGAGATTTTGCAAAATCAATATTTGAGGAAATTTCCTCATGGCTGAGAATTTGCAAAATCTATATTTGAGGAAATTTCCTCATAACTGAGAATTTGTAAAAATCAAGTCTATTTGAGGAAATTTCCTCATAACTGAGAATTTGTAAAATCGATATTTGAGGAAATTTCCTCATGGCTGAGATTTTGCAAAATCAATATTTGAGGAAATTTCCTCATAACTGAGAATTTGTAAAATCAAGTCTATTTGAAGAAATTTCCTCATGGCTGACAATTTGTAAAATTTAATCTATTTGAGAACATTTCCTCATGGCTGGTAATTTGCAAAATCAAGTCTATCTGAGGAAATTTCCTCATGGCCGAGAATTTGTAAAATTATGTCTATAGTTGAGGAAATTTCCTCGTGGCTGAGAATTTGGAAAATCAAGTCTAGTTGAGGAAATTTCCTCATGGCTGAGAATTTGTAAAATTATGTCTATAGTTGAGGAAATTTCCTCATGGCTGAGAATTTGGAAAATCAAGTCTATTTGAGCAAATTTCATTTTCCAAATGTAGTCAAGTTGAGGAAATTGTGGCTGAGAATTTACAGAATGCTGTCGATTTGAGGAAATTTCCTCATGGCTGGGAATTTGCAAAATGGAGTCAATTTGAGGAAATTTCCTCGTGGCTCAGAATTTGCAAAATGAAGTCAAATTGAGGAAATTTCTTCATTGCTGACAATTTGAAAATGATATCTCTGAGGGAAGTTCCTCGTGGCTGAGAATTTAAATAACTTGAAATATCAAAATGGATCGCCATTTTGAAAAAGAAGTACCAGGGACCGCCCTACTCATTTTAAATCATTAGCCAGTGAATTAGCCTATTTTGACAATTTAATAGCCAACCATGAAAATTATTCTCAAAAGCGAATTGGCGAATGGATAGGTCTCTCCCTGAGTACTATCAATATATTTAGGCTGTCAATCATCCTATAGATCTGAAATTTTGTATTAAATTAACCACATATATATGCGTGCGTGCATGCACAACTGCAAGCCCATGTATTTTTGTGATGTTTTACAAATCTTCCACCTTGCACAACAAGAATTCTTAATATCACCGGAAAGATCATTAGTAAGAAATATGGGGCAAAATATTTAATTATTTCTTTATCACTATATAAATGTTCAAGAAAAACCAAACACTTAATGATGCTGATATAGCTCTGTGGTGTATTGACATATACAATTAATAAAAATTCAAACAGTCTCGATTATTTACAATGTATAAATAAAACAAGGTCGATAGAATCTCGTAGCGGAGGGGTCCAGATTTTTCGACTTTTTCCCGCTTTTCAGGATTTCATATCAGCCACAAAGTTGTGGGATCCTATCATCCTAGTGTATGGCCACACCCGTTACTATGGTAAGATGTGGGCCAAATTGACCCAGTAGTTTCCGAGATATCAATATTCCAGAATTTTACCCAATCCGGATACAGGTTATTTTATCTGGATCACGGCCAGACTGGAAATGCTCTGACAAGCCAAGTTCCTTCAGTGCGTTAAAACATGAGCTGAATTGGATCTGTAGTTTTTTAGATACAGTCCGGAATATGCTTTTGAGACTGACTAACTAACTAGCTGACTGGCTAAGGGAAATGTGGCTTTATTAAGCCGATACCCATAGCTAAAAAGCCTTAACCGAATAACATGCAAAATTTAAACAGATTTGGAAACAAGAAACATTTTCAAAACACATAAAATTAATAATTCAAATTGTATCTTTGTATTGCATTAATCACTTATGCTATTTTATTGACATCTGATAAGCCTTTGGTGGATAATGATTTCAAACATATACATCTTCAGCATAAATGCAAAATATTTAAAGACGGCCACTAATGATGACAACTGCAATGAAAGTCGTGAGTATTATGTTTTATGTTCTGCTTCTCATGTAACACAAACAGCGGATGTATTGTTTCCCAAACTAGTTTTCTAGTGTTTGGGTTGCGAATTATATTCATGTTGCTTATATGTATATGCATAGGTTTCACAGCTTCATTTCATTAGCCCTTTGAACCCTCGGTTCATTTCAGCGGTGGACATGCCCACCCTGAGTTTACAGCAAAAATATCAAAATTTTGATATATTGCACATCGCATACCACGGAGATTCTAAAGGCCAATATTCTGGACTCACTGTGTAAATACAATAACCAGAAAGGTCAGAAAAATGGCCCAACACATACATGCTAACGTTTTTATGTAATGTCACCCTATACACAATAGGTGCATGCAGGGTCAGAATTCCCACCATTCTGGTATTTGGGCTCTCGGTTTCAAATGGTTCAAATAAACAGCATAATTTTGACCGAGCATCTGGTAGTGCAATAAGTTTCAGAACAACCATGTCATCCAAACTCGTAATGCATGTAGTGGCTAAATTACCCAGGTCACTATGAGCCTTCATGACCGGAGAAATGTATCGACATATGATACAAATCTGAATGGTATGACCAACAAGAGGCCCAATGATCTGTGGCACTCACCTGCACCATTAGCATTAGCATTTGAACCGGTTAGTATTTAAATAGTCATGATGGATAATTTTCGGAAAATCCAAGATGGCCAACAAGAAAATTGACCAATCAAAATTCTCATTTGATTTCTTGAAGCCTATCATCATAGGGTCATTCCACCCAAATATGTTTGATATCAAGTTGTTGTAGTAGTGGTAGCGATTTAAAGGTGTCTAGAAATTTTTTGGAAAATCCAAGATGGCTAACAAGAAAAATGCCCAATCAAAACACTTATTAGAAGTCTTTAAGTCGATCACCATAGGATCATTCCAGCCAGGTTTCGTTGAAATCTGGTCATTGATTAGCATTGTAAAGTATTTCTGGAAAATCCAAAATGGCTGCCAGATTGACCAATCAAAATTCTGTATAAACATTCTGAAACCTACCTAGGGTCCTACTGATTTCACAAAACATTTGGAAAAGGCAAGATGGGTGCCAAAAAAATTAAGCAATGAAAATTCTGTGTATAACTTCTGAAGCCTGCCTCCATAGGGTCCTTCCATTCAGGTCTGGTTGAAATCTCCCAAGCAGTTAATGAGGAGTAGTGTTTTAAACAATTTCCGGTAAATTTGTCATAGAATTCAAGATTTTCACCAAAAAATTGACCAATTAAAGTTCTGATACCTACACCCATAGGGTCTGTCCAACCAAACTAGATTGAAATCCACCTAGCGGTCAATGAGGAGTGGCGTTTTGACAATTTGCGGTAAATTTTTCATAAAATCTAAGGGCTTAACCCAAAAAATTGACAAATACAAATTCTGTGTACAGGTTCGGAAGTTCACACCCAAAGTGCCCTTTCAGCCAAATTAGGTTGAAATCTGTCGAAAGGTTAATGAGGAGATATGTTTTGACACTTTTCGATAATTTTTTTAAATAAAACCTACGACTCACCAAAAATATTGACCAATCAAAAATCTGAATAGATGTTCTAGACCCTACCTCCATAGGATCCTTCTAGCCAAATTTGGGTGAAATCTGTCAAGAAGCTAAGGAGGAGATACATGTAGGGTTTGACAATACAGTAATTAAAAAAATAAAATCTACCATTTTCAACACAAAAATTTAACAATTCCAAAAATCTGAATAGATTTTCTAGCGGCTACCACTATATGATCCTTCCAGGAAAATCTTGTTGAAATCCGTCAAGAAGCTAAGGACGAGGGGCATTTTGACACATTCGGGTACATTTTTTTTTACAAAATCTAAGATTTCCACCCAAAAAATTGATAAATCAAAAATTTGAATAGAGGTTCTAGAGCCTTCCTCCATAGGATCCATCAAACCAAATTTGGCTGAAATCTACCAAGAAGCTAAGGAGGCATTTGACACTTAAAATTTGATAAAATCTAAGAATTTTGGCCCAAAAATTGGAAAATAAAAAATCTGAATAGAAGGTCTAGAGCCTCCCTTGGTAGGATCCTTCTAGCCAAATTTGATTAAAAATCTGGCAAGCGGTTTAGGAGATACATTTTAAAGCAAAAGTTGATGGACATACAGACGGACAGATGGACGAACAAGACGGATGACAGGCGGTCGCCACAGCATAAGCCCACTTGGCCATTCTGGCCAGGTGAGCAAAAAACTGAACATGTCATGCATAGTTTATGTGTGGCATGTTGTATCACCTGAATACCTATTATACGGTGAGGTGAGTTTTCCTTTGAAGTACAAGAATGTGTGAGAACGAGAGGCCTGAGGTGCTCACCTGGACCTTTGGCATTTAAACCATTTTCATTTAAATAGACATGATAGATGATTTTCTGAAAATCCAAAATGGCCACCCAAAAATTTATCAATCAAGATTCTCGTTTAATATTTTGAAGCCTACCATCATAGGGTCAATCCACCAATGTTTTGTTGAAATCGGGCTATTGATTGAAGGAGTACCATTTTTAAATGGTTATAGAAAAGTTGCGGAAAATCAGAGATGACTGCCAAAACACTGACCTATCAAAATTCTGATTACAATTTCTAGAGGCTACCACAATATGATCCTTCCTGCCAAATTTGGTTGAAATTGCCCAAGCGATTAATATATCAATGATGAGGGTATTGGACAAATTTGTCCTTGTTTTATATCACTGTTAATCAAAGTTTAATAACATTTATAGATTAAAGTTAAAATAAGAAAACAACAGCCGTTGATATAAAACAAGGACAAATTTGTCCAGTACCATCGTCATTGATATAATTTTCAAACGGGTCACTGTGAGGTTGAAAGTGTCTATTTTGATGTTGAAGTGCAACCTCCTGGGCATTCGCGATAATGTGTGATCACCATTCAACTGTGCTTCCGCACCCACCCCACGCTCACTGTTCTTAATAATCATAAGACGGAATCCAGGCTGTCATAGCGTTATAAAATTTAGCTGACTTCTTGACTATTTTGAAAACCAATTTTCACTTCTATCCTGTCTATTCTTGTTCTGGTATACCATCCAGTGGAACTAGAGAAAACCTGAGACTTTGAAATATCACAACCATAAAACAATATAACAAATATTGTGTTATTTGTAATTTTTTGAAAGACAATATACATACCACAAAGACATTTTTTCTGGTCACAAGAACCATTTCTGTTCAAATATTTCAAGCATTAGTAGTGCATTAAACATGTATTACTGATTATCTAGACTCTGACCCTGGCCTGACCCCTTTAACACTCATATCAGCCAAAATAACTTCTGCAGTGATCTTGAGAAATGTCCATTTACAGACCAAGAGAAGGCTATTTTTGAAAATTTACCACTGGAATGACTGCAAAACCCCACAATTTTTGTCAACTGTAAACAGCACACAATTTATCATACAGAATCACTTAAAATAATTTAATGGAGCTCGGCAGGTGGCTTCTTTATGATTGGTCAAAGCTGTGCCTGTTGAAGGATCCACATTTAGGTCCAAGATTTTGAGTGAAATGTGCTTTTTAGTGCAAAAACGCATGATTTTTGTCAGTGTTCTGGTAAACAGCATATTAAATACATACAGTACCGCTTAAAATAATTTAATGAGACTTGGCAGGTGGATTCTTTATGATGGGTGAAAATTGACATTTTATTTCAATAAATTACAATCTTTGTCAATTTCCTTGTTTTTTCATTTCTTATATATTTTCTAGTTATTTTTCTTTTTTTAATAATATGAATGCCTTGAATATAACTGCTACCTACTCCATAACAAAAAGTATTTTCAGTGATTCTTGGGCCCTCTGAGTCAAACGTTTTCAATTTTTCAAGGCAACCATACAGGAAGACTATTGAATACATAGAAATTAGTTTGACTGAAAGCTGATGCTGCCTTAAGCAGCAATAGCCTCCAGTCAATTTAATTTCAAAATATTCAACAGAATAAGTTTTATATCATAAAGAATTTACTTTTTCATGGATATGTCGGTGAAAGGGTTAAGTAATTATATTATTACCAGTTGTAAAACTGCAGCATGCTGAAACAGTGAGTAGACACCTAAAGTTTCCTAGCACCCCTAGCCATGTAATTGGCTTCTAAAATACTTGTAAAACTTACAATTCTGAGTTATCTATGTTGTGTGACCTTCAATACAAAGGAATTTCTTCTTTGTGCGAATTGTTAAGGAATGCATCATTGAGAATAAGCTGTGATCTGCCATGAACTGAACTATCAGCTATAAAAATGCTGCTATGGTCAAACAGTCATGAAGATGATAAGGCGAACAATGATTTAGCAGAAAGTGTGCTTTCAATAGGCAGGCCTATTGTTAATAATGAAGGCCATTTTATTGGCTGCTAAAGATGTTAACACTCTCATATTTTCAATATGGATACAGACATGTAGTAACACATTTCATTATGTACACTCCAATACATTTACTACAAGATGTAAACAAGCTCCCGCTTGTTATTTAAAAAACAATTTGACTGAAAGGTGGTGCGTTTTAAGGTAGCATCAACTATCAGATCAAATTAATTTCAAAGTATTCATGTTTAGCTCACTCAAGACTTCAGGGAAATCAGAGATAAATAGGTCAATACTTTACAAATTAGAGGTAGTTTACCAGAATACAGTGCATGGTAGGATATTGCAGCTCAACTCACAAGTGCAAGTGGTGGAAAATATCTCCACTTGTTTAGTGAATGGGTAACATTTAGAGTGAACATTAAATTGTATGAGGCTTCAGAGACAGTCCAGTGTTGAGCATTTAGCTCAGATCTGCCTTAACCCTTTTAACTCTTGAATTTGTTCCAGAAAATCTCAATTTTCTGATAGAAAATTTTCATTTGCAGATCAAGAGAATGATATTTTTTTAAATTTAGCATTGGAATGACTGGCTCGGCTATCGAGCGAGTCATTCCAGTGGTAAATTTTCAAAAATAGTCTTCTCTTAGTCTGCAAAAGGACATTTCTCAAGACCACTGCAGAAGTCATTTTGTCTGATATTAGTTTTAAAGGGGTCAGCCTAAAGGAGTCTAGATAATCACTAATAAATGTTTAATGCACTACTAATGCTTGAAATATTTGAACAGAAATCATGGTAGAGTTCTTGTGACCAGAAGAAATGTCTTTGTGGTATGTATATTGTCTTTCAAAAATTACAAATTACACATAATATTTGTTATATTGTTTTATGATTGTGATATTTCAGTCTCAGGTTTTGTCTAATTACACTGGATGGTATACCAGAACAAGAATAGACAGGATAGAAGTGAAAATTTGTTTTCAAAATAGTCAAGATGTCAGCTAAATTTTATAAAGCTATGACAGCCTGGATTTCCTCTTATGATTATTAAGAACAGTGAGCGTGGGGTGGGTGCGGAAGCACAGTTGAATGGTGATCACACCTTATAGTGAATGCCCAGGAGGTTGCACTTCAACATCAAAATAGACACTTTCAACCTCACAGTGACCTGTTTGAAAATTAAAAGCAAATACAAGGGTACTGGACAAATTTGTCCTTGTTTTATATCACTGTTAATCAAAGTTTAATTACATTTACTACTACTACTACTACTACAACTTGATATCAAACATATTTGGGTGGAATGACCCTATGATGATAGGCTTCAAGAAATCCAATGAGAATTATGATTGGTCAATTTTGTTGTTGGCCATCTTGGATTTTCCGAAAATTATCCATCATGTCTATTTAAATGCAAACAGTTCAAATCCTGATGCTAATGGTGCAAGTGAGTGCCACAGATCATTGGGCCTCTTGTTAGTCATACCATTCAGATTTTATAAGCCATATGTCGATATATATCTCCAGTCATGAAAGCTCGTAGTGACCTGGGTAATTTAGCCACTACATGCATTACTTGGTGTGTCTGAAACTTATTGCACTACCAGATGCTCGGTCAAAATTATGCTGTTTATTTGAACCATTTGAAGCCGAGAGAGCCCAAATACCAGAATGGCGGGAATTCTGACCCTGCATGTACCTATTGAATATAGGGTGACATTACATAAAAATGTTAACATGTATGTGTTGGGGCATTTTTCTGACCCTTCTGGTTATTGTATTTACACAGTGAGTCCAGAGTATTGACCTTTAGAATCTCAGTGTTATGCGATGTGCAATATATCAAAATTTTGATATTTTTGCTGTAAACTCAGGATGGGAATGCCCACCGCTGAAATGAACCGAGGGTTCAAAGGGCTAATGAAATGAAGCTGTGAAACCTATGCGTATACATATAAGCAACATGTATATAATTCGCAACCCAACACAAGAAAACTAGTTTGGGAAACAATACATCCGCTGTCTGTGTTACATGAGAAGCAGAACATAAAACATAATACTCACAACTTTCATTGGAGTTGTCATCATTAGTGGCCGTCTTTAAATATTTTGCATCTATGCTGAAGATGTATATGTTTGAAATCATTATCCACCAAAGGCTTATCAGATGTCAATAAAATAGCATAAGTGATTGATGCAATACAAAGATACAATTTGAATTATTAATTTTATGTGTTTTGAAAATGTTTCTTGTGTTTCCAAATCTGTGTAAATTTTGCATGTTATTCGGTTAAGGCTTTTTAGCTATGGGTATCGGCTTAATGAAGCCACATTTCCCTTAGCCAGTCAGCTAGTTAGTTAGTCAGTCTCAAAAGCATATTCCGGACTGTATCTAAAAAACTACAGATCCAATTCAGCTCAAATTTTAACACAAACGAAGGAACTTGGCTTGTCAGAGCATTTTCAGTCTGGCCGTGATCCGGATAAAATAACCTGTATCCGGATTTGGTAAAATTCTGAAATATTGATATCTTGGAACCTACTTATTTATTTTGTTTTGGCCCAACTCTTAACATAGTACAGTACAGATCATAGTTAGCTTTAATTAAACGCATCCTAAAGCTCGTTTAAAATGCATCTAAATGGCGTAATTTTCTCGTCATTTTGCCTTAGTGATCTACTTAGACATAGCGTGTTTAGTAAAATCTCAAGACGTGTCTTGAATTTTATCTTGACGGGTTGAAATTTTGACACTACGGGTTTGACATTTTGAATGACGGGTTTTACGTTTTGCTCTACGCGTTTGGTAGCATTTGAAAATTTCACGTTAAATTAAACGCGCCATCAATTCCAACCGCGGGATCTCCCGTTCTTTCTACGAGTCCTATGGCTACAAGCAAATGGGTACTCGGTTCCTAGTCTAGGCAGACCCGGTTATCAGTACAGGTTTCCTCTGTACATGTATCTCGCGTGCTTTGCAAACTTTGAGCGATTCGTACAGCAGATTTTAACTTATTTACGTCAATTTGTGGCTGGATTTATCAGAAGATGTATTTAATTTGGTGTTTCTTCGCGGGATTCGTCTAATTTCTGCGTTTTTATAGTGAAAATCTTGATATATCTAATGCCGAATGGACAATCGTCTTGAACTGGAACACCATTCCATTCTGATGACGATATTTAACCTCGTTATCTTTGATTGGCACGGATATTGTTGGAAAAGTCATCAATGGCAAATCTGATTGGTTGAACTAATGTCATGACGCTTTGACAATTGTGTACTATTAGATGACAGTAAAAAAGCAGCATAACCTAAACAAAGATTTCCAGACTTTGGCTGTGATCTGGACAAAAACCAAGTTGGATCCAGATTGGGTACAAATTTTAATCTATGGCTATATCGGAAACAAACTGGTCAGATTTTGCTCAAATTTTAACAAAGGAGGTTGTGTGATCATATATTAAGATTTAACAACCTTGGATGCGATCAAAAGAAAATTTTAGGATGTGGGTTACAATCTATGATAACTTGGATCTATCTGACGATGGAAAGTAAGTGATAACTAGATTGTTTGGTCGATGACGTGTCATAGCAATCAGCCACGTTCACTACCCCAGGGGAGGAGCCAAATGTATTACCAGAAATGTGGCTGCAATGCAACCATGAATATCGACAGAAATGAACTATGAAGATTGACTTCAAAGGTAAATAAATTTAGAAGGCTTATCAACAAGAGGGCCAAGGGCCTGTAACGCTATCCTGGACAGTGTATGACAATAAGGGCTGCCAGCAGAGAAGGCCGCTACTATGTCAAAAAAGGCTGCCTATATAATATACTGAGTATGTACATACCTATCTATCTATCTATCAAAACTTTCCAAAATATTCAGCAGGTTGCCTGTATACCCTTATCTAATTTCCATTTCCTATTTTTCTTTTCAGATGAGGCGGACATAGAGGCGAACTGTCAAAATATCTCATCTGATGACGGTTGTTGCTAAACACAGAATTATACAAAAAAAATTTGGAATAGAAGTTCTAGCGCCAACTACTACAGAATCCTTCCAGCAAAATTTGGATATAATCCACCAAGCGGTTATGGAGAATATTCATTTTGGCAATTTATGTCCAGCCAACTAGAGTTGCAATCTGTCAAGCAGTTAATGAGTAGTGCTTTGACAATTTCTGCTAAATTTTTCATAAAGTCAAAGATTTTCACACGAAAATTGACCGATCAAAATTCATTATGCATATTCAGAAGCTGAACGCATTAGGGTCCTTCCAGCCAAATCAGTTTGAAATCTGCCAAGCTGTTAATGTATGTCTGAGACACGGCATCACACAATGATGTTCTGGCCAAAGGGGCAAAATCACTGATATGCATGGCAACCATCTGCTGTCCGCCGTCCATCCATCGACTTATGTTTTTAAACATAAGTTGACGGATGGACGGCGGACAGCAGATGGTTTCCATGCATATCACTGATTTTGATCTTTTGGTCAGACCATCATTGTGTGATGCCGTGCCATTTTAAGAAGGCATGTGTCCAAGTTTGGGACCAGTATGGTTAACCAAACATGAGAGATAAACAGAAAAGTTGAGGTAAATGCAAATTGGATGCCGCTGGGCGAGGTGCAGGGTATCACAATAGCTTGTTTGACTTCGTAGTTGAGATAAAATTGGCCTCTTGCACTCCATAGTAACCTACAACATTTGTTTGAATTCCATCCACCGGTTTCGGAGGAGTTGCATTACACAGAGACTGGCATGGATCGCTGTGAAAACTCTGGATGTCATAAGGAGAAATGATCTGTGAGAGCAGGGTTTAAAATTAACATGAGCTCGAGGTTAGCAGAAATTGACTAGGGCTAATACAACTTGTAACTGACCAACCCAATGGTAATAATTTTACATGATAACCCTTTAATGGTCAAGGTGGTAAGAAAAATTCCTCTGCTGTGAGCAGAGCAAGACGACTATTTTTGGAAATTTACCAGTAGTAAAATTAAAAAAAATAGTCTTCCCTTGGTCTGCAAAGAAGGTTTGAAGGGCTATAGTAGAATCTAGTAATCACTAGTCCTTCTATGTAAATGTAGTGGATCATCGGGCTTAATTTAAAACTATAGAGACGGTGTCAAATGATGTGCGAGAGTGTGGGCAGGACTATGGGAAAATCTAGATAAATCTGGAAGACCCCAATCTCTGACTACATAAAATAAATGTTGTCAGCCAATCCGCAATCATATGGATAACCTACATACCAAACTTGGTTGAATTCCACCCAACTGTTTGGGAGGAGATAGCATGATGGATGGACGGAGACAAATGTATCCTAATTTTTTCAAAACATGGAGATAAAGAAAGGACTCGAGATTTTAAAGGTAGGTAGGTAATTAATTCAAAGTCATACCAAAATGAAGGAAATTTAGATTTCCCTTTCTCCGAGATCTAACAATACTCACCATTTTGTTACTTCTGATATATATATACAGCTGGCCCTGACAGCTGGCTCTAGGACTATAGAAGTAGAAAGCTTCACCGACTCCTTGGAACCGGGTACTCGGCAGTTGGGAGTCTACCATAGAGCTCATATTGTTTGCATAGCCACCAAACAAGAGAAATCCATGGCTTGCCTCCGTGGGGCCGGGAGGCTGGGTCCGTAACAGAATGGTGAGTATTGTTAGATCTCGGAGAAAGGGGAATTTAAATTTCCTTCATTCTCCTTCGATCAATACTCACCATTCTGTTACTTCTGACTTACACCAGATTTGGTCAGTAACCTGGTGGGAAGGGGCAAGCCATAACTGCTACTTTTGCCCCTTGGAGAAAGAGCTAGACTTAAAAAACTTGACTAAAGGAGACCTAAAAAAGGACCTTCAAGTTAACGGAACCGAATCACATTCGCATCACTGCCCACTCCCCCCCCCCCCACCCCCTTTTTTCTCCTAAGAAAAGGGAGAGAACTCACGAACATGCATCTCGCCTAAAAACACAAATATGCCAAGAAGGTTAACTGCTCTTTGCATATACACATGTATTAGCCTGGGAATGAGCATGAATATATAAGATGAATGAACATGATATATAGACATAATACAAAAAACTCTCAATCTTGAATTACCTCATGATAAATGGATTCCAGACGTACCGCCTCCAACCATTCACTTGTCCGGCCATCAGTGACACAATCTGGTTGTCATCCTCTCGCTCGACCATGTCTGCTTCTAAATTCTTTCTTACCAAAGTCAAAAAAGGGAGAAGAGCAGTGTGGTCGCTTAACTATCATTTCAAAACAGCTAAAGCGAGTGGATTGTCTGAGCCTGACACATCCCTCATATAGTAATCCATGAATGAGGACTCACAGTGCCATTGTGCAACGGCCATGATGTCCTCTAACGGAACACCACTGTAAAGGGCGGTCGAGGTGGCTATTCCTCTAACATTGTGTGCCCTTGCGCATTGCACTTGGTGCCCAGTCGTAATCTCATGGGTAGTCTGAATGCATTCGACTACCCAACGAGAGATAGAATCCACGGATGCGGCGCCATATGGCTCCTTATGGCAGATCCATAGATGTCTATCGTTCGACCGTAACGAATCTGTCCGTTTCCTGTACTTAGTCAAAGCACGGACCGGGCACCAGACACTGGCATCACGATCAAACCTTGTTAGTTTCGGCATAATGATCGGTTTGCCGGGATATCTCAAAGATTGATTCTTTGACATAAACTCTGCTCTTGGCAGAAGACGCAGACCCTCTCCTGAGACAATAAATCGGTCCCTCTCTGCTGAAAGTGCATGGATCTCACTGCGCCTTCTAGCTGAGGAAGCTGCCAATAGAAAGACCGCCTTTAGAGTCAAATGCTTTAGACTAGCCGAACGCAACGGTTCGAAAGGGTGCTTGGCCAGTACATTAAGCACTAAAGATAGACTCCAGGCTGGAATGACTACCGGTTGTCTCGGTCGGAGATTGCTCATTCCCTTCACCATCACATTTAACTGGGCCACCTCTGGACTATCCCTGTTGGCTAGACAAGGGATAACTGATGCCAAAGCTGACTTGTATCCAGCAATTCTGATGGGAGCTAGTCCTGAAAAGAACAGCTCACAGAGAAAGTCTGCTATTTGCTGAATAGTGGATTGAAAGGTATCAATACCCTTTTCTTCACACCAGTCTGCAAATCTGTTAACCTTGTTGTTATATGACTTGAAGGTTGACCTCCTTCTCGCAGCCGCGATGAAATCAGCAGCTTGTCGAGAAAAGCCTTCCGACGTGGAACGTTGTTTGATAACATCCACGCAGTCAATTTGAACATTTTGGGACGCTCGTGTAGGAAGCGTCCCTTGGCCTGGGAGATTATGTTCGGAATCTCGGGTAACTGCACTGGGTTTTCCACCAGCAGATCTAGAAGATCCGTGAACCACGCCCTGCTGGGCCAATACAGCGCTATTAGCAGGACCAGACACGGTTCCTCCCTGGTCCTTACCAATACCTTCGGCAGAAGAATGGTGGGTGGGTACGCATAAGCGTGCATCCCCCTCCAGCTTATCACCAGAGCGTCTGTATCGACGGCATTTGGATCTGGAATCAGCGAGACATACATGTAAGTCATGATTTGAGCATTTTCCCTTGTGGCGAACAAGTCCACGTTGGGTTTACCCCAATGCTCGAAGATTCTTCATAGAACTGGAGGGTTGAGGGACCATTCTGTTGGCAGAATTCTCTGTCTGCGAGACAAAGCATCCGCCAGAATGTTCAATCGCCCAGGAATGTGAGCTGCTTTCAAAACAACCGAGTAATTCCTGCACCATTGAATCAAGTGCCACACTTTGATACACAGTGAGGGTGACCTGGTCCCGCCTTGGCAATTTATGTATGATACTACCGTCGAATTGTCCGACCGTATCAATATCACCTTGCCCCTGACCATTGGAAGAAACTGTTCCAACGCCAGTTCCACTGCCATCATTTCCAACAGATTGATATGCAGCTGGCTCTCCTGGAGAGTCCATGTGCCCGAGACCTGGTGTTCTCCCAGGCAGGCCCCCACCCCTCCAGCGATGCATCCGTGTACACGGACAGCTGGGGTGGGGTAGGTGCAGCGAAACCCCTACTAGGAGATTCTGATGATTTTTCCACCATACAAGATGCGACATTATTGGCTCCAAAACTGGCACCAGTTTTGACAGGGGTTCTGTTCTCTGTTTCCACAGAGACATCAGATACAACTGGATAGGTCTTCGCATTAGAGCAGCGTACGGGATCACCTGCTCCATGGAGACCATCATGCCCAGCATCTGAAGAAACCGCCTCGCCTGAATGTGGTTTCCCACTCGAGAACTCTTGAGGATGGCTAACAGAGACACCACTCTGGGGTCTGACGGGTAAACCCTGCTTTCCTCGAGATCGAATCGCATCCCTAAATAAATGAAATGTTGAGTGGGTGTCAACTCGGATTTCTCCTTGTTGACTATCCAGCCTAGATCTGAAAGTAACTTCAGAGTCAGAGCAGTATCCACCTCTAACCTGGCTGCCGTGTCTGCCTCGATCAGCCAATCGTCTATGTAGGTGTGTAGCGCCACGTTCTCTTTTCTGAGAAACGCTGTCACCGCAAGGACCACTCTTGTGAAAACCCTTGGAGCTGTCGACAGGCCAAACGGGAGGACAATAAACTCCCATACTTGATTCTGAAAACGCAAACCTCAGAAACCTGTGACAACTCCTGTTCATTGGAATGTGGAAATATGCATCTTTCAGATCGATCGACACACACCACATTCCCTTCCTCAATCCTGCCATTACCGACCTCGGCATTTCCATCTAGAACCGAGGCATATGGATAAACCAAATTAATGGCCTGAGATTGAGTACGGGTCTCCATCCCCCTGTGCTCTTGGGAACAAGGAACATATTTGAATAGAAGCCTGGAGTGTTCCAGTTTGCTGGTTTTATTGCTCCCTTCAGAAGCAAACCTGACACTTCGTTTTGAATGGCTTCTAACTTGTCTGGTTCCCTTGGTACGGGTGTCCAGACAGGTGCCAAAGACAGATTCTGTGGCGGAAAGTCCCACCACTCTGGCATGTATCCCTGGGATAACCATCCCAGGACCAGACTGTCTGATGTCACACCTCGCCAAGCCTTGACGAAACGCATGAGCCTTCCACCCACTATAGACGCCTCACGGAGTTGTCCGGCTCGCGGTCTGCTCGCCCCCCCCACCTCTTAACGAGAGAGAGAACCATTTCGGTCTTGGCTCGGCTGGTCTAACTGGCACCGCTCTTCCTGGCCCACAGGTGCGGTCCAGGCGGATACAAAGGGAGCTCTCGTACCCTCAGGTACGATCCACTCCCTTCTTTCAGCCCTTTGAGGACACCCTTCCCCTTCCCCTTGCCCTTGCCACCTCTAGGGCGATCAGGAGCAACATTGGGGAGGGTAGGGTCCTCCACAACCTTCCTGGCTTTCTTCGCCGGCGGCGGCTGAGAAAAGCCAGACGAAGCAGCAGCCGCACTAGGCTTAGATTTCGCCTTGCCTTTATGCTTCTTCTGCTTCTTGGAAGGTTGTACGGTCAGCGGCTTCCCTACAGCCCCTAGTGCGTGCGCTTGCTGCACCAGCTCTAGCTGTAAGTTCACCGCCAACCGATTCTGCGCAATGCTAGCCGTGTCCTCTAAGATGGCCCGCGCCTGGCCACCGAAGATGCTAGGATCTGTCAGGGGCATCCCAAGAAGACGTTCCCTGACGGCCGTAGCCGGACGCATATGGTCAAGAACCATTTGCCTCCTGGACTTAGTAACACGTGCCTGCGCCCTTGCCAGTGCGTCCATAGACAGCACCAGGCTGTCATTGACGCACAAAAGCTCCACAGGTGGCACAGGGTGGCCTGCCCCCGCTTCAGCCCACACCGACTGAAGAAGGCGATAAGAATGGTTGACAGCACTCATAGCTGCCCTCACACCCTCATCACATAGGGACAGGACTTCGTCGTGGTGTCCCTGGGATTTGTCCACCAGTGCCGGGCCGGGGCCACCCGCTCCAGCACTCTGGACACCCAGAACCCATCGGTCATCCTCGGTAACCGATGGTACAACACCATACCTGTCGTATTCCCCCCGTGGAATACGACACCTCGCCCGCACCTCCCTGGAGGCCGCAGGGAGCTGGCCCTTGGTCATGAGTTGCTTACTATAAATAGCCTCTAGCAACTCAATAAACCGTGGATCCAGTCCAATGGACTGGATCCGGGCTGCGGGCAAGATCCCCATCCTAATCGATGCCACCGATGGATGGGGTGCATCCTCCTCGGCCGTGGCCGAAACCACAGACGGGTCTACCCTGGATAGCCAAGCCAGAGCCTCAGACCAGTCTATTTCCGAGGAGGAGACACCCGTGAACACGTCACCCGTTGACGCGTTCACGGACCTACCAGCGACGGCTTCCCGGCTAGGAGCCGCGGCTGACACGCCAGGGACTCCGGTACCATACGGTTCCGCCGCCACCCCATGGAACACACCAGTCCATGGAGTAGGCCCGCACGGAAAACCGTGTGGACCCGTAGCAGACACGGAACCGCGGCCAGACACGGGCGCCAACGGCACCCAACGTCTGACCGCCGGACCAGGCGAGATAGGTGAGTACCACGCCTGGCCCGGCACACCCGTCACTGTGTCGGTTGGCATCAAACCAACCATCACGGGACCGGTACCAGATTGGCCTCAACCACGGGCAGAGCCGCTGCCCTGGCTTGCGCCAAGCCAGACAGATGGAGGACGGTTCCGTCCAGGACGGAATCGACCTCCACATTCTCCACCCGTGGCATCACAGGCTGCAGCAACCTCTCCTCCTCGGCCTCCTCATCTTCAGACCGCGAAGAGTCGTCACTAGACAAAGAAACCGTGGAGCCGTCCTGGCGGATGGCTCCCATGCCTGACGGACCGGCCACCGCTACTGGACCACCCGGAGGTGGCCGCAGAGAGACAGAACCCGTCAGGCCAGAGCCCGACGGGACTGCCAGGGGGCCGTACGAGATGGCTCCCTCGTTGACCAGTCCAGAACCCTGTCCAAGGACAGGGTCCGTAACAAGCATGGGGAGAGACTGCCCAACAACTTTCGGCAGCAGGGACGACACCAGCGTGGGCAGAACGCTATGCTGAAAGCCCTGCATAGCCGGACCAAACCACGCCGGCGGTGCCATCTCCGCCACCTCCAGCTGAAGACATGGAGCGCCCCCAAGGGCCGAACCGGATGCTCCACGATTTAATTTTGGTCCGCCTGACCCTGCATCAGACCCAGCCAAATCCTTCTGGGCAAGGAACTTCATCATCATATCAACGGACCACACTGCACATACATTACATCTATTATCAAGGTTACATGAGGTACACCTAAAGCAGACATGGTCCTTAAACAGGACCCGGACGAAATTGTGGCACTCGTCACATGATGGCGGGGCTGGCTTGGCCTATAAATAAGCACAAACCTGCAATAAGCAAGCGGAACGAGACAAAGATGGAAGGCAGACAAATTTTCAAATAAATTAACCATAAATTAACTGTAACCCTCCCGCACCCCACCCCGCAACGTTACAGCAAAGATCGCATTGATTATGATGACAAGAACGAAGCGGGCATAAATACACCCATAACCTGATCCTCCAGGATGTATCACGGACCCAGGAATCATATCGCATAGCATTCGGGGTATATTTACCAATCAATATAAATTATACTCCTAATGAAACCCAAAACGATATGTGAAGAAACAACAAAATGTAAACAAACTGCTGTACCACACGGTAAAACCGCAGACCACACATCTTAATCAAGAATTTATAAACCACCGATCATTGCAAACAGATCGTGATAACACGCAAAACTTGAACATTCCAAAGTTTTCTGGTACCATTTTAGTACGCAGCACCTAGAATAAGATGCGCGAATTAATGAAAAAAATTTCTTCACATAAACATCCGAGCAACACGGGTGTGACGTCACCCGCTCGGATCTTACGGAGAACGACGTAAGCCGATATTCTTGTGTTAAAAATACCGTAGCAAACACCTATTTTCATATCTGCCGATCACCTGTTGGGGTTTAAAGAAGGCGATCATCCGGCATATTTCGTTGTTAACAAACGTCCCAGATTCTTTGGGGTTAGAAATTGGAACATGCGACACAGACAAAATTTAGAGACCTAAGTCTTTTAACTATGGAATAATAAGAAAATATACAACCTGGTTATCATCGGCGGTATCCATATTAATCCAAATATCCTTGCAGAAACGCACTAGCTATCACAAAAACCACAGTTCACAAAAAGACTTAGACTTTAATTCTTAATCTTTCCAACCGCTATAAAGCATGTATTGCTCTTGTTGCTATGCAAACAAGAATGAGCTCTATGGTAGACGGGTATTCGGCAGTTGGGAGCCGAGTAGCCGGTTCCAAGGAGTTGGTAAAGCTTTCTAAGTCTATAGTCCTAGAGCCAGCTGTATATATATATATATATCAGAAGTAACAGAATGGTGAGTATTGATCGAAGGAGAATGTCATTTTCTTTCAGATTGAGAGATTAGGCTACCAGAATCATTTGCCATGCCACATTGTTTTCAGGACGTGTTGGTGAAAAGGGATAAACTACTAAACATAGCAAAAACTGGAATTGGTAAGAGGATAAAGCAGAAATTTTGATTTTCTAATCGATGGATCCACTTTTAGCTATGCCCCGGCCATCTCTAGGTAGGCTCCGTCGATGCTTTGTGACTGTGTGTGTTGGGATCAATAAGTACCTTGAATCCTGAGTTCCAAACTTCATGGTAACTATAGATACAGTTAACCTGTTGAATATTTTGAAACCAATTTCAAATAATTTGACTGGGGTCTGTTGTTAAATATTCAACAGAATGTTTACTAAGTAGTAAAGACATACAATTCATACAACTGACTCTTAAAAGTTTAACAGATTTAGCTACGTCAGCCTACATATGATGTAATTCATTATGACATCATATACTTAATCCTTTAACACTCATGCAGGGTTTTGCCGAGGCAGGGCCCTTGCACCATTTAGCACTCTAAAATTCCCAATGTCCAAACATTACCTTCACACATGGTCATTTGCCCACTGGATTTTAGGCCATAGATATCAGTTGATGCCATCTTTGCTAAATCTCATTAAATATGAGTGTGTTCTCGACCAATCAGACGGTGATACCCGTTGCCGAAAACGGGTAATATGGTTACATACTCGGATACTCCTGGAGTGAGTTCGGAAAGGCAAATGTTCGCGTTCTATGCAGTACGGTGTTCAGTTAGTAACGGAAGTGCATGTCTATGTAAAAGCAGAAATTTTCGGTTACATATTATGTATGAAATAGTGAAATCGAAAACAACCGAATGTCTGGTTTGCAGATTTTGTAAATTGCTTCCCTTTCCGTTATAAGACATAACACTATAGCCGCAACTGGTGCATATATTGTTTTAAAAAGTTATGCCTATTACATCGGCTCAAATTAGACTATATTGTAATAAACTCATATATTATATCTTATTATATTCATCCAGATTTCAAAAGATATTGTGGATTGAAAATTTATTAAAATATATGCACTGTCATCACACTAGCTTCATACACAGTAAAGAATACCCAGGTGCGGAGTTCACACACGTCCATTTCATACAAAATTATGATTGACGATTACGATGATAACATTTCGGCAATTATCATTTACGGCCTCGAAAAAAGCTAAAGGTGATGCATGTACTTAACACATATATGGCTCCAATTGCAATTTAAATTTACATGTATGGGTCCTTAACAGACTGTAGACCGATTCCACTTTATGTTTAATGACGCGTAGTAAGAATCTTTGTCGCATTACTGAATACATTTGATTGCGCGTTTGACTTTTTCCGTGACAGGTTTAAAATATTTCATGATACGCTTAACATATTGTAGGATGGAGTTGACTTTCCATTAGACACGCCTATAAAATAAATTGAATCCGTTTGGTGTTTGGACACACCTGGAAACGCGACGAGCTTTTGACGCTAAAAAGACACATTTTTGCTTCGTTTTTGCTTCGTCAAACAGTAAAACTAACTATGATCTGTACTGTAAAGGGTGTGGCCATACACTAGGATGATTGGATCCCACAACTTTGTGGACGATATGAAATCCTGAAAATCGGGGGGGGGGGGGGGAGAAACTCAAAAAAATCGGGACCCCTCCGCTATGAGATTCTATCGTCCTTGTTTTATTTATACATTGTAAATAATCGAGACTGTTTGAATTTTTATTAATAGTATATGCCAATACACCAGAGCTATATCAGCATCATTAGGCGTTTGGTTTTTCTTGAACATTTATATAGTGATAAAGAAATAATTGCATAAATTGCCCCACATTTCTTACCAATGATCTGTCCGGTGATATTAGGAATTCTTGTTGTGCAAGGTGGAAGATTTGTAAAACATCACAAAGATACATGCCCATGCAGTTGTGCATGCACGCACGCATATATATGTAGTTAATTTAATACAAAATTTCAGATCTATAGGATGATTGATAGCCTAAATATATTGATAGTACTCAGGGACAGACCTATCACTGGCTAATGATTTCAAATGAGTAGGTTGTACCTGGTAATTCTTTTTCAAATGGCGATCCATTTTGATATTTCAAGTTATTTAAATTCTCAGCCATGAGGAAATTACCTCAAAGAGATATCATTTTCAAATTGTCAGCAATGAAGAAAATTACCTCAATTTGACATCATTTTGCAAATCTGAGCCATGAGGAAATTTCCTCAAATTGACTCCATTTTGCAAATTTCCAGCCATGAGGAAATTTCCTCAAATCGACAGCATTCTGTAAATTCTCAGCCACATTTTCCTCAACTTGACTACATTTGGAAAATTCTCAGCCATGAGGACATTTCCTCAAATAGACTTGATTTTCAAAATTCTTAGCCACGAGAAAATTTCCTCAACTATAGACATAATTTTGCAAATTCTTAGCTATGAGGAAATTTCCTCAAATATCTCTTTTGCAAATTCTCAGCCATGAGGAAATTTCCTCAACTAGACTTGATTTTCCAAATTCTCAGCCATGAGGAAATTTCCTCAGTCTTGATTTTGAAAATTCTCAGCTATGAGGAAATTTCCTCAGGTGGGCTTGATTTTGCAAATTCTCAGCCACGAGGAAATTTCAAAAATAGATTCGATTTTGCAAATTCTCAGACATGAGGAAATTTCCTCAACTAGACTTGAATTTGTATATTCTCAGCCATGAGGAAATTTCCTCAAAATCTATTTTGCAAATTCTGTTTTGAGGAAATTTCCTCAAATATCGATTTGACAAATTCTCAGTTATGAGGAAATTTCCTCAAATAGACTTGATTTTCCAAATTCTCAGCGATGAGGAAATTTCCTCAAAATCGATTTTGCAAATTCTCAGCCATGAGGAAATTTCCTCAAATAGACTTCATTTTCCAAATTCTCAGCCATGAGGAAATTTCCTCAAAATCGCTTTTGCAAATTCTCAGCCATGAGGAAATTTCCTCAAATAGACTTGATCTTGCAAATTCTCAGCCATGAGGAAATTTCCTCAAATATCGATTTTACAAATTCTCAGTTATGAAGAAATTTCCTCAAATATCGATTTTACAAATTCTCAGTTTTGAGGAAATTTCCTCAAATAGACTTGATTTTACAAATTCTCAGTTATGAGGAAATTTCCTCAATGTGACTCCATTTGGCAAATTCTCAGCCACGAGGAAATTTCCTCAAATAGTCTTGATTTTGCAAATTCTCAGCCATGAGGAAATTTCCTCAAATATCGATTTTCCAAATTCTCAGTTATGAGGAAATTTCCTCAAATGGACTTGATTTTGCAAATTCTCAGCCATGAGGAAATTTCCTCAATGAGACTTGATTTTCCTAATTCTCAGCCTTGAGGAACTTTCCTCATATCAATGTCGAAATGAGGAAATTTCCTCGCATCAACACTGAAATTAGTGGAATTCAAGTCTTTAGAGGGACAAAATTTCAGAAATTGATACCCTAATGGCTAGTTTTACTGAATTTTAAGCCTAAAAAGGGAATTTGGATTTTCCCTTTTTATTTTGGATGCTGTTAAGTGTTCTTTACATGTTTCTCAGTAACTGTACCATTTCTTCATTATTTACAATTTTGTTTGTCATTCAACGTTAATACCATATAAGGGCACCCATAACATGTGGTGGATACCCTGAAATTTATGGAATGGTATCATATTTTGCCCTGTGCCAACTAGATTTTTCATTTATTTCGAACCTTGAACAAAGCTCGATTTTAACACTAACCCGTTAACTCGAGGATAGTAGAATTTCATATGGGTTAGTAAAACTACACCTGCACTAACCTGTCTGGGTTAGTAATGCTCTCAAAAGAGGAAATACGAAAAAACACTTATTATCTCATTATGTTCAGTACCCACCAAAGATTGACAAAAGAACAGATTTTATGCTACCTTCAATGCTTTATTGAATATTTTGAAATTAATTTGTCCGGAAAACCATTGCTGCCTAAGGCAGCAACGGCTTTCCGGACAAATTAAATTCAAAATATTCAACAGCTTCTCTGTATGGTTGCCTTGGAAATGAGTTTTATAGGGCTCCATCGGTGAATGGATTAAAGAAGTGAAATTTGCTGCGGGATAGTAAAATCAATGATACACTATCCCGTCTGGGTTAGTAGAAAAAATCCTTAAAATCTTCCCCTGCTTGAATACATGTAAGTAAACATCTTCCCATGACAAAAACAGAAACATGTTAATTAGTACATTTAGAATTTTGAAGACAATGTAAGAAATGTTCTGTTGAATATTTCGAACATTATTGGATTGTTGACTAAAGCAGGTAAAGAAGCAATTGTCTTCCAATCCAATTACATGTATGCTAAAAATATTCAACAGTACATTTTATGTTGTTATGGAAACATGTTAAAGGTGATGATATTCACACCAAAATGCTTAAAAACAACAATTTTAAAACTGTATACTTTTAGACGCTTAGATTATGTACCTAGATGTTACGAAACGAAATAAATCTCAGCATATGATGATTTCAGTCCGCATAAATTATTATAGTGAAATTAAAGTAGAGTCACAAATGAGTCCCGAATTCAACTTCACAACTAAATATATACAATATGTATTAATTTATACTGAATGAAATCATCATATTATGGTAGGTTTTATTTCGTTTCATTACATTGTGGTGCACAAACGAGAATCTCTAAAAGTACATGTATACAGTTTTAACAATTTTATTTTCAAAAATTCTGACATAAATGTCTGGTGTAAAAATGAACCTTTAACTCTTTCACTGACAAGTCTTAGAAAAATTTAAATCTTCACGATATAAAACTTATTCTGTTGAATATTTTGAAATTAATTTGACTCGAAGCCATTGCTGCCAAAGACAGCAACGTGTTTCAGTGAAAGTTAATTTCAAAATATTCAACAGTTTTTCTATATTTTTGTTTTTGAAAATTAAATATTCGGAAATCATCGGTGAAAGGGTTAAGTGATTTCTGACCTGCATTGTAAGAAAACTGAGACTATTACTGAGTGAATGTTCATTTACACGGAAAGAGAAGACGCTTTCTGAAAATGGACATTTCTCAAGACCCGGGCAGAGGGAAGTTTTGGCCCGACTTACTATTATCCCTTTAATGGTCCCGCGGGCCAAAGCCGGCGTCTGCAGTACATGTAGTCTTGAGGAATGTCTATTTACAGGGGAAAAGAAGACAATTTTTTTAATTTACCACTAGAATGACTGGCTCAATAACCACGCCAGTCATTCCAGTGGTAAATTTCTAAAAATTGTCTTCACTTGTCCTGCAAATGGGCATTCAATAAGTAAATATTTAGATGGTTTATTTAATTTGGCCATTTAAGGGTCAATGTGTTAAGACAATAACAACAGGCCTTATAGAACCACTATCCCATGCCACCACCCAATATATAGGCATTGCCTATGGCAAATAAATTGTATTTAACTTGTTCCCGATACTACCCACTAGCCAATTAGCCAAATGCTAGTAAAACTGAAATCTGGCTAATGAAAAGCAGAATTGGTTAACCCATTGGCTAATGATTAAAATTAATTGAGTTTCTTGATTGGCTGAATCCTGACTAATTCCAGCATTACAATCGCAAAGCAAAATTCGATGTTTATGTTGTTGAATATTTTGAAACTAATATGACTGAAAGCAAAAATCTAGTGCAAAAAACATCTTTGGCTAATTTTTGTCCTTGTACCAAGGTCACAAATCACAACGACCATGACATTTGACCATATATTAACTCAACATTACACAGTTCATTCGCAATGGAGGAATCCAGTTTTAGCTACATGATCCCCCCTATTTTTAGCTACATGTAAGCGCCACCAATGCTTCGTCTGTGTTGGGATTGATCGATCCCTGAACTCCATGACTCTAAATTTCCAGAAAACTATACACTGGCAGGTACGCTGTTGAATATTTTGAAACTAATTTGACCAGGTGCTCTTGCTGCCTAAGGTGCAACATACAGTGCCCAGTCAAATTAGTTTCAAAATATTTAACAGTATGTTTATTAAATAGTAAAGGCATACAATTCGTACAACAACTTAGTCCGTTACCAATTAAGCAGTTGCTATGAATTTATCTATGTCATTTATGATGTAATTGATTATGACATCATCCTATACATCACATAGTTGATTGTGACATCATATGATTGATGGATAAGCTGGAAGGTCCATTAACTCAGTTATTGTGCTTCTTCCTAATGACATACATTGTAGGAAATGATGCAGCCCAAGCTTAGTTACAATATGTTTCTAAAATATATGTCTCATACTGCATGAGATTGGATGGTTGATAACCCATCATCGCAAATCCCCAGTCACCTCTTTTGACCATTTGACAGCCCGAAAACGAATACTTTTTGGAAAAGCGTTTAAATTTAATTGTTACAACTAGATAGTATTAATACTTCTTAGTCTAAGACATTAATTCTTTCAGCACTGAAATAGTATATTAATTTCAAAGCAACCATACCAGTAACATGTTTAATATTTTGAAGTTTAATTGACTGGAAGCTGCCTAAGGCAGCAACAGCTTCCAGTCAAATTAGTTTCAAAATATTCAACAGATTATTTCTTAAATTATTAAGAATCTGTCATTCATGCGACTTGGTTTGAAAGGGGTAATTATCCTTGAACATGTTATAATTACTGCATTCAAAATGGGTAAAAAATGAGAACCTACTATGATCAATCATTAATTGATCATAGGTTAGTATATCAAACCAATCATTGATCACAAAAATAGTACCAATTCCCAACACTATGTAGGAGCATTGTGATGTCTGATTAAAGCCAAATGTGCTTGACATACCTTCAAAACTTTGTCTGAATGCAACAGACACCTGGTAACCTGAACCATTATTACACTATGTTCATTGTGCTATTTGCTGCAAAGACAAAAGAAAACAGATCGATCTAAAAATCACCACATACATGTATCACCAATTTTAAAGGGCTAACCCATTTCTAATTGAAAATGTCCATTTGCAGACCAAGAGATTATGTTTGACAATTTATTGCTGGAGTGCTGGAATGACTAGCTCATTTATCAAGCCAGTGATTCCAGTGTTCTCTCTTGATATATCTGCAAATGGACATTTCTCAAGACCACTGCAGAAGCTGTTTTTTGCCTGCTTGAGTGCTAAAGGGTTATATTAATTTTGTTAAATCGACCAGACGACCCGGAGGGTCTGGTCTTATGTTTTACTAATTACATATACAGACCTCCTTGCATTACTTCTGAAGGGAAGCGTAGTAGGATGAATTTTTACAGCCAATGTTCTGATGGGTATTGTGGTTACAGAGTGACTGAAGGCTTCTTCGGGAATCTCCATACTCTCTCTAATGATGAGATCCATTGTAATTCGCTTGAGTCCTATATCTCAGATTGAGGCAATAAGAGGGTTAATCCAATACCCATAGCCACTGAGTAGGTCATTAAGCACAATGACAACCTCATTGGCTGATAGCTATCACATGACCTTGTTGTAGCAACCAAGATTACATTCCTTTGACAATCCAGTTTTAAGCAGATCCATGAAGAGGTAGATGATCCTGTCACTACTCGGCTCTGAATATCTGACTAAAGCTGAAATTAAAAACTAACCTAAATAGTCCACATTATATGACTGGAATTTTCAATCTGAAATACCCAAATATGACAAAACTGACATATTCCGGTATACCAAAAGTCTGAACGATATAATGAATATCTTAGTTGAATCTAACTAATCTAACAAGATATGACCATTACAATGAATCCTCAAGGCCCCCCCCCCCACCCAAAACCCCAAAATTTGACAGAGGGAAGGCTTGAGATGGGCCGTAATGCAAGGAGGTAGGTATATGTAATTAGTAAAGCATAAGACCAGACCGTCCGGGTCGTCTGGGCATTATTACTACATTACAACCTACCTCCTTGCATTACTATAGCTCAAATACAGATTTCAACATTGAACAAATCCCGGAGGGAGGCGAATTTTGCTCAGCATTGATGTAAAAATAGAGACGAGTACGAAGTTAGTAATAACAAGGCGAGTACAGTACTATAAAGATAGTAATTCCTCAGAATTACCCTCAAAGCATCTTAATAGAAGAAATAGCAGAAACAGGAGAAGAAATTAAGATGGATCATAGTTGATCCCAAGAAGAAAATAAACATAAAGATCATGCAAGGGGAGATAACTAAAAAAGGGTGATGAAAGAACTGATATGAAAAAGGGTGAAATATATTCATGAAGGGGAAGAAATGAATTCACACTCACCACTAGAACAAGACTTATATGAACGAAGATGATGAAGAATGTAAAGAGGATGATGAAGATGACAAAGGATTACGAGCCATGTTCCCTGAAGCTACTTTATGAATTTTCTTATAGAAAATGAAGAAAGCCCAGAATCTTTAAGATAGAGTCAATAAAATATTTGCTGATTTCCAATTAGCAACTTGAATAATGTCATCTAGAGAAGACCCATTAAAAAGGGCACAAGAGGAGGCAAGGCCCCTAACAACATGGGCCTTAACACCCACAGTAGAATTGTGCCCAGGAGATGCCAATTAATGGCAAATTTAGATGACAACAACTATCCAGCGAGAAAGTTGTTAATGAGGAAGGACGATCCACACCTTCAGCAAATGAGACCAAAGACGTCTATTGTCGGATCGTTAGGACTCAGTGTGAAGTTTATACCTATTAATGTCCCTAACTGGACACCAGACAGAATCGGCTGGGGAAAAAGAGGAAAGTTTGAGAATTACAATAGGCTTACGTAAGAATTTGATTGAATGAGGTTTGGACAGAAAGTTTCTCCTAGTATAGAGAATAATGCTATTCCCAGTAATTTGAAACCTATCTAGTTCTACCGAAAGGCCATAGATTTCTGAATGACAGATGGCTGAAGCTACTGCTAACCAAAAAAACTGCTTTAAGTGTTAGGTGTTGCAAACAAACAGAACCCAAAGGTTCAAAGTGTTACACTGCTAGAACTAGTAGAACACGTGAAAGGTTCCAAGTAGGGAGAGGTTTTCTAAATGGGGGGTCTAGAATAACCCATACCTCTAATAAGGACATAAAAGTGTTCTTGAACTCACACTGAAAGATCCGAAAAGCACTGAACACAAGAGTTCAAACCAAAACGATAGGATCTGATAGTAATAGCTGAAAGATTTAATCTGATCAGAGAGGAAGGCCAGGAAATCAGTGACTAGAGTTACAGAGGCCTCAGAGGACAAGATAGAATTGTTTGAGCACCCTCTTTGAGAAACTCAAATCAAGCTTTAAAATGTTTCTTATCAAAGATCTGAGAGATCTTCCCAAAAGTTCCTTAGATCTGGCAGAAAAAACTGACGAAGATCTAAGGTGGCAACTCTACAGCTTCCAGATTGATAGGTGAAAGATTTCTGGATTCTGATGGAGAATCCTGCCTCTGTTCTGGGACAATAGATTGTGGGAGACAGGAAGTAGCAGAGGGAGATCAACAAAAAGGTCTAGGAGATCCGGAAACAAGACTTTTACGGCCAAAATGGAGCTATCAATAGGACTACACAAGGATATTGTCCGATCAGTCTGAGGGCTAGAGGAATGAGGATAGTCGGGGTAAGCTTGCACGATTTTTCGATTTAATCGTGAAGTTTGATTTATTTTTAAAATCACGATTTTTACGAGGGAACTGAGGAAAAATCGGAAAATTGTCAAAAATTTCATGTTTTTAAAAAATCTGAAGTGTGTATTTTTCCGTCGCATTTTATCACTACATGAGTACAATTATAATCGATTCACGCCTGTGTTCATTGTGTTTATATCCCGCAGTGCCGAATAATTACTAATCACAACACAAAGTTCTACAATAAACAAGCTAATAATAGCGAGGTAACACCTTTGTCATTGAGAAAAACCAGCTAGTTACTCCGTCGAATCGCCATATAATTTTCTTTCTTTCGCTGCAGACCCTGAGTCTGTCGTGAAATGGCAAGTATATACTTAGTTGCAGTGTTATGCAATCAGTGAACATAATTCTTTTTAATTCTCGGGTTAGCAGTTTCAGGCGGTGTAATAATTTTTCCTTTTTGATTCGGTTGTCATGTTAAATTAAAGAAAATAAAGCAACAGCATTCCAGATTGTTTGATTTTGAACTGTGCGTTCTGTTGATTACTCTTAAATGTAAATCGCACAGTCTGAACGCAACTATAAACTGCTCTATAGGACGAATTTACACCGTTACACTCGTACCTACTCAAAGCTCCCGTCCTATGTATGTGGATTGCCCAGTATCGCCCCAGGTACTAATATTAACGTCTTCGCGTTACTCCAATAATGACCTAAACTCGTCCTACAAAGGGAGGCTATACGTGGAAGTAATTTATATTTTTTTCTCGGTGACATTTTATCTCAAATTTTGATGAAATAAATAATGTTTATTAAACTATACGCAATATTTAGGCGGTCCCAATTAATAATTTCTCTCCCGCCATGATGGATATAAGGTATACATTAAGCATAGAAGTAGGATGGTAAGAATTCGGCGCATGACAATGTGTTCTAATTTCGTGCTAGTTTTGTATCATTTATTTCAACTTTTTCTAGAAACAAGTCACGTTACTCCGGTTTATACTTTTAGGAATTTGGACCTACAATTTAATCAAAAATCGCAATTTTTTTTATAAAATCGATCGCAATGTTTCAAAGCAAAAATCGCGCAAGCCTAAGTCAGGGAAAAGATGTAAGCGAACATGATGTCCCAAGACTGCGCTACAGCATCCACTAAAAGAGCCATGGGTTCCGGAAAGGGAGATGAAGGTGGATATCTTTCTGTTCTTGAGGGTACGGTAGCAAACAATCTATGAGAGGACGACTGAAATGAAGGAAATCGACTGGACTATAACCTCTTTCAACTCCCATTCTGTTCCTGGGATCCTGGAAGGGCGAGATAACAGGTCGGCTAGAAAATCAGCTTGCCTAGGACGAGATTCTTGAAGAAATGTTGAGGGACTTGCACCAGTGAAGCAAGATCATGGACTCTCTACAGAGACCGACCTGGTCCCCCCTGATTATTGTTGAACGAGGTCATTGTGAAATTTTCTGATCTGAACAGTATTGACCTACCGAGAATCAAGGGTTCCCAACAAGCCAGTGCATGGAAAACAGCCCACAGTTCTAACACGTTGACAAGAGAGGAAGATTCTGTGAGGGACCAGATTCCCGAAATCTACCTGGAATCCCAAATGGAACCCCACCCCTCCAGGGATGCAACTGAGAAGATGCAGGGAACCCTAAGCATGGACTGACAGTCTTTCCTAAGCTGGAAATGAGTCATTAGCGAGAACTTGAGAAGAATTGGAAGATCCAGAGAATCTAGAGGATGATTCCAATGGGCCATAAGATAAAACTGGAAGGGTCAACTCATCAAAGGAGCCCAAGGAATCACTAATACGACTGAAAACATGAGGCCTATGATTCTAAGAAAGATCTGGCTTTAACTAATTGGCCCACCATGAGAGCCTGAATTGTGGACATCAACGTCTGAACATTGAGAAGGTCGGGGAATAACTTCCCCTGAGAGAGAAAACTGCGGAACATGTACCAATGAAGAAACGATCAGAGACACTCGACAGATAAAGATTCTAGCCCAACCTAGACACACACACACACACACGCACCTCCTCACCCCCCACCCCCTGATGAAAGAAGAATGAGCCTACTGTGAAAGTCTGATCGGATAAAGATTGAAAGACAGAGAATCAGGAGTTCTCAATGAACTAGGGCATGGAAAAAACACCCACAGATCTGAAAGGTTGACATGAAAGGAAGATTCTGTGAGGGACCAGGATCCTGAAATTTGCTTAGGAGACCCAACAGGAGCCCCAACCTTGCATAGATGTATCCGAGAAAAAGATGGCCTGAGGAGATGGTGGGAGAAGAGGGACCCCAAATAACAGGATTGACTGATTTTCCAAAACTGGCAATGGTTCATGAGTTGAAAGATGAGAATCCTATGATTAAGAAATCTAGAGCTGATTCCACTGGGATAAAAGATAGAACTGGAAAGGTCTTGTCATCAGAGGAGCGCAAGGAATCACTTTCTATACCTAAAAGATGAGGCCTATGAATCTGAGGAAATAATTAGCCGAAACTAACTGGCTTACCTTGAGAGGTTAAAATGAGAATACCATTATCTGCCCATTGGGAGGTAGGGAAATAACCTCCCCTGAGAGAAGTCGAAGAGACCTCCAGGGGGTAAAAACACAGACCAGAGTGACCCTTCCATATTATGACATCAGTATAAAAAGCAAACTTTGTGACCAGCCAGACAAAATATGCAGACCCCCTCCCCCCCACCCCCTATAAAGGAAGCTTATAATCGATCCTGATGATAAAAAGAAATGTGTACATCTGTTATACACATAATACAGTAAAATAAACAGAGAAGACCTAATAAGGAAAGGACACAAGAAGCCTATCAACGGAAGATATACTAGAATGATACCTAATATCTGAATAAAAGAAAGCAATAATTGAAGAATAAAGGCTAAAAAGTCTCAATATTCCAATTAGGACTAGGCTGAAAATTATTACATGTAGTTTTAGAAAACAAGCGTTTTCTAGGAACGGCCAGTTCCAATGCTTTACCCTCAATTATGTCAGGAGATGAAGCATTGGAAACTGACTGGTCCATGATAATCTTGTTAATCCTATTATCAATGGATGAATCAGTGTTGCTCACCTGTTTTTGAAAACACTCCATTGATAAACAATTTTCTCCAGAATAATAGCCGACTCAGACTTGATCTCGGATTTGGCCTCTATATTAACCGCAGACCATAAGGTAGATTTCCCGTGGTTTCAGAGGTCGATGGAGAAATAGGCTTAACAAAAGACATTCTAATAGCTAGCAACCATGACCCACAAATAAGGCAGGAAGACTCAAGGGTACACTAAGTGCACTTGGAACACCATGTCCAATGTGGTCTAATTTTATAAATCTTTGGCAGCTGCCATTAGAACATCATATAGAGTGATTCACATTCTTCTCTTTAACCTTCTCCTTTGACCTCTTCGGAGACCTTCTCAGATCTGAATCGTAAAACAGTAAGATCCGATAGAGTAAAGCTCCGAATATGTCTAAAAAAATTTTTAATATATTCTTTTTGAGAGAGAGAGAGAGAGAGTATGTTAGCGAGATTTAAACGAAATCTAGGATTTCTTTTTTCACGAGAGAGTTGATACTTACCTCCCTAATACTTTTGATATTGCTAAATATTGGCTTTCACTCAATAAACACTCAGATTTAAAACAGTTAGGTGCCCCTACTGGGCAGGGAGTCAGAGCGTAGTCTGGCGGATGCCAGCCCCACCACCGCGCATGCGCAGACTAGCACTTCCTCTGACTAGATTATTGGCTGACACACATGCAACTATTAAGAGCCTGAAGACCGAGCCTCTGTGGGGTGGAGAGGCCGGGTCCGTATCTAGGGAGGTAAGTATCAACTCTCTCGTGAAAAAAGAAATCCTAGATTTCGTTTATTTCACTTCAAGAGTATACTTACCTCCCTAATACTTTTGATATTGCCAGAATTCGAAAGTGAATCTGGCGGGAGGGAGGCGAGGTCAAAAGACCAGCTCATCCCAATACGCTTTTCTGCGTTTAAGGCACTTAAACTTCTGAAACTGTAAGAAAAAACAGTCAGGATTTGACTAACCATCGGATAACACGACCGATGTATGAGAGATGACCGAATGTCATATGCGCTCCCCCCCCTCCTTCCTGGGAGGAAGAGTCGACTGACCTCAATGTCCTATACGCTCTCTACGTACAAGTGCCATGTACTACAGGACAGAGACGAAAAAGCTCCATTTTCGTAACTCTCAACAATGAACCACACAAATACACAAACCATCACCATATTAATAACGGGTAATCGTGACAATACAATCAACAACGGACAACACATGAACAAGACTGACCTTGTTGAAAATGGCTGCTGACATCATCTTCCCATCGGTAAAGACTGATGCAGGCCCAAAAAAGTGGGTGTTTCCATAAATTAATTGTGATATATATAAGTAATGAGGAAATCACCTCAAAAAATATAAACCGATTTATTTTTTCAAAACCGACAAGGCGAGAGGATTAGAGGTGTCACGGAGATAATGGTCTGTAAAACTTGACTCACAGTGCCACTGAGCCACCGACATAATATCATCCACAGGGACCCCATTAAATAGGGCCGTGGATGTCACTACGCCGCGGACACTGTGAGCCTTGGCCACGTCAACCTGCTTCCCGGTGGCGGATTTATGGCAAAACTGAATGCATTCCACAATCCACCTGGAAATGGTGTCCTTAGAAGCCCTCCCATGGGGTTCAATATATGACAACCATAACGCTGACTGGTCGGTGCGCCATGCCGCCGTACGTTGTTTGTACCGGCGCAGCGCCCGGACGGGACACCATGCTTTAGAATTAGGATCATATCTAGTTAAAGCAGGCAAAATAATAGGTTGACCTGGATATTTCAACGACTGATTTTTAGCCAAGAAATTAATCCTAGGTAGCAGCTTAAGGCCTTCCCCTGAAACCACAAAACGGTCATCCTCGGCTGATAAGGCATGAATCTCACTCCTACGCCTAGCCGAGGCCGCAGCAATTAAAAACACAGTCTTCAGTGTTAATAGTTTCATAGAAATGGAACTAAGTGGTTCAAAAGGCTTATCACCTAGTACTTGAAGCACTAGCGATAAACTCCAAGACGGAATCACAGGAGGATTCCTTGGTCTTAGATTGCCCATGCCTTTAATTAATACATTCAATGTATTTACTTCATCACTTCCCCTCTTAGCCAAGCAAGGAATAACAGACATTAATGCTGACTTATAACCAGCAATAGAGTTAGGCTTGAGGCTATAGGCATCATAGAGGTGACAGAGGAAATCAGCTACTACTTGAATAGATGAATCCATTGGATCAATACATCTTTTTGAGCACCATTCTGCAAATCTGTTGATTTTATAATTATATGCTCTGGAGGTTGACCCCCTCCTGGCTCTGGCCATAAACATGGCTGCTTGCTCAGAAAAGCCCTCCTTAATTCTAGATTCCTTGACAACATCCATGCAGTCAATCTGAACATTGACGGATTGTTGTGAAGGGCCTTGCCCTGGAAGATAATATCGTCCATCAGAGGCAGAGGAACCGGATTGCAAACCAGAAGGTCCAGCAGATCCGTATACCATGATCGGCTTGGCCAATCCGGGGCGATCAGAAGCACTTGGCATTCCTCTTGTCTGATTTTCTGAAGAATTTTTGGAATCAGGATTGCTGGAGGGAATGCGTATGCATACATTCTCCCCCAGCTGATAGCTAACGCATCTGTTGCGAAAGCGCTTGGATCCGGAATCGGAGAGACGTACGTCGTCATCTTCGCATTCTTCTTCGTTGCGAACAAATCGATGTTGGGTTTCCCCCAATGGTCGAACAGACGATCCGCCACACATTGATTTAGTTGCCATTCCGTGGGTAAAACACTCATCCTTCGGCTCAATGAGTCTGCTAGCAGGTTTAACCTTCCCGGAATATGAACTGCTTTCAAGGTAATCTGGTGATCCAGACACCAACAAAGCAGTTTCCATGTCATCATACAGAGACTGGGCGACTTCGTTCCGCCCTGGCGGTTTATGTAAGTCACAACTGTTGAGTTGTCTGAATGAATAAGAACAATCTTGCCCTGAACTTTCCGTAAGAAATGTTCCAGGCCCAGGACTACTGCTCTTAGCTCCAGTAGATTTATATGTTCCTGTGACTGTTCCAGATTCCAAAGCCCTGATATCGTGGATTCTTCCAGGCAAGCTCCCCAGCCCTCCATCGATGCATCTGTATACACAGTCACCTGAGGGTGGGGAGGGGTTAGCAAAACCCCCGGTAAGAGATTCTCTGTATTCAACCACCATTGCAGGTGGTGAATCAGAGGCGCCAACACTGACACATTCGAGTCCAGCGAACCTGTACTCTGGGTCCATTGTGTCATGAGAAACAACTGGATCGGCCGCCTGCGTAAGGCGGCCTGAGGAATGACTGGTTCCAACGAAACCATCAACCCCAGCATTCTCAAGTAAACCCGTGCCAGGACATGACGACTGTCGCACACTGACTGAATCAACGAGATGAGTATTTGAACTCTCTCCTGAGTAGGATAAACATATCCTGTCTCCAGATCGAAGAACATCCCCAGGTAAACAAACTTCTGGGATGGAGTCAGCTCTGATTTTGGGAAATTGATCATCCAGCCCAAGTCTGTGAGAATTTTCAAAACAATCTCCAGATTGGCGGACAAACTTTCCCGGGTGTGCGCTTTCAACAGCCAGTCGTCTATGTACGTGTGGACTGCTATGCTTCTCCTGCGGAGGTATGCTGTGATCGCAAGAACCACACGGGTGAAAACCCGAGGAGCCGTGGAAATTCCGAAGGGCAACACCCTGAATTCCCACTGTCTGCCCTGGAATGCAAATCTCAGGAAGCGACAGAAACTCCTGTGGATGGGGATGTGGAAATAAGCGTCCTTCAAATCTATCGACGCCGTCCACATCCCCCTCTCCAACCCTGCCAACACCGAGCGCACCGTTTCCATCTTGAAACTGGGCGTCTCGATGAACTTGTTCAATGGCTTGAGGTTGAGAATCGGTCTCCACCCACCGGTGCGTTTTGTTACCAAGAACAGGGTTGAATAGAAGCCCGGACACCTTTGTGCCGGCTGAATAGCTCCTTTTTGTACGAGGGAATTTATCTCCTCCTCGATACACAACCTTTGATCTGGATCTCTCGGAATGGGAGTCCAGACTGGCACCAGAGACAGTCGCGACGGCGGGCCTGTCATCCACTCTGGATGATACCCCACGGAAAGCCATCGCAAGACTAAACGGTCCTGAGTTAACCGTTCCCACTCTTGCATGTGGTCGGCTAGCCGGCCTCCCACCGGTCCACCTAGGGACCGCGGTGGACACAAGGCATGCAAGAGCGGCACTGTCTCCGTCGCCATACACACCGGCGTGGTCCTTACCGCGGTAAGCGCCCTGTCAGGAACGATAACCACGCCCAGATCCTCGCGCGACCCGCCCCGCCCCGCGCGCACCTCGGTGCACGGGCGGCTGCCTGGCTGACGGCGGCTGAGGAGCCTGCGCCCCCCTCACTGCTGGCCGAATCGCACGCGGCCGAGGCCGGCGCTGCGACGGCGGCTGGCCTCTGACTTGGCCAGCACCACCTCGAGCCTGCAGGGGACGATACGCAGGGGCCGCGGCGCGAACGTTAGCACGACGCAGTACCTCAAACTGTTCGCGCAGCGCCCTCTGGTTATTCACCAGGGTGACCGTCTCCTGGAGGTGGCGACATCCCTCACCTCCAAAAAGACCAGGACCCGTCATAGGCGTACGGAGTAGCCTATTATACAGGTCCTGAGACGGGCACAGATTGTCCAGGGCAAATGTGCGTCTTGCCCTGACACTCCTGGTCACCGCCCGCGTCATACAGTCCAGCGCCAGGTTAATACCATCCTGGATGGTTCGCTGGACCGCGAGCGGGCCTGGCTGGCGCGACGCGGATGCCGTTACTACCCCCTGTAACAGCTGGGAGACGTGGGACAGAGCGGCAATCGAAGCCCTCCCACTCTCCTCCGCATCACGCAACGCGGTATTCGCCGAACGCAACGCGTTCGCGCACAAGACCCCCGCGTCAGAACGGGATCCTGGCCGCGTATCCTCACCCAAAGCCGCGCGGTCATCCACGCTGGGCTTGGGTACCACACCGTACCGCTGGTAGTCCAGGGGCACGATGCGACAACGCCTGGCCACCTCGCGAGGGGCCTTCGCGAGACGTCCACTCGTGTTAATGGACGCCTCCGCCGCCTTGAACATGTCAACGACATGCTCCGCCAGCGGCAGAGAAGGCATAGCGTTAGCAGTTGGTTTCCCAGCTAACCACGGCGTGTGAACACGGTGGCTAGCCGACTGCTCCACGGGCAGATCAGGCCTAACGCTCACCAACCACTGGCAAGCGTCATACCAATCCTCCCCCGTGGCTAACTGCGAGCGCTCTACAAGACGGGGTCCTTCGTCTTCCTCCTGAGCGCAAGCAGTAGAGCTTGACGGCGGGTACGCTGATACACCTGGCAAGCCAGGGAAAACATGCGGGCCTGACAGCACCGGCATGAGAATATCACTGGTTTGACCAGGAGCAGGCACCGCGGTAGAGCGCGGGGTATATATAGCCCTACCACGGGCCCGGCCAGCACCAGCTACACTCTCGGCAAGCCGAGGTATGCGGTACCGCTGGCCATCAGCAGCGCCCTGGGCCACCACCTGAACCGCGGACCTTACTCCAGGGTGAGTAATACCGTGGAAAAAAGCGCCTGTATTCCCCGCGAGGGGTGCACAAACGTCTTCATCCATGTCCGCGTCGTCAGACGGCGACCCTAGCAGGTAATCCTCATCACCCTGGTCAGAAAGATTAGACCCCGGGTCAGCAAAGAGAGCTAACCCGGGCTGACCAGGAACGGTGCCATAGGAGGTACTGGCCACCGCGGCGTGCGGATACCCCTGGACTGATAAGCAGCCAGCGGGTTCCAGCGACAACCGTCCACGGTCCCCTATCGGCGCGGCAATAAGCCTGCTGCCAGGGCCGTGGAACGCCCCCTCTAATGGGGCCACCTCTGAATCGTCGGACAACGGAAGCGGACTAAGGAAAATCGATCCAGAGGCGGGGATTACCTGCTCCGAAGCCGATGATGAGGACAATAAAGGATCTGGTCCAGGAAGCATGCCACGAAGCAACCCTGGAACCAAATCTTTTATTGTCCTCTTCATCTCTCCCAACATCTCGGTCCGGAAGGTCTCCATATCCACCGCGGACGAGACCTTCCCCTTACCCTTCTTACTTACAACCTCTCGTTTCCGCTTCTTCTTCTTCTCCTCCACTACCACCTTGTCCGTCGCCTGTAAGCAGCACAAGAATTCGGACATTAACTCGCCCCCCCAGTGCTTACATATGTCACAATTAATCAATGGACCACAAGGGCTACATCGATAACACAGATGCGGCCAGAACTTCACATGCATAAAACGTCCACAGGACGCGCAACCCGGTCCCTGAAACAGGGCAAAGGACAAGGAGTATGAGCAACTAGTTAAGCTTAGAAACTCAATCCAACTCAAGGAGAAGGAAAAAACGATCATAAAGATCAATATACATCAAAAACCAGCCTAGCGCTTGAATTGCTAATAAATACATAGCCAGCTGATTATGACGTCATTAATCCCGTGACAGGAAAAATTCGATCCCAACAAAACATCCAAGTGCAAAGACGAATTGTATGCTGAATGGATAAGTTGACTACACAACCATCAGATACATATAGATAACTCTTTACTGGCAAAAATGTTAATTATCTCCCTTTGATTGTTTACAATAATTAACATCACCACATTATCAATAACTAGATACCTGACACTTTGTATAGACAAACCATCCAACGTAACGAACCGGAAACTCCACCATCAGCACGCCTCTTAACTCTCTCCACCTCATGGGGAAGGAATTGGAACAAGAGGGCAAAGTGAGAAGACCTTTATACCAGGCCTCCAACTCACTGGGCATAATTTTTCATTTGGTTAGATAACCTAACAGTGTTAGTAGGAAATGGAACCATGGTGGAGAGAATACTAATTCTCTGGCACTGTGACGTCACAACCTAGCGTCATACAGACCTGTGGACAGAAACAGAAAGAGAAATTAGTCCTAGGTAGCACCGAGTTGACCTAAACCAACTAACTAAGGCGCTTATCACGGTAAACGCGAGTCCCGGAAACACAATACACCGGGAAGAAAACTCGCTAATTTTACTAGAAGTCACCTGATTTAAAGGTCCAACGTCCTCCGGTGGCGAAGTGTATCCTCCCGCCATCCAAATCAGGTCTTATCACTTCCAAAATAACACCAATAAAAACGTTAATGAGCAAGAAAAGCTTATGACTGAAAAACATGTGTGTTCTCTTTGCCAATAATCTAGCAAAGAGGAAGTGCTAGTCTGCGCATGCGCGGTGGTGGGGCTGGCATCCGCCAGACTACGCTCTGACTCCCTGCCCAGTAGGGGCACCTAACTGTTTTAAATCTGAGTGTTTATTGAGTGAAAGCCAATATTTAGCAATATCAAAAGTATTAGGGAGGTAAGTATACTCTTGAAGTGAAAATATCAGGATTCACGCTCAATACCATACAAGCATGTCGATACAATAGCTTTACAAGCCACTGTTAATAAAAAATCACAAATAGACAACTCATATGTCTAAACACTCTGGACGAAATAACCAAAACTGGTAACGCATCTACCACGAAAATAGAAATGGTCATTAAAATCATTCTTACAACACCAAAACCTACAACGACTTATCTTGGGAGGTTTCTTCCTCTTGTCAGACATCCTTGATGATCTTTATTCCCAACTTTCAAAATCCACAGGCTGATTTAAATCAGTATAAAACTTATTAGCTGCAAAAATTTCTACACCTCTTCCTATCAGAAGTAGGAAAAGGAATGAAATCTTGGTTGCTACAACAAGGTCATGTGATAGCTATCAGCCAATGAGGTTGTCATTGTGCTTAATGACCAACTCAGTGGCTTTGGGTATTGGATTAAACCTCTTATTGCCTCTATCTGAGACATAGCATTCAAGTGAATTACTATGGATCTCATCATTAGAGAGTATGGAGATTCCAGAAGAAGCCTTCAGTCACTCTGTAACCACTATACACAACAAACATTGGCTGTAAAAATTCATCCTACTAGCTTCCCTTCAGAGAAGGAAAGAGCTATAGTAATGCAAGGAGGTAGCTTGTAATGTAGTAATAACTTTAGTTATGACGCCTTATTAGCATTTATAAGTCGGTCAGTCAGATTAGTTACATTTCTGACAAAGCCAACTAAGCCACATCAACATTGTGGCACACATGTCTAGTAAGTAGGTGTGACTAGCAACCATACATGTATACTTGTCGATCAGAGGGTCAATTGTGTACATCTATAGGCCTAAAATACATACGCCATACACATATTTTATCCCAGTCAAAGTTTGCCTTAGTTTCCAGCCACCCATCTATACAGATATGAGCGAGCATCTACCTCTTAAGAACATTCTCTATGAATTTTCTTAGTGAATGCGCATTCACAAACCAAGAGAATATTTGAAAACTTATCACTGGAAGGACTGACTTTGGTTATTGAGCCATGAATAAGAAATAAAGTAGCAAATATCGATTGGTAGACCAAGAGAAGAATATATTTCCGCGGCCACATCTTTGTGGTAAGCACGAAGTGGCACTAGCATAGCGAAGCAAACTCAGGTATCCAGAAATATGGAAAATGGGTAATATACCTACAGACACAGTATGCGTGCATAGTATTACAGTGCAGACATGACAGAATGAAACCAAATATTAACCCTTAGCACTTTGATGTCAATATTTTATCTTTTTACTTTGTCATTATCAAAGGAACTGGTGTTTATTTTTCGTGGAAGATGTTGCTGTCTATGACAGCACCAGCTCCCACCAAATTTGTTGAAAATTGAACACCAGTCAAGCCAGTTAATCTTTTAATTTACTTTGAAAATTAAAAATTTTAACATCAGAATGTTAAGTGTTAAGAACTAAAACCACCAAGGTGATATTGGTCAAGCCAGTGGCTTATGCCTTGTAATACAGGAATCGAGGTTCTCAATCGATCATATGATGTCAGAATCAACTACGTCACATGTAAGCTGACTTCATAATCAATTACATCCTGAATGACGTGATTTCGTCCATCAAAAACACATAATAGTCCGCCAATTTGTAGGAATTGTGTCGTTACTATTTAATAATTTACATTCTGTTCAACATTTTGAAACTGATTTGACTGGCCACTGTTATTGCCATAGGCATTTTTCCCATCCATAGTTTTGAATAGCCGACGTATTTTGGATGCTATTTCTGTAAAAACAACAATCCGTAAGGGGAGGCAGGTCTGCTATATGATACCATTTACCACATTTCATTCTATATGCAGGTTAGTGATATTTATGATGCCAGCTGTTATTAGATGTTTTATTGAATATTTTAAAATTTATTTGACTGAATACTTTTGTCTCCTCTCGCTCTCTGAATTGACAAAATAAAGATCTGATAAATGCTATGAACTTTAATACATTATTGAATTAACTCAATTCACATTTCCAAAGTACCCACCCATCCTATGACATCATAATGAACAGCGTGATGTGTAGAATGACATCATAATGAATGACGTCATGAATGACGTCGATAAGTACGTCACGAACGCATATTTGAAGACGGTCTATGCGTTGTTGTACAAATTGTTTGCTTTTACTATTTAGGAAATATTCTGTTGAATATTTTGAAACTAATTTGACTGGGCGCTGTTGCTGCCATAAGCTTCCCTGTATAATTTTCAGGAAATTGATAGCTAGGGCATTCGGGGATCGATCAATCCCAACACGGTGAGGTGTGGGTGGAGCTTAGCTAGAGATGGGCGGGGCAGAGCTAAAAATGGAAAGGTCCATTGTCCCTGACCAGTGACCAATTAACCTTTTCATCCTATGTGAGCTTTGTACATGTGCCTCCTTTATTCAATCAAAGACATTGATCTTGAACTTATTTCATTCTGCATTCCGTGGAAATAGATTTTCACCTCTATGAAATCATGCCATCTTTAAAATCATGCAAATTAGTTAAAATGATTTCAAATATATAAGCTAGAACCAAGATAACCAAATCGTGTTAAAATTATTCATCAAGATGCTAGCAATAGTGTTCAGTATCGTAATAACTATAATCTACATGGAATGAAGAGGGTGAAAAAACGCAGAACATTACAAGATAATTGTCCTGTAATTATACCCTCCTACAGAACAAAGGAATCATTGAACAAACCCCTCTGTGAAATGTCTCAGCTTTTAACATACACACACCTAGACTAGAGAACCTGGAGTGAATGGGAATTGTTTAACAGGGACGCGAACTATACGCCAACCAAACCAATCAAATGATAGAGGTGTTATTCAAACTCGACATTCATGTGCTCAGTACTCTCACTCCGTACTGTACTATATACATTGTATTCTAATGCTTTTTAATGCAAACATTCATATAGCAAGGATTACATGTATCTATAATAATTAGACAGAACATTAACCTTTACTCATATTCATCAGAAAAAACTCGGCTATAATTAAGTCAAATGAACTAAAAATAAGATCTGCTGAATGTTGCGAAGACTATTTTTGAAACTTTACCAGTGGAATGACTGATTCCATAACTGAGCTAGTTATTGCATTGTTAAATTAAAACAAGAGCCATCAGAAGGCGGCATATTCCCCCGGGTCCAAACATTTCAGATAAACATACATCAATTGACCTATCGAAATTCTGAATAGAATTTCTAGAGGTTACAGCAATAGGATCCTTCCAGCCAAAATTGGTTGAAATTGCTAAAGCGTTTAATGAGTAGCATTTTATATGAATTCCAATTTATTAGAAAACCCAAGATGGCCACCATAAAAATAAAGCCCTCAAAATTCTGTATACATGTTCTGAAGCATACAGGCTTAGGGTTCTTCCAGGTGAGGTTGGTCGAGATTGGCTAAGTAATGAGGAGTAGCCTTTTAACTGATTTCTCAATATTCAGAAAATCCAAAATGGTCGCCAGAAGAATTGACCAATCAAAATTCTATACGCAACTTCTAAAGCCTACCGCCCTAGGCTCGTTCCAGTCAGTCTGGTTGAAATCACCCAAGTAGTTAATGAGTAGACGATTACTTGTAAGGTCATAATATGATGATGCAGTACAGGCCCGGTAAACAGCACTCTAATGCTGATGGTCTATCATGAGTTACAAGTGACCTTTCCTGGTCTTAGGAACAGGCCAATCAGCGACGCTTTCCATATTGTTTGGCTTAACAACGATTCCCTTATCACTCACCAACTTACCTAAGAAACAGAGTTCTGTATGGAACAAATTACACTTCTTAGGTTTTAATTTAAGGTTATGCGACAGGAATCGGGAAAGGATAGCTTTCAAGTTGGTCATATGACTGTCAAAGTCAGTCCCTGTCACTACCACATCATCTAAATACGCAAGACACTCACACCAGTTAAGACCTTGCAACACCAGCTGAACAACCCTCTGAAAGGTAGCCGGGCTGTTGCACATACCAAATGGCATCCAGACAAATTCAACGAGCCCATATCTTGTGATAAATGCGAGCTTGTGGCGGTCCTCTGGGCCAACCTAGACCTGCCAATACCCGGCTGCCATATCAAGTGTGCTGATGAATTTAGCACCACCAAGTGCATCCAGACATGTCTCAATATTTGGTAGGGGTTAAAGGTCTTTGCGAGTTAGACTGTTCAGAGCTCGAAAATCGACGCAGTACTGCACGGTACCGTCTTTCTTCCGAACTAATACTGGGGATGACGACCACTCAGATTTTGATGGAACTATGATACCCTTCTCTAACATTTCCGCAAGGTGTTTCTCTTCCTCATTCTCAAAACCAAGAGGAGTTCGTCTAAGTTTAGAACGAACAGGTTGTGCATTACCTGTGTCAACCTTATGTCTTATCCCCTTGAACAAACCTAAATCAAGATCATCTTTTGCAAATGCATCCTGATACTCGATTAACATGGATTTAACTTGCGAAGACTGCGTCTCCGATAAACCCGATGTCGATCTCTCATACAGATCCTGTAAGAACACAGGGATGTCCACCTCAGTGGCTGTAGAAGTCTGTAAACCATCCTGGTTTATGGGGTTAACAGCAAGTTGAAATTCTGTCCCAAGGTCTAAAACCTCCTCAATTTCTGTGACAACACCAAGGTTGTGGTCTTGTTCCAGAGTAATATATTGGGCCGACAGGTTCCTTAACAAAATAGGAATCTGCGAATCTTTGGCAGTGGCCACTGTATGAGGCGTTACCAGACCCTCCAGTTTAGATGAGGGCTGGAGCACAACATCATTCTGTACCTCCCGATCCAGAACGCCTGTGGTCTTCACGGCCTCAAAAAGACCAACGACCACTTTCTGCTTCAATGTTACCCGAGCTACTTAGGCTTCCTTCCCATGAGCTCTCAACATTGATGCTTGAACCGGTTCTCCATTAATTGTCAGACACAGTCTAATCAGATCAATGGTGGCCTTGTGTGCCTTCAAGAAATCCAGGCCTAATATAATCGGATCATTAATATTGGCAAGAAGGACTGGCCAGTTGAACATCATAGAGCCTAATGCAATTGTGACTGACTCAACACTTTCTGTAGGGATAATATTGTCTCTACCTGCACCTTTCAATGAAATACACTCCAACTTCTTTAAAGGGTAAGGTAATTTATTTGCAAAGAAATTGCCAATTACTGACACTTGTGCCGCAGTGTCCACCACTGCATCAACGGAAACACCATTTACTTTAATGGGAATGACTAGTGTCATAAGGTCACGATTTAAACTCATACATGCGAACATATGATCGCACAGACGAAGATCTCGGTGAAGCAGAAGGTGATGGTGACCATGTACGCCTCGGCTCTGAACACTCACGGGAAAATGGCCCTCTAAATTGCAATTAAAGCATTTTCCCCGATCTGAGAGGAGGAGAAGGGGAACGCGATGGAACGACCTTCCCTCTTGGAGGAGAACGACCTCGACCGAATTGACCAGATATGATTCAAAATCTTAGCAACATATACCTTCATCTCCGCCATATTCTTCCTAAGTCCTTCGACATCTTTCTCTAATTTATCTATCCTGCTTGGAGCCGTTATGCCTCTCAACTGCTCAGGATTATTTGCCTCCATCAAATCAGAAGCATCGTCCGGAAAACAGACCTTTCGAACATCAGGTCTTCTGGAACCCATGATCAATCATTGATTATGGATAGCTGCATTGACCATTTGCACAGCCTCCTCCGGGGTGCGTGGATCTTTATCCATACCTATCAGAGCGGCTCGTTTATGCTCAACACCCCGTAGGAATGCATCAATGGCAATTGTCTCGCCCAAACTCTGAGGCATCAGGATAGCCATCTAAAGTGAGCTCCTGAATGATATCTGCAAATTCTTCTAAAGAGTTACTCTCTTGTCGAATGTCTTGCATTTTTTTCCTGATGATGTGGGGCAGATCTTTCTTCCCGAATCGCAACCTTAATTTGTCGCATAAACTGAAGTAATCATTCTGGACTTGCACAGAACAGATGCAGTACACTTTAAGGCCTTGTCCCTTAAAGCTGAGATGAGCATGTCTAATTTATATGTATCAACGGTACCTTGAAGCAGTATGCTCAAACTGTATGAAAAATGGTTTCCACTCACATTTTCCATCAAAAGTTGACATTTTAGGTGGAGGAGGACCATCAGAGTAGCTTCTACGACCGGGTGATGACATTCTAGAGTCATTCTAGGAAGAGCCATCCAAGGAGACTCTACGAACTGGTGATGACGTCCTAGTGTCATGGTGAGAAACTGATCTCGACTCCCTCTTAGGCTCTCTAGGGGTATATATCCCCCTAGGAGGCAGGTTATCAACTAGGGTCTGATCACCCCTTTGTCGACTAGTTGAGTTAAGTTGAGTTAAGGAGTGCCTTGTATTTGATACCTTGAGCTAGCAGTTCCATGTTCAGTCTAGCTACTTGCTCTTCCAGGGATTCTTCCCGTGGGTGCGAGTCGACCCCACCAGCAGCGCCTTCATCATTGATGTCGAATACGACGTCCCCCAGCATGGAGCAATCATTCAAGGATCTGCCTTAATGTCGGCCAGAGATATGGAACTTACTATGCCAGCTGCTCGAATTTTACCAATATTATGGAGTGCACTAAGTTCCTCCACGGTTGCAGTTTTAATACACAAAGGTTTCGGCATTATGGGTCACCTGTTGATTTATTCCAGGGAAACGAAATTAATATTCGCTAAAAAAGTAATATCACTTATTGAAATAAGTTGTGAGAGTATGCCTACTGAAAAACATAACCCACTGAGTAGTGATGGTGGTGCAACTCCGGAGAACATCTAAATGAATCTTCCGAAGCCAGACCAGATTCAGTAGCGTACCTGCATGCAAGCCGTCCTTCAGAAACTCGAAGGTATAATGATATCGAACGCGTTTATGTGCACTATACTTTTTACGGAGTATTAACTCTACACTGCATTTGATGGTGTGTACACCAATATCTGCATTAATTTTCTCAATTCTATCATTGAGAAGAGAGAGTTGGTCATGCAGTTGCAGCTCTTGGTCTTTGAAGGAACAGGGATTCAAATGGTGCAGTTGCTCATTATACAGGACCAGAGAATACGTCGGGATATCGATAAACTTCACCGTTTGGCCGTAACGCCTTACTATGTCTATCGCACGGTGATAGTGTTGGCAAATGCGGTTTACCGCAAGTTCATCATCGGCCGTCCTTAAATAGACAAAATCGTCGCCTCGTTTCTCAGTAAGGTCGCAGGTTCCGGCCCAGATATAGAAAACGATGTGTAGTACCACCGCTTTTACACCAATACTCAACAAACCCAGTTTGATCAGCCCTTTTCAAAATGAAACCTTTACTTGTACCCAACAAAATTGCCTTGTGGGTAAAGGATTGATCCACAGAAAACTGGGTACGAGCCAAAAACTTGAAAAGAAGGCATAAGCTGAGTAGTGTTTTACCGGAGTAGCTAGCAATGTGATAATGAACTTTTTGAATTGATAATAACAAGAGAAAACAAATAATGTTCAGCGTAATTAGTAAACCTAATATTACAATTGAAACATATTTGTTGATTAGAAGGGAGATTACCCTCTAATGTTCAAAAAGTTAATAATAATAATAATAATAATAATAATAATAATAATAATAATAATAACAGTGATTTATATCACTTCTTTATTTCAAATAATTCTGAAATAAACAACGAAATTGAACTGTAATTAAAGTATAAAGAAATATCCAAAAACCGACGGTTAAATTACAGCTCAGAATGACGGTTTCCTACATATGACACTGAAGACAACTAACAATAACAATCCAGAAACTATAGGGTTGTCATTCCACAGAATACTGACATAGATGATAGAAACTTAACACGAAAATATACCTCGATTCATTACAGTTCAAATAAATAACATTGAATCTTGAATCTATGATATATATGACGTATGTATGTAAAGTATATTAATCTATATACCTGACATTTGCACGCTATAGTATAAATAAATAATATATATTTTACTATAACTCACCTATCATCCGTGATTATTAAATAATAAAAGAAATAACTATAAAATAATCAAAATGGCAGCCAGAGTCTGTCAAATTGACGTTCGGGCAGGACTTGAGTAGCCCTTATATTTCCAAGAATTCTATCTTTTTTTAACAGCAAAATCGTGAGTAGAATTTAGAAATAACTAACAATAATTTTTAATTTAGGGTCCAAAGTACTCCTGACACCATTTGCAATAACTTAGCTACATATAAAAGGTTACTCACCCAACAGAGGTCTTGAATCGGCCCGTGGAACCGGCGGCAGATAAGTTCAGTTCGGATTCCAAGGTACGACTGCCGGGCGTCCGTAGAAACGGCGGGAATCAGCTAGCCCTGCAGCCGCGAATTCCGCGATTGCGGGATACCGCCGGCACCACAGTATTTAGGACATTTTGACCATATACAAATTCGTCCCATTTATTTAAGCAATAAATGGTGTATGCGTTCGCTTATAGGCAACGCCTATTTTCATATTATTACTGCCGATCGCCGTTAAGAAGGCAATCAATCTGGCATACTTCTTTGTCACCACATGTCCCCAATTCGGGGTCAGAAATTAGAACATGCGACACAAACAAAATTTTAGAGACCTAAGTCTCCATATATGCTAGAATAACATGAAAGAAAATGACCTGAGATTCAGCGGCTCCTTCCATGATAAATCCAGGATTCATACACCTTCAGCAGAATTAAATTCCATACCTTTTCCAGACTCAATTTCAAATTTTCCAGACCTCATTTTGGGACTTTCAATCAGACAAAAAACAAACACAGTTACTAAGTTCATCATATATAAACTTTATAAAACAAGAATATCAAAACACAGCATGCGCACTTTTGCCTGTGGAACTGAAGCAACCGCAGTAGTGGAAGACCCGAGGACAATAACAAACTGCATATAAAAATAATTGTCACAAGAATGTCAAAGCACAGCACACGCACACACAGATATGAATTTCATTACAGCAGCACATTTTTTGTTGAATAATTCGAAAATAATTTGACTGGAAACTGTTGCCACTTTAAGCAGCAATAGTTTCCAGTCAAATTATTTTCAAAATATTCAACAGCTATCCTATCAAAACACACTATTAAAAGATCATAGGAGTTATCTTAATCTAATATAGCCAAAAATATCAACATACACACAAACACAAACAGTGTGTCACACATACACAGGATTTCTCATTACAAAGGGACTTTTTGAGGGTAGTTAGCCCCAAAATCTAGATTGTGAACAGTATATTGTCTATGAGTGGCTCTGGGAACCGTATATTGTCTAGGCATGGCTCAGTGTTTTTCAGGATGCAAACCAGATATGAATTTCATTACAGCAGCACATTTTTTGTTGAACATTTTGAAAATAATTTGACTGGAAACTGTTGCAGCAATAGTTTCCAGTCAAATTATTTTCAAAATATTCAACAGCTATCATGCAAAGTTGAGCTTGAGACACCCACATTTATTTGTTGAGGGCAACCCCCACCCCCACCTTTAGATAACAAGTTAAACCCTGCACATATACACATACACTAATTTAATTTTAATTTACCATAGCTGATCATATCGCCATAGCAACAGGAGGAATCCTTATTATTTTCACTTGATAATGCGGCAACATAAGAGGCCTCGCGATACGAAAGAGCTGTCGGACAATCAATAATATTTTACCGTGACTCAGCGCAAAGTTGGGATCATCTAACATTGGGCGATATAAAATTGCCACGCTTCTAAATGATCGCCATAGTAACAGGAATTCATTATTTTCACTCGATGACGACCCAACACAAGAGGCCTCACGATACGAGGGCAAGGTTGGGATCATCTAACGTTGGGCGATATAAAATTGCTACGCTTCTAAATGATTCTGGTACTATCAATGTGAAAAGGTAAAATATTCTTACCTTGAACCAAAGAAATCCGTAACTTTCGGCGCTGGCTTTAGACAAACTTCTGTCAGTGTCTCATGTTTTTTCCCCGGCATGTGGCTAACAAGAGGCGCTTCGCCCATATTCCCGATGTCAAACGACTTATTACAAACACTACATTTGGCACGCGAGTTTGATGTGTTGTCCGGTAAAATCCAATCCTTATATTTATCATTAGTTTCCCAAACACTAGAATATTTGCACTTTCCCATCTTTACTGTATCACAAAAAATGGCAATCTCGCAAATTATTTCATTTTTTCGGCTTCTAACACTGTACTATTTGACAGACAACTGCCGATTCACTCATTTTTATTGCTTTGTACTTGAACATGTTCAGAACCCGTATTGCTCAACAACAGCGAGATGTTCCCGGTAATAGGCGGTTTTCTATTGAAAGACGAAACCGGGACCCAATCGAATTAGATTCTGGCAAGATTGGCGGAAACGCGAGATTTCGTTCGTAAACAAAAAGATTGTTGTTGGAAAAATTAGGATTGCCAATATTTAAATTTTCCATACATTTTCCATACCAGTTGGCCCAAAATTGGAATTTCCATACTTTTTCCAGCCCTGGAAAAGGCTTTCCTAATTTTCCATACTTTTTCCAGACTTTCATACATGCGTACGAACCCTGTAAATCCAAAATCCTTGAAGCGAATAAATGGCTAACAAATTGGCACAGAAACTCTTAAGAAAAACTCAAAGAAAATCTAAAGATCTCCAAATTCAAAAAGCATGATGCTCTTGTTGCTACGCAAACAAGAATGAGCCTCACTGGCAAACGAGTACCCGGTTGTTGGGAACCGGGTACCCGGTTCCAGAACCGGTAAAGCTTTCTAAATCTAGATTCCTAGAGCAGCTAGCAAGCTAGCTTGTATTATCACGAGTAACATAATGGTAAGTATTGATCGAAGGAGAATGGTCAGGTCGGCTATACATCAAAGATTGAGTCGGTATCGGTATTACAACGGCACTTCAATTCAACTATTCGGCATTCCCGTTCACACCCAAGCCATTTCGAAGGGGTGCGAAATGACCCAGATAGGGAGCGAATCAACCCAGTGCGAAACGACCTAGGGCGAACGGAACATGGGTGTAATGACTTGTTACCTAGTTAACTTAATATATTCAGTATGCTTATGTCCTATATTATTGTTTTATGTTATATGTAGGGGTCCACCGCCACATAGGCTCTGCCTCTGGTGGACTACCTGTTGTGAATCTGTAAATGTATTCTATATCAAAATAAATAATCTCGAAGTGATAGATATAGTCATGTGATGATGCCTACACCAAGCTCCATAAGATATGCAGTAACATCTTTGAGCACAGTTTCCCCATGAAAGAAATGAAATTATTCAAGCACAACCCTACTAAACCATGGCTGACAAGAGGATTGATATCTGCCTGTCATAAAAAACAGCAACTTTATTTGACATAATTTATAAAATGTCAAACAAAGTATAATGAGACAAAGTTTAAAAAATATAGAAATAAGTTGGACCAAATAATAAAAACATCAAAAAAGAAATATTATCAGAATAAATTTGAGCAATCCAAAAATGATATAAATGAAACACGGAAAATCATAAATCCACTTTTGAATAAAAACAATAGAAAAGCACAACAGACCCAGTTTCTCTAGAATAATAAGGTAATCACGGATAACAATGAAATTGCAAACAGTTTCAATCAATATTTTGTTAACATAGGTCCAGATCTCTCAAAGAAAATCATATCTACATCAGGTATTAAATACAGTGATTACCTCACAGATACTTCCGCTTATCAATCCACTTCTTTTTTTGCTTATCCTGTTAACAATGAAGAAATCTTCACTATACTTAATTCACTTAATCCTGCGAAGTGCCGGCGTAGATGGGTTTAAATGGAGAATATTTAAACACTGCATATTTGATTTACTAACGTCACTCAACCATATCTGCAATCAATCACTAGTACAAGGCATATTTCCATCAAAACTAAAATCTGCACGTGTCACTCCAATATATAAAGCAAAAGACTCGTCCAACTTCACAAATTACAGGCCTGTCTCAATACTTCCACTTTTCTCTAAATTAATGGAGCGATTAATGTATAATAGATTAATCAATTATCTAGAAAAAAAAGGAAATTTTATAATCTTCACAGTATGGATTCCGCCAGAAACACTCAACAATGCTCGAACTAGTTGAAATGACAGAAAAAATAATTGAATCAATTGAAAAGAAAGAACATATACTGGGCATCTTTTTGGACCTTTCAAAAGCTTTTGATACTATCAATCACAATATATTATTAGGAAAACTTGCCTATTACGGAATCTGAGGATGTGCACTTGCCTGGTTTAGAGCTATTTAACTGATAGAACACAATGCGTGCTATTTAATGCAACCTGCTCTGAAAACAGGAAATTAACCTGTGGTGTTCCTCAGGGGTCAATTCTTGGCCCTCTGCTGTTTTTACTCTATATGAATGACTTGCTCAAAATTTGCCACAATTGTCACTAATACTGTTTGCCGATGACACCAATGCCTTTTGCTCCGCCAAAAACTTAGATTATATTATACGAAAGAGTAAATAAAGAAATGGAAGAAGTTATTAACTGGTTCAAAGTAAACAAGCTATCATTAAATGTTGATAAAACAAACTATATGCTATTTTCAAAGTCTAGACAATCAAGAAACAATAGTATTCCAAAAATCTATATTAATAAAAAAGAAATTGAAGAAACTCCTTTTGCTAAATTCTTAGGAGCTTATTTAGACAAGAACCTGACCTGGGGCAAACAAATTGAGGTAGTCACAGCTAAAGTAGCAAGAGGCATGGGGGTCATTCAAAGACTAAAGCCATACCTAACACAAGCTATCATTAAGACCCTGTATTCCACATTGATCCTTCCACACCTAACATACTGCAATGCCATCTGGACTACACACAAAGCATGCAGAAAAAATGCATTAAAATGTTCTCAAAAACAGCAAAGGGTCAAAACATCTTCAAAACACAAAAACTTCTTAAACTCACAGACATAGGCAAGTCACAGATGATCAACATTTCCAGAGCCTTTCATCACAAAATCCTACCTAAGTCTATAACCCACAGCTTTGCAAACAACATCGAAATCCACACATATAACACTAGGAACAAACATGATCTCCACATTAGATACACACGAACAGACACAGGGAAATGTAGAATTTCAGTTTGTGTCGTCAAAGCGTGGAATAGTATAGATAAACACACACGCGCAAAAATACTAACACTAAAATCATACAAAGACATAATTAAAACTAGCATACTCAATACATACTAGATCTGGAAAACACAATGCCAAGATAACTAAGATCACACATTCCTGTATCATTGCCATAGCTAATATCATAACAACCACCCACTACTTCTACTACTACAACATAATGCACTATTACAGCTATCATGACTACTGCTTCCTTCAATCTGACGCACCTCAACAAGTGCTACTACTAAATAGCAACCTATGGGTTGAGCTGGGGTAATTAGCATGCATGACCCCCATCCCCCTTCCTTCCCCACCGCCCCCTCCAAATATAAATCTCTAATCTCAATAACTAAAAGGAAAAACATAAATGTATTGCATCGTTTGTTCTTTTTTCTATGTCTACTTAGCTCAGTACCGTATCTGTACATTCATAAGATTGTCTCACATTCTATGCTAAGCTGTGTGTATAATTAATTGTATATTTAAAGTTAGGTGTCCGCCACCACTATAGGCAATGCCTTCGGCGGACAACCTGTATTGCAAGTATGTAAATTGGTATCCAAGAAGCAAATAAATAATATTGAATCTTGAATCTTGATCTTGAATCTTAAACTTGAATTTAATTCTTTCGAAAACTGGTATCTTCAAGAGTACAAGTCTGTATATCATTCAACGGAAACCGAAATCTAGTTCAATTAGCTTACATGGGATTCTCAATATGTTGCAAAGGGAAAGAATAAATGCAATTAAGCATAAAAAATATAAATATGTCCGCAAAAGACTTATTTCCTGGGCGCTGACATACTTTTCTTTTACTTGTTCAGGAAACCCCGTCCTTGTCGTGTATTTCATCATGAGATTCAAGATTCAAGATTATTTATTCAGTAGTAAAATATATATAAATAATGGATTCAACTAGGTTGTCCCGAAGGCAATGCCTATTGTATTGATAAGGGTCTGGCATCTTACCGCACTCCAGCGCCGATGTTGTCGCTGGGGCTATAGATAATCGTCGGCGCTGAGGTGTACTGTATAATAGCATTGTGGCCTATTGTAAACGGCTGTAGGAGCGATATCAGATGCTCTGAGTGCTGGATGGCACTGAGCGCTGCACTAGACATATACTAGAGCATTAACCCTTGAACACTCTAGCCGACAAAGAATGGTACTTTTTGATTTTTTAAATCATTTATGACTATATTTCTCGTAATAAATGCATTGCATAAGTTGCATGATTCAAACTGCTTATATTATATTTCTTTCTTCCTCAGATACACGTGCACACACAAACTTTGGCTGATGTCATGATGTTAGCAAACCTTGGAGAGTTAAAGAATTAATGGTGGAAGAAGCCGATGTATTTAATAGCATACAGCTCAAATCGAACAAAATTCATTTCCCCCTCCCCCCAAGATTCAAATAGCCACTGCACGCAGACGCACATAAATGGTTACGGTAGTTGTTATTAATATTACGGCAGGACAACAACGCTTGTGCAGATACACACTTTGGCTGAAGTCATGATGTAAGCGAACCTTGGAGAGTTAAAGAATTAATGGTCGAAGCCGATGTATTTAATAGCATACAGCTCAAATCGAACAAAATTAATTTTCTCCCCCCCCCCCAAGATCCAAAGAGCCACTGCATGCATGCATGCACACATGCACGCATGCACACACACACACACACACACACACACACACACACACACACACACACACACACACACACACACACACACACACACACATGGATGATTACCGGCAAAACACAAACATAAAGACAAATTATACAAGTATTTATATGTCGGAACATTTACGACCACAGCTTATCAACACGCATGAATAAGACTGATGTGGCGTAATTAACGCTTGTCAAATTTTATAATCTTTTTATACGACCACAGCTTAGCAACACGCATGAATAAGACTGATGTGGCATAATTAACGTTTAGTGTACTCGTTATTATACATTATATATATACATTATGTACATCGACATCTGAAACAGACAATAAACACACAAACACGCATACACCCCAAATTGGATTGGGTCGGGACATGGAATAAAGACCAACAAAATAATATACAAATATTTACAAACAATTCTTTTTTGCTTTGTAACATATTCAAACTGAAATTAAAATTCTAATATACCGGATTATATACAACAATATGCAACAATATATTAGTTTATTTCTTACAAACAGACAAAAGACAAAATGAGAACTATTAGTGAATATGTTGAAAAGCCGAATGCAATATTGGCTTCCAGCCAAATAATTTTCAAAATATTTTAAAGCCATTTGACTACCCGATGTTGTGATGATGTTGGTTTGACGTTGAATCAATGTTGTAATTATGTCATAGCGTAATTTCAAGATTGATTCAACGTCGAAACAACGTCTGCTAGTATATATCTATTTACAGTGGCCACAGAACCACAGTTTCTTCTTTGGTGCTATTTTAAGACCCGCACATGGCAAATGTAGCCATCGCAAACAACGGTCACAAGCGATGGATATTGTCCCTTCTTGAATTTGAATACTACAAATCTCACAAACCCAAATTGCTGTTTGTCTTTTAATAGCGACTGTCGTTGTTACAACACTCCAGGCATCATCGTTGAACACATCACAGACAATATCTAAATTGATGTTGGAATCCAACACACATGGTGATATACATTCCGGACGAGTTTCGACGACCTCCTCCGTTAAAATGATGCCTGATAGTGCTCTCTTTGTATCATCTTGGCCTACCAACCATGATAGTATCTTTCGGGTTTTTTCTAGTACAGGCAGATCGTGAAATGCTTTTGGTTGGTTACGTTTACGCGATTTCCGTGGGCTTTGATTGCTCGGCTGCATCTGTGAGTGGGAATTTTAGCGTCTTCTCTGCCGCTGTAGTCTTAGTCGCACATGGAGCTGCTGTGTTAGAATTATGACACACTAAAGCATCATAATGCCCACTAAGGTCGTCCGATACTGGGAAGACAGAGACAGAATCGCCGGATCGTGGTTGTATGGCCTGGTGTTCTTCAGAAGTTCTAGTAGTATACACAACCATAATACATATATTTAATACATTGCTGATGGTGGTGAGTGCTAGTTCTCCTACATATGTACCAGGGGTTCGCAGCTCATCGAGCTCCACTTCTGACGCATCTAGACTATCCCTATTCGCTAAGCACCACTCATATGTCTGCTCTCGTAGTGTCAAATGTTCATTTTCTTCTTTATCGGTAACTGAAACACATACAGCCCTGAACAAACAATTTCCGTCACCAGGTACACGCTGTCGATAATATTCAACTCCTAATATATGATATGATTCAGGTTGAATTGAAATTGCCATGGGAATTGTATCTGGTGCAATTGCATTTTGTGCCATAGCCATATGCGTCAGCATTCCGTTTATAAGTACAGTTACCGCCGAAGATGTTGACGTTGCTGGAACTACTGTATTGATGTACTTCACATCGGTTATCAACTGGCCATTCACATTTAACACCATAGATGGAATGTGTTTTTGTTGGCGTCTGAATGTGTTTTGATTTGAAACACTGTTTTTTATTTCTGTGACCAATTGAAAAGCGAAAACGTGATTAGTTGGTCCCATTTCATTCAACCAATAGATATCGCGTGCCTTGTCATGGTGTAGCTGTTCTGCAGCTTGTGTATTGATATGCCCGGCTAACTCAGTCACGAGTGTTGACCTTCGTAAATATTCCTTTTCCTCTTTACAGTTTTCTTGATGAAACCAGTTAAACAAGATGTACTTCTCTGATGACCCTGTGACTGGATGTATGGTGCTGTCAGTTGTTTCTTTAGGTCGAGCATCAAGCAGGAAAGGCATGCGCACACTCAGGTCACAACTTTTTGCCGCTGCAATATTGGCCTCAGTCACTTCAGCAATGCGCCCATCATTTGGATGGAATGGACCGGGTACTATTTTGTTTCCGACTTTGGCCACTGTATTAGCAATATCTATAAGGTTTACAGTTGGGACATGTTGCATCGAATGGAAGATATCTACGTAATCATGAGGAGACTCAGATCGCAAAAGAAACTTAACTGCGTATGTCACATTGTGTGGGCAAGTTGAGGATAGCCAACCACCTGAATGACCATAGAGTGACCCATAGGCATAGTTAAATTCTGATTTGCTCTGGGACTTGCTTCGCAGACCACACAAATAAATAAATAAATAAATAAATAAATAAATAAATAAATAAATAAATAAATAAATAAATAAATAAATAAATAAATAAATAAATAAATAAATAAATAAATAAATAAATAAATAAATAAATAAATAAATAAATAAATAAATAAATAAATAAATAAATAAATAAATAAATAAATAAATAAATAAATAAATAAATAAATAAATAAATAAATAAATAAATAAATAAATAAATAAATAAATAAATAAATAAATAAATAAATAAATAAATAAATAAATAAATAAATAAATAAATAAATAAATAAATAAATAAATAAATAAATAAATAATCAATAAGTATATAAATAATAAATAAATAACTAAACAAATAATTAAACAATAAATTAATAAGTAAATAAATAATGTCTGACGGAACTTTGTGACAGCACCTTCTTTGAAAACCTTAATCCCTTTTCATACAACCAACCGGCGATTCTGTCCCTGTCAAGCCATTGAAAGTCTTAATCACTTAGCGCAATGTGCTGTTAGGTTGTCGCTCAAAATCGCAATGGTTTCAATGGCAAATTATCAAAGAGAAAATTAATCCTTTTAACATTATTTAATCGCATTAAGAGTCCAGAATTTACCTATTTATTTGTGGAAATGTTTTCATTTTAATCATATCGTTTTGATAATCCCGAATCATCAGTTATAATCATTTTGTTCGTCAGTTATAATCATTTTGTTCGTCAGTTATAATCATTTTGTTCGTCAGTTATAATTATTTTGTTATGGAGGATCACAGTGTATTTATTATTGGCCATTCTTTCGTAAGACGAATGCATGCGAACTTGCAGAAGAAATTTTGGTACATGAGATGGCTTCAACACACGGGAGTGAATCGGGAAACTGGCACTAACATTAGCAAATTTCCAGGCTGTGCCGAAATCGATCTCGTATTGAGAAAAGATCCCAAACATATCATTGTTATTGCCCTGGGAAACAGCTTAGACAGTGACATTTCGATAGATTTATTAACGGAAAAAATTAGCGAAATGACCTCACTGTCATGCAACCTTTTCAGAGGTAAGTTTATTTCAAAAGTGTATTATTAATCAAAATCAAAATGCTGCTTTAAATTGTTGAAAATTTGAAACAAATTTACAACGACTGTGCATAGCTTATGGAATTCATGTTGCAAAGTATATAGATCCCATCCGTCCGTCAACTTTTTTCTTTAAATGACTTCTTCTCAAGAACCACTGGGCCGATTTGAATTAGGCCATAGGGATCCAAGTTCATTCAAACAAATCCGATTGGTCAATTGGCTTTAAAAATCTTCCATCTGTCTGTCCGTCACCAACTATGGTGGCCCATTTTGTTGTTTCTTGACGGATTGACACCAAACTTGGTCACAATGTTTAATGTCTGCATCTAATATCTGTGTTGTGAAAATGAAACTGATAGGACATCAAATGCTTAAATAGTTGCAGTCTCACTTTCAGATGTTATTGCCAAACTAGATATTAAATTCCAATTAACAGATTATTTTTTAAATCAACTCCTCCAGCTCACCCTACCCCTGCTGCTAACTTGGTGATTCAGCCAGATGGCTTGTGTGGTGGTGGGGAATAACCTGCTATAAAGACCACATACCTGCCTTTAGAGACCATTTCTTCAATTGTATTTAAACCTCTAGGTCCGAATTCATAAAGCCTGGTCATCGCGCATACACCCAAATCACGCTTATGTCATGTACACGGAGTAAAACGGGTTTGTCCTCGTGCGCATAAACAACCCTGATGATCGCATTTCAAGAAGGTAAAGAATCGCGCATTTATCCGCACGCGTAGAAGTCCTGCTTAAACAAGGTTGATTGGGTAGCATGCTCAGCACGTGCACTGTCTAACAAAAGAAAGAGCATTTATGATAGTAGGCCTACATTATTATTATACGGAAACAATTACTTCAGATTTCATTCAACGAGTATTTAACAGTAGATCTATTTAGCTCAACAATGTCAAAGAAGCGAAATGACAATTTTAGCATTGAGCAAAGGATGGCATTAATAGAATGCATTAAAAACGAAAAAGTATTATCGAGGACAAAAAATGTGATACGCAGACAACCAGCAAGAGACAAGCTGCATGGGAAGACGTCAGTCAAGAGATGGGCGCCCTTTGTCCAGAGCGTCCAAAATGTACCAGAAGAGAGTTCAAAGAGCTATGGAGAAGGATGAAGACAAAAGCAAAGGCAGCAGCCCGTAACGTCAAGATTGACGTAACAGAAACCGGAGGTGGCAAAGCAGTCATGGGAGATGTCGGAGATGAGATTCTGGCTATCCTGTAGTGTTTATTAAGCACAGGCGATCTCGCGAGAACACAAATGGGGTTTGCATGTTGATTATCAATATCCTACCGACTCCAATCTGGGAATCTCTTGGAGCCGAGTACTCGACTGCAATACTATATCCCACGACACCTATTACCTAGCTCTTCACCGCCGATGCGCCAGCGACGACGTACAAAATCACGTTGGCGGTGGAGCACGGTAAGATATCAGACGTTGTTGATTGTATTGGCGGACACCTTATACATACATCTATACAAATAAATTAAACATGACAGTAGCATACAAACACAGGACATAGACAAGTTGAATAAAAAATTAATACATGTCTAAGTAGTAATAATTGTAGTGGTGATTTTACATTGCAACACAAACATTTATATTTTTGGTTGACTTTGGTTATACAGTACATCTCGGAAATAACCCGTTCATCTCTTTAGTAAAATAAAAACGTTCTGTTGAATGTGTTGAATATAATTGAATTGGAAGCCACGGTTGCCATAGGCAGCAATGTCCTCCAATCCTCCCACATTCAAAACATACAAGAGAACATTTCTCACACTGATTTTTAAATTATTCTAACAACAAGGTACTGTTTTTGTTTAGAAGTATGTCAGGTCATCCCCGAGCTACACTGTATTTGTGCAGTTGTTAAGATGTTTACAGGATGCTGGCTAGTGGGGAGCATCCTTGGGCAAAGGCAGGGATGGAGGGGAGGGGCACGGTGCTCATTCTCATGCTTATCCAGTAGCTTGGTTTTATGGTTACTGAATATAAAAATTTGATAGTTGTTAGCAGTTGGAAACATCCAGTCGTAGTGGGTGGATTGGAGTGGGAAGGTAGTACTAAGTAGTAGTAGTAGTAGTAGTAGTAGTAGTAGTAGTAGTAGTGGTGGTAGTAGTAGTAGTAGTAGTAGTAGTAGTAGTAGTAGTAGTAGTAGTAGTAGTAGTAGTAGTAGTAGTAGTAGTAGCGGTAGCAGCAGCAGTAGTAGCGGCGGCGGCGGCAATAGTAGTAGTAGTAGTAGTAGTAGTAGTAGTAGTAGTAGTAGTAGTAGTAGTAGTAGTAGTAGTAGTAGTAGTAGTAGTGGTAGCAGCACTAATATGTGTTGTTAATTAAGTAACCCTTTATTGTTTTCTTGAATGATTTTGTTGTCAGTATTGTGTCCCGGGTTTCCTGTTTAGTGTTAATCCATAATTGAGTGGCTGTAATTGATATTCTATATTTTCTCATGTCTGTGCGTGTGTATTTTTCATGTAGTTTGTGTCTGCTTCTAGTGTTATGTTGGTGGATGTTAATATTCTTCACAAAGAAGGGGGCTATGGATTTGAATATGGTATTGTTATGGAAATTTTTCACAATAATTAGCATTTGGGATTTACCTATGTCAGTAAGTTCGAGTAGTTTTTCTTCTTTAAACATATCATCATCATCATCATCATCATCATCATCATAAAGTACAGGACATGAGCCACTGGCTTGTTTTTTACCCGTTCAGATGGATTCTATTTTGATTGGGTTTAATATGAAAATTGGCGTTGCCTATAAGCAAATGCAGACACCATTTATTGCTTAAATAAATAGGACGAATTTGTATAGGGTTGAAATGTCCTAAATATGTACACCCATGTATAGTACATTCGAAGCTAATTTTTAATCATGCGTGGCGGGCATTCTGGTAAATCCAGTCCAAAATATATAGGTGATTTCCGCCAGCATTATTGCATCTTTTACCGGGGCCTGCACCATTAAAATAGTTACACCAGTCCATTGACATCATAAAATCTGTACCGACATATTGCGGTGCTCCGTGCTATTTTGGGGGAAAATACAAACAAGTTCGTAGTAACTGTGACGTCATAATGAAATATCATCTGCTAGAATTTTTTAAATGCGTTTATCCGGGGTCAAGTTCAACTCCTAACCATAGTTAGCTATAGCTAACTAGAGTACCAGCCGAACTTGAAATAGTTAACTAGCTAGTCAACTATAGTCAACCGAGCACCCGACCTCAGTTCTGATGGTTAGTGCGATATTTGCATAAATTTCAAAATGGCGGCCAATGATCGATTGCCATGAATAAATGCATATAAAAGTGTAAATATGTGACTAAATAACTTAGTTTTTATGAAATTATGCTTTCCTATTGTATGTCAATGTTCCCAAGCCCATATGCCTTCCCACTTTATGCCATATGGGCACTTTTTGAGGTCTTAGCAGACAAAAATAACCCATTTTCTTAGATCATTAAAACAGATGACAGAAAGGGTTAATGGAGACTGGTACCCAGCTCCAAATTATCTGCAATAGTAATTCAATAGGGAACCGGGTACTGTAGTTCGGATCGACCAGTCAGGTACCGGCTGTACCAGCTAAGCTGGGTACACGCCGCCCATCCTGGATTCATTCCCTGAACACGTCCCCTGGTTAGAGCTATAAGCGTATATGGGCCTATGAGAGAGATCACGTTGTAAAAACGACTAAGTTCGTTAAAACGCATCGTCCGCATGCGCATGCTTAATACTATTTTTGACAGAGTGCGTAGTTTACGACCAAGATAGGATGATGCTTTTAGTGTACCGAGAAGGTACAATGTAATCCTTTTTAATAACTTGTTCCCGTCGAATCTGGCATTAATCAAGACCAGAATTCGACGGGCTTTCGAAATCTATAAACCATTTCAAAATCGGTTAAGAAATGGCTGAGTTATCCACGGAAAACCCCTTTCAATTATCTCCAAGGTATTGCCAAATCCAGAGCTCGAGAGCATCCTCGGCCAGGGGCCGATTAGGTTGGACCTGTGTCAACTACAATCAGCCAGACAGGCATTACGCAGATCATTTCGGTCTCTGTCGGTTTCTCTCCCATAGCCAGCAGTAATCCCACCGCACTAAAGCAATTTTGTATCTCCCGTTGTTGCGGGAGCCTTTTTGGAACTTTTCAATACTTTTCACGAATATATCAAGAACTAACTTGGAACATGAACTTGCGGTGAGGCCTTTCCTGGGCCAAAATGTGATTCTACAGATGTAGAGGCAGCGATGTTCTTTTGTGGATGACTCGCCGGATCTGCCAGCCACGCCAAAAAGTGGTTATTCAGCCATCCCCGCGCTGATGTCGTGCAGGTTTATCTAAACTTTTTGCCTGCAGCGAAGTAAACGTTGCCCAGTACGTCTTCAGAGCTGACTGACGTACACTGCACTGTTAAGCTTAGTTATGTAACTTCATCCGCATTTAACACCCCCCCACTCATGATCAGGTTGTTAACAACTTCCATCCATACCATCGGTGTACGGGAACTTTCGTCATAGCAGTAATGTTATTGTATCTCTTGCTGACTACTAATTAGACATTCTATATTGTGATTACAGTCCTGAGTTCGATCTACTCCCGTCAAGAGCTGCTTGCGGGAATCCTGTTTGCGGAAACCGGCATGCGGGAACTTTCCAGCTTCCAGGGAATGCATCAACTCACGCCAAACCAAGGGTGACGTATCAATTTCAGTAACACGATAGCTCAGGCTTAAGAATGGCTATCGATTATTCAAGTAGCTATACTTGACATTTTAATTATCCCGTTAATTGCATCTTTGATAATTATATCGTATCTGTATAAATGGTCCCGATGACTAAAAGGCACCATAACGGTCTTAGGACCGCTAATTATAATTTCTGTATCTGTTTATAGTTATTCTTATTTTCTGCAAGGTGTTTTCGCTAACCGCACCATAGTAGGTTCATTTCACATTGTATGGATTGTTCTGGTTAGTTTATATATGGCAAGTGGCCATCAGTTTATATGTTTTGTCCATTTGTAGAAAAAATATAGGACTGCAGTGCACGTAGGAAACACTATACAGCAACATTTATATATGCAGCACCTTCTCCCGCCACCAACAATTTTTCACTGAGGTCGCTGTCCATGCTATAACTCTGTTTAGCCCGGCATGCTACCGACTAATAAAAACCTTTTCTATTTAGCTCGATAGGATAGGTTTAATATGATTAGAGACAATCTCTTCGTTTGAAGACACGTAGTGTACGCCTCTTTTCCGGTAGTTGCGATAATTTAGCCCTGCACTCCGGCAAGGTTGTGTAAGATTGACCAACATACCTAAAGTGCCTCATATTTCTAAGTTATTGTCTCTCTTCATGTTCCACTAAGCCTTATGGCTTCTTAATTGTTTGGATGTCCCTATCCGCACCATGAACTGATCTGACCCTGAGAAACTATTGGGGTTTCCGAGCGATGATGGCCAGGGTGTGGTGTCACACACATTCCCCGTGTATCTCCAGATACTCGGTAGTTAGTTACATTTGCCAATGTAGGAAAGCACTGCGAAAACATATCTTAACTATTATTTTCTTTAATCTGCTGAACAATGCTCCTGCACCGCAGTGCATAACTGGGCAAACTTGTGTTTAAACCTAACACCAGGTTAAAAAGTTAGTTCCGTAGGACCTGGTGACGGGCGAGATGCGCATCCCCACCGAATTCCCTAAGAATGTCTGGGCATGATATTAAGATCTGCCACGCCCTCACGGGAAGGACATTCATGGTGGGTATTCGTCTCTCTTACCCCCACCATAACGATAGATCAGTTACCTAAAAATGCTTTTGTGAAAAGTAACCAATGTCCTGTGATGTTTTATGTGGTTATGGAGCGAGATGTCCAGATTCTTACTCAGTTCGGAGGTTTTGCAAAGCAACATGTATGCATGCTGTCTTCAGTATTGATGTCTTAGAGCATCCATTCTCAATGACAGCCATGTCTAAAGGCTAGGTAAACGCCAGCCATTTGCGGCCTAAAATAATTCTTGTCTCCAAAAACTAAATATGAGGTAAGGCATAGAAGAAGGCCCGCATAAATAAAAGCGGCAACTACTAATTCAGCACACTAAGAATTACATAAGTCGGTAATGTGGGAATCCTTCGGGAATCGATCGTCCCGTCTTCACGTAAAACAGCACGCGACCGTATAGTCATAATCTCACTAGGTATGGTCTTTTCTTTACAGCATTTTGGTTAAATATTAGATTGGGCCCTGTCGGCCACTACTCTTCTCCCGCTTTAAGCGATGGCAACATTTTCCTGTGTTGGAGGCCCGCGCGAGGTACTTGCCTCTCACAAGGATTCAGTGATGACGGTCCGCACGAGGATAATACTCCTCACCCAAACTAGCACTAGGAGTAGTGCTCACGTGAGGCACATGATTTTCCGACGCTACAAAAGATCATTTTCTTTCCTTTCAGCTTAGCGGTATAATAGCTTATATTAAGTTAATTAGTTAAATCTCGTGTATGGGAGCCTCGCTTGCCGGGATACCTCTGTGGACCTATGAGTCTGTGTGGTACCTTCAGGATCACCGCATTTAGAAGTTCATCAGGCGGTCTCTATGTCTTGTATTTTCGTATGCTCATTATATTTATCTAGCACAATAAAATCTTGTAAGTCCATAGATCACGAAATTGCTATGGACAGGCATACTGGTGACAAAAACTCTTGGGATGAGACTGTTGTGTTTAATGTTCGCGACGATGGTCGCACAGCCCCACCAGAACGATTGAGTTCCACCGGCCTTAGGAGCCGGTCTTTGTTACCTGTAGGTCAGTATCGTACAGGATCCGTCACCCCGAGACCGGAAGCTAACCAGCGTCATCATTCATCATGCACTTGCGGCGCGGCGAGTCGACACCAGACACCAGAATGGCCCGACACTACACCCGCAAGCTACAAGTGGCGCACAAAATGGGGCTTTAAGAACATCATTATTAACACACAGCGAACTCACGCCCACACCGCATAGTGGGCTTAGTTCTATAGCGTCTCCATTTAGCGACGACTCCCTCGACCAAGAGGTAGCATCATGCGATGGATTCCAAGCTCACATGCTCACCGACCATGCCAGAAATTCACCAGCGGGATCAACAACCCCACAATATAACCTGTTTTCGCCTGTCAGTGACGGCACCTTTCGGGATGCCTCACAGGTGGGAACAGAGTTTAGAACCATATCGGACATCCGCGACAGGCCAACTCCATCAGGGCCGAATCATGGATGATCAGGACAAAGACCCGATTACGGGCACATCATAATCCTACAGACTACTATCATGCACCCATGTCATCTACAGAGACCATATTGCAGCGTGACAATCCATATCACAGACAACCTCCCGTGCCGCCCCCTTCAACCACATCACTATATTCGAGGGGAACACCACAGCATCATCGGGAGAAATCGGCACCACCTTTTTGCCGGTACATCAGCCATGCTACACACCATGGCCGCCAGCCAGAGGAATATCAGTCCTCACCTCGAAAAGAACGTCCACGTAATCCTCATAATATTCCGCCTCCTGTCCATAGACCCATGCCAGTTTATGGTTCTACAACAGGGCATGATTCACTAGATTGGAGTACGCGCATTCTCGCTCCACGGCATTGGCATCGATGGAAACCACCAACATCACCACAACCACCACCTGCACAACGACCAGCCTCAGAATACTCGTCAGTCTCCCGGATACTACCACCACCTGGATTTCAACCACTTCATTCTTCCCGTGGTCTTGGCCAAGTCATTCTCCCTCCCGAATTTAGTGGGGAGAGTGACTGGACCAATTATAAAATACAGTTCGAGATAATAAGTCGAACTAACCACTGGAACGATCAGCAGATGGGTGAATATCTCACCGCAAACCTTTCCGGAAAATTCCTTCAAGTTCTTGCGGATCTCAGGACTGATTATACACCCACCTACACCCAATTGGAACGAGCACTAACTGAACGATTTGGTGACACGGCTCTCAGAGAAACAAGCCGACTACAACTTAAAAGTCTCAGACGACGCGTGGGAGAAACTCTTCCCGAGCTAGCTAGTCGAATCAGAAGGCTAGTCACCCACGCATATCCTAGCACCAACTTAGAAGGCGTAACACATCTGCATCTTGACACATTCATCGATGCATTAAGCGGTGAGCCCGCCCTGAAAGAAAAACTATTTCTTGGTGACCACGGGACCGTGGCCCAATTAACGGCTACCGCGGTCCGCATAGAAAACTTTCTGGAGCGGGAAAAGAACAACCGACGCGAACTTCACCCTATCAATGAGGTAGAGGGTGCAGCTATCGCCACTTCCACCAACGCTCCCCCCCCCCAGATCATCAACACCTACCGCATTAGCACCACAGCAAACAAATTCACAAAATTCCAATCAGAATCAAGCGCCTCGTGGAAGGGAGCGTGGTCGCAGAGGAAGCTACAACGGAGCCCCCAGGTGTGGGAACCAGCGCAACAATAACACTAACGGCAACATGAAGGAACGAATAGACGAGATCAATAAACAGATCTCAGCATTAACCAAATTAGTAACCACACTCAGCACAAACCTCGCCCCCAAACACTTTAGAACAGCGAACACCACCAACACTGCACCACCACCAAACACCTGTTTCGGATGCGGTCAGCCAGCCCATTGGAGGGAACGGTGTCCTAACCAACCTCCATCTATAATGCCTGCCCCTGACCACAGTATGCCGCAATCAGAGAAGCCACTAAACGCTTAGGGGCACTGATCGCAAAGTCACCTCGGTGCCCGTATCTGCTTCCCAGCTCAACTGCGGCCCCGTACAACAACGTTCGGTGGCCAATAATTACCAACCAAATTCAGCTTTTACACCTACACCAAAATGCACAGCTTCACATATGTCGATGCCTACGATACCTCCCACATCTGCAGGATCGCCACCCCCCTCTATCTCCGCACATAACAAGCCTTCTTTCCTTTGTAAAACGGCAGTGGTAGGTTGTAGCACCTCCTTTTTGCAAGCACCACGTCCCGTCACCAAGACACTGAATTCTCGTTGTCCTTTGGTGGTATGCAAAACACCGCCCTGCACAACATCATCTCCCGCATCCAAAGACAGCAGTGACTCGGGAGAAATGGTTCAAACCGCCTCATGGATTCGCAAACGCCGATGTAGATGGGGGGAAACATGTCCTTGGTGGTGTCACTGTTTCTTCTGTGCTTCACCAAAGCATCCAATGAAGCATTGCAAGAAATGGCTCGTGCAGGTAGAGCTTATCCGTCATCCTGTATGCACCGTTGTCTACACTAATACTGCATACCCAGAAACAACAACATCTCCATCATCATTGCTACCCCCAGCTCCGCCTTCGCCGCAGCCCTCACAGCAGTAGCGATGACGGACTGGCCCCTTCCTCACTCAGCCATCCACTACATTAAAAGAAGCCATTCGGAAACAGACCGATTATATACAGAATGATTCCGCTCCGACATCATTGTCGCAGACGGCGTCATTGAAAACTCTTCCACAGGTTCACCACATGGTGATATGCAAATGTGCCTGTCTGTTTAGCGGTGTTTCCACCAGTGCCACCGTTGACACTGGCACTTCAATCACAGTATTCAACAAGGGCTTATATGAGAGCATCCCACCTCATAAAAAGCCTCCCCTTAAACCTACAAACATTTACCTACAGACAGCTACGGGAGCTGATGTGCCCGTAGTTGGTGTAGTCAATCTAGTCCTTCAAATAGAGGAAATGCAATTCATACAGCGAGTTGTCATCGCCTCTATTCATAATGATGCCCTCCTTGACTCTGATTTCCTCAGTGCCACCGAAGCCATCATACATTGCAAACAACAGGAACTCGATATACACGGCCGACGAATACCTCTTGGACTGCCATCATCATTATACGACACATGTGCGGTTATATTATCAAGTACCGCCACAGTTGAGCCAGGACAAGAACAAATCTTATGGGTCACCGCACCACAGTTAGGAAGCAACACACACATCGCCATGCTGGAACCCAGCCCTGATTACATGATCGCCTCTCAATGCGCAAGTCCCCGCATAACAGAGACATTCAACACCGACAACAACATCATTTAACAACACCTACCGGTATTATTAAGAGAGCAAGATGCCCGCATTATCGTCATTCACGAGTAGGATTTTGCTACCGAAAAGTTGAATTCGATAATGGATTGATCAAAGTTACGACATCATCCGACAGGTCATCTGCGCTCTAAAGTAACTCTGTCCCACCCACGGGCTCGGCCATTACAGAGCGAAATACCATCAATGTTCGATAAAGTTGACATCACACCATCTCCCCCATTCCCACACCTGGCGGCCACAAAAACGTCACCTTCACCACAGCACAAGTGTCATCCACAGATAACTGGCCACGCGTATCAGACTCAAATCACCAACATGTCAGAAACATAGACACTCAGGTTGACTGTATTCACAATCTCCAAACGACGGCATTGTAAATTATAACACTGTGTGCTTCCACTTCCGAATTGTACTGTAGTTTAACCATTATTAAATGGTATTAATGTGTCCGGTCTAGGCAGGGACGAAGCTAGTTCTACCCATCGAGGAGAATGCTTGGCACCCCTCCGGCTCGGAAAACGCAGCTATCTTGTCGGGATCAGTAACTTTGATCTACCGCCTGAATATATCTGTTTAAACCACACATCAAATTACCTACAACTTTACTGTTATATTTTTGATTGAGAACACAACTGCTCTACCGTGCTACAAATCATTAGCACATAGGCCGTTAAAGCGGCATAAAAAATCTAACAGTATAATTATACAAGGAGAATTTCAAAAATTGTCTTCTCTGCGTTCCAGTCCATAATCAACACGGGCTGAGAACTACCTTTTACAGACAACTATAAGACGCATGTTTAAGAACTCACGCAAATAGGGACGTTATTATGAAATAAGATCTTGGTATAACATATATATATTTACATATCTCGCATCAACAAAAGACTACACCTCAACAACAGTATCTCGGCCATCGCCGTACACAGCACATATGTTTCCGATCAACCACGTGTTTCCAAGGGCCACGTGACTTTTACTACTATTTCCAGTAAATTTGATCAAACGCTTTAAACCAAAGGGCCGCCCAAATACGCGACTACCACGGCATGATGGAGGAGTGGCGAGGGTGAGTCAGGGTAATTACCGCTGACATCACCAGGCTCCCACACACCCCATCGGGCGCTCCAGCCTAAAATTAAAATAAGCAAGTTTATAAGCATCCAATCGGTAAAACCGCATCACTCTAATTAAAAGGTGATGCTCCTTGGGAATAAGTAGTACTCTGTTTTTATGTTGATCAGAAAATATTAAATACGCTAAAATAAGACTAAGTTAGTGAGCCATTCCTCCTATAATTAAATGTACTCCCTTTACATGGGAAGACTTAATCCAGTGACGATCAGAATGGAAAAAGAAGAAACTTTCTATATAGGGCTGACCGAATCACCTGTCAAAACTTCCAGGTGTAGTCATCCGCCATCTATGACGTCACCAAATAGTATAAAAGGAGGAAGCGTGCTCTGAAACTTCGTCTTCCCGTCAAAACTTGACACCAAGGAAGAACAAATAGCATTTTCCTTCTTTCGTGTCGAAAACTAAATTCAGCTGTTCTTTATTATTATTAGTTCATTATTACAATACTTGGCCTGGAAAGTTAAAAATGAAGAGATACGGCTTTAGGTTTTAAATAAGGTTCCCACAGCCAACTACCATGCGGGAACGAGATGTCACTCCTCAAAGATTTAGCGTTGTTGGATTCGTCTGAAGAAGAATCGGTACCAGTTACAAAAAGATTCCCGTGCAGCTCATTATTAGCTAGCAGAGAACCCTGTACCAGAACTTTTATGAGAAATTCCGACTGCACACTTCATGTTAACAAGGATCATCTCCTCCAGACAGCCTTTTGCGTAACGTGTCAGTATCTCTATACCGCTACCCGCTACGGAGTGACCCATGCGCTCCGTCATCATCACCGTGTGTTAGAAGTGTCATTAATTCCTGGGGAAGAAAACGAGGATCGTGCCATTTTAGCCTCGCGTTTTGAATCTCGGTTTCCAGTTAAAATTCTCCCGACCGAGAAGATGGCCCACACGAAGAATACTACCTGTAGACATCCCATTAGTCATCGTCCTCCTGCGGCTACCTTGGCCAATATACTGGCAGCAAGACATGAAATCCTACCCATAGCCGCATCAGGGAGCCCTATGCCACCTCCAGTCACCACATCCACACCGGTCTTGAAGCAGAGCAAGAAGCATAAATCCTCCGCAGAATCCAGTCCAGCAGCACCCGCATCCATAATCAGCCACAAAACTGCAACCACTACATTCGCACCTGTAGTGTTCGAAGCAATCGCAGCCAGTCAGCCAATATCGGTAGTAATCATGACGCTTACAGAGATGGAGATTCCCAGCTACCCGCAGTCACCATCCCCTACTGACCTAACCATAGACGAGGGACCGAGACCATCGCAGCCTACATCCATTAGCATCACTCCAACCCGTGTCGTCCAGCATCTTTCTGATCCAGCCATCAGGAAGGGGACTACCCCATAACGACCATATGCGGGAAAAAGACGTATCGCTCACACGCAGGACATCCAGCCAGTAGCCAATGTCACTGCAAATCGCCTCTTGAAGTAAGCCAAGTCTCGGAAGATGTCATCACCTGCTGCATCTGCTCCCGCATCATTGCCTCAACCGACGATTCAACTCACCGCCATCGCCACAACAACCACCATAGCCACCACGACCATCACGAAGACCACAGCATCGACCGCCTCAACATCAACTAGCACCACCACTGTCGTACGGACAGACATTCTAACACCCGCAGTAAGTGTGAGAGACATTATAGACGTTCATATTCCCGCAATCATCACTTCAGACATTTCCGAAAGTGCCAGTGATAATGAAGGCATCTCAGCATTAATAATTCATCCACCGCGACCAACCACCATCAGTCGTGAGACCCAGACTCAGTGGGTAAATTTTGCAGCAGAGGTGTGATCATTTGTGATACAGCAAAACATCAGCGGTGCGATTCATGGAAACTTACTAAATATTAATTTATTTTTGAAATACTTTTCTTTTTATTATATATGTTAGATCAATTCAATCCCGTCCCTAGGATGACTACGGTTATCTGACACAGCTGCGCAACTTAGTTGCCCAGCTGTGTCCCACACAAAATGAGCACTGCGGACTCCAGTGTTGTAAGAACGTTGTGTGCGACGTAAAGAGTACAACACCATGCAGTGCAATAATGTCATAATCCCATCATGCAGTCTCAGCTATGCTGAGGCTGCCTGATAAACTAACTTTTGAGTTATTATTATGTTCTATTTTTCTTATTATTTTTCATCCTGTCTTAGATGTCAGGATGGCTATGGGGTCAGCGAGAGCTGCCTGTTGCGGACCCACTATAATGGGCTGCAAATATTTTAAATTGAAGATACATGTTGCGTACCCCTTTATTTACCCGGGGTGCGCAAGTAATTCGGTAGTAATCTTTTAAATACCACGAACGGGTATGTTACATGAAAACCATGAACATATATTATATATATATATATCATTTTATATCTTAACTTAAATTATGTTACTTTGGAGCTTGGGTGTTCTCTGCGGAAATAATAATTATCTGCGCCCGAGAGGAACACCCATGCGAACTATTGTTTAGGAATCATTAGCTAAATAAAGTTGAAAGCAGCACCAAAAAATTAAAACAAAAAAAGAAAAGACCTGTAAAAATAATTCCAGGTCAAAAATTAAAACTAAAAGTATGCCTCCCCTCTCCTCTTTGGCACCCTATGTGCTCTGTCTCTTGAATACGTGTCTATTGCATCACTACTCCTCTCCGGCCACGCGCCTACCTGGGAAGTATATAATTCCCGCCTAGCGTACGTCCGTGCATCGATCCACAATGTGCGATCGTTTGCCGCGGATGTCAAACTAGGAGGGGGTGGAGAAGTTCGGATCGACCGGTCAGGTACCGGCCATACCAGCTAAGCTGGGTACGCGCCGCCCATCCTGGATTCATTCCCTGAACACCTCCCCCCCTTGGGTAGAGCTATAAGCGTATATGGGTCTATGAGAGAGATCGCGTTGTAAAAACGACTAAGTTCGTTAAAACGCATAGTGCGCATGCGCATGCGCACGCTTAATACTATTTTTGACAGAGTGCATAGTTTACGACCAAGATAGGATGACAGTTTTAGTGTACTGAGAAGGTACAATGTAATCCTTTTTAATAACTTCTTCCCACTGAATCTGGCATTAATCAAGACCAGAATTCGACGGGCTTTCCAAATCTGTAAACCATTTCAAAATCGGTTAAGAATGGCTGAGTTATCCATGGAAAACCCCTTTCGATTATCTTCAAGATTATCTTCAAGTGACGTCACAAGTAGTATAAAAGGAGACGAAATCCAGAGCGCAAGAGCATCCTCAGCCAGGGGCCGATTAGGTTGGACCTGTGTCAGCTACAATCAGCAAGACAGGCATTACGCAGATCATTTCGGTCTCTGTCAGTTTCTCTCCCATAGCCAGCAGTAATCCAACCCACCGCACTAAAGCAATTTTGTATCTCCCGTTGTTGCTGGAGCATTTTTGGAACTTTTGAATATTGTTCACGAATATATCAAGAACTAACTCGGAACACGACCTTGCGGTGAGGCCTTTCCTGGCCTAAAAATGTCGTTCGACAGATGTAGAGGCAGCGATGTTCTTTGGTGGATGACTCGCCAGATCTGCCGGCCACGCCAAAAAGTGGTTATTCAGCCATCTCCGCACTGATGTCGTGCAGGTTTATCTAAACCTTTTGACTGCAGCGAAGTAAACTTTGCCAGGTACGTCTTCAGAGCTGACTGGCGTACCCCGCACCTTTAAGCTTAGTTATGTATCTTCATCTGCATCTAACAACCCCCGCTCATGATCGGGTTGTTAACAACTTCCATCCGTACCATCGGTGTATGGGAACTTTCGTCAAAGCAGCAATGTTATTGTATCTCTTGCTGACTACTCGTTAGACGTTCTATATTGTGATTACAGTCCTGAGTTCGATCCGCTCCCGTCATGGGCTGCTTGCGGGAATCCTGTTTGTGGAAACCGGCATGCAGGAACTTTCCAGCTTCCAGGGAATGCATCAACTCACGTCAAACCAAGGGTGATGTATCAATTTCAGTAATACGATAGCCCAGGCTTAAGAATGGCTACCGATTATTCAAGTAACTATACTTGACATTTTAATTATCCCGTTAATTACATCTTTGATAATTATATCGTATCTGTATAAACGGTCCCGATGAGTAAAAGGCACCGTAAGGGTCTTAGGACCGCTAATTATAATTTCTGTATCTGTTTATAGTTATTCTTATTTTCTGTAAGGTGTTTCGCTAACCGCACCATAGTAGGTTCCTCAACCTGTACTATATATATTATTCTGATCATTTCACATTGTATTGTTTGTTCTGGTTAGTTTATATATGGCAAGTGGCCATCAGTGTATATGTTTTGTTTATTTGTAGAAAAATATAGGACTGCAGTGCACATAGGAAATACTATACAGCAACATTTATATATGCCACACTTTCTCCCGCCACCAACAATTTTTCACTGAGGTCGCTGTCCATGCTATAACTCTGTTTAGCCCAGCATGCTACCAACTAAAAAAACCTTTTCTATTCAGCACGATAGGATAGGTTTAATATGATTGGAGACAATCTCTTCGTTAGAAGACACGTAGTGTACGCCTCTTTTCCGGTAGTTGCGATAATTTAGCCCTGCACTCCGGCAAGGTTGTGTAAGATTGGCCAACATACCTAAAGGGCCTCATATTTCTAAGTTATTGTCTCTCTTCATGTTCCACTAAGCCTTATGGCCTGGTTAATTGTTTGGATGTCCCTATCCGCACCATGAACTGATCTGACCCTGGGAAACTATTGGGGTTTCCGAGCGGTGATGGCCAGGGTGTGGTGTCACACACATTCCCCGTATATCTTCAGATACTCAGGGGTTAGTTACCTTTGCCAATGTCGGAAAGCACTGCGAAAACATATCTTAATTATTATTTTCTTTAATCTGCTGAACAATCCTCCCGCACCGCAGTGCATAACTGGGCAAGCTTGTGTTTAAACCTAACGCCAGGTTAAAAGGTTAGTTCCATAGGACCTGGTGACGGGCGAGATGTGCATCCCGACTGAATTCCGTAAGAATGTCTGGGCATGATATTAAGATCTGCCACGCCCTCACGGGAAGGACATTCATGGTAAGTATTCGGCTCTCTTACCACACCATAACGATAGATCAGTTACCTAAAAATGCTTTTGTGAAAAGTAACCAATGTTCTGTGACGTTTTATGTGGTTACGAAGCGAGATGTCCAGATTCTTACCCAGTTCGGAGGTTTTGCAAAGTAACATGTATGCATGCTGTCTTCAGTATTGATGTCTTAGGGCATCCATTCTCAATGACAGCCATGTCTAAAGGCTAGGTAAACGCCAGCCATTTGCGGCCTAAAATAATTCTTGTCTCCAAAAACTAATTATGAGGTTAGGCATAGAAGAAGGCCCACATAAATAAAAGTGGCAACTACTAATTCAGCATACTAAGAATTACATAAGACGGTGATGTGGGAATCCTTCGGGAATCGCTCGTCCCATCTTCACGTAAAACAGCACGCAACCTTATAGTCATAATCTCAGTAGGTATGGTCTTTTCTTTACAGCATTTTGGTTAAATATTAGATTGGGTTCCTTTCGGCCACTACTCTTCTCCCGCTTTGAGCGATGGCGACATTTTCCTGTGATGAAGGCCCATGCGAGGCACTTGCCTCTCGCGCAAGGATTCAGTGATGACGGTCCATGCAAGGATAATACTCCTCACCCAAACTAGCACTAGGAGTAGTGCCCGCGTGAGGCACATGATTTTCCGACACTACTAAGATAATTTTCTTTCCTTTCAGGTTAGAGGTGTAATAGCTTATATTAAGTTAATTAGTTAAATCTCGTGTATGGGAGCCTCCCTTGCGGGGATACCTCTGTGGACCTACGAGTCTGTGTGGTACCTCCGGGAGCCCCACGTTTAGAGGTTCATCAGGCTGTCTCTATGTCTTGTATTTTCGTATGCTCATTACATTTATCTAGCATACTTGACGGTCTGTTTAGGTAAAAATATTGTATAGACTTATGTTAATTAGGTCACCAAATCAAATCTTATAAGTACATAGATCACGAAATTGCTATGGACTGGCATACTGGTGAAACAAACTCTTGGGATGAGACTGTTGTGTTTAATGTTCGCGACGATGGTCGCACGGCCCCACTGAAATGATTAAGCTCCACCGGCCTTAGGAGCCAGTCTTTGTTACCTGTAGGGCAGTATCGTACAGGATCCGTCACCAAGAGATCGGAAGCTAACCAGCGTCATCATTCGTCGTGCACTTGCGGTGCGGCGAGTCGACACCAGACACCTGAATGGCCCAACACTACCCCACGAACTACAGTACCGATGAACTTTACTCAAGTTCGACTAGGCATAGCAACTGCGCATGGCAGTAAACCATGAAACTGACTATGGTTAGCGAGTCGAACTTGACCCAGACATAAGCTACAAAAAATGGGAATTAATGCATGTCTGCGAGTAAATACATGAATGTACATTCCATCCGGGTGCGAATGGCGTGGTACCCGGCCTTAAATTTTCTGCTATCTTCGCTAAATACATAGGACATTGACAACCACGACTTTCCGCGGCCATGAGTGTTAAAAATAATACAAGACAGTCAACCAAACCTCATATTGCACATTGCATTTACAGACGCATAAATAGGAATAAATAAAGCTTTTATCTGGTCTGCGTCAGACCATTTAATAGTTTTACATTCTAAAGTAAATGTACGCTATTTCGTGATAACAATATCACACAAATTTTGGACATTGAAAATACGCAGTGGGTTTCCCTAAACCAACTGAGAAGAATATATGCATAATGAAGAACCATATCCCATAATGCAACGGGGCTCCATGAAGAAACCACAAAAGCTTTATCATAAGCCAAACCCGGAACCAAAAAAAGCTCGCGACCAGAAACGAAGCTTTCTCAGTCGCATGGTATATGTATTTTAGCCTGGTTCTCTGTCTCATTTTCTGTTGATTTTTCCCCATTACACATACGTACATGTTATCTATATACGCTCACTTCGTTCGCTATTAAACATAGTTGTTTATGTAGGCCATATACCTACTCTCGAATGCTCAACACAGACATGTTTTAATTAAATATTTAATTTCATGCCTCTAAAATGTATGTCCAATTTGGTTTTGAATGTGTCAAGAGTTGATGCCTCAGCAAATTAGGGCTGGCAATTAGTTCGAAGATGACACTGTTCTGTTCGAAAAAAGTTTCTGCGGATATCTTTATTGCTAGGATAAGTTTCTGCGGATATCTTTATTGCTATAAACTTACTCAATACATACTAGATCTAGAAAACACACTAAACAACTATCATTACATAATGACATGATAACTAAGAACACACACTTCCTGTATCGTTGCCATAGCTACTATCATAACAACCACCCACTACTACTACTACTACTACTACTACTACTACTACTACTACTACTACTACTACTACTACTACTACTACTACTTCTTCTTCTTCTTCTACTATTACTACATCATAATGCACTATTACAGCGACTACTGCCTCCTTCAATCTGACGCACCTCAACAAGTGATACTACTAAATAGCAACCTATGGATTGAGCTGGGGTAATTGGTATGCATGACCCCCACCCCCCTTCCTTCTCCCCCCCCCTCCCCCAAAATACAAATCTCTAATCTCAATAACTAAAAGGAAAAACATAGACGTGTTGTATCGTTTGATCTTTTTTCTATGTCTACTTAGCTCAGTACCGTATCTGTATATTCACAAGTATATCTCACATTCTATGTTAAGCTGTGTGTGTAATTGTATATGTATGTTTAATGTTAGGTGTCCTCCACCACTATAGGCAATGCGTTCGGCGGACAACCTGTATTGAAAATATGTAAATTGGTATCCAAGAAGCAAATAAATAATATTGAATCTTGAATCTTGAATCTTGAATCCTGCTACTTCATCATCATAGTTACATAGTTACATAGTCCTCTTCTGCTGGATAGGCTAAACAACCTGTAGAAGGTCTTCACAATTTTCGACATGGCATAGCATGTTTATTAATAATGTCAACATCCTCTTGTGGAGTTCTCCATCAATCAGAATGACACCCAGAAGAAGATATACTGACATGTTGGGGGTGGAAACATTTAGATGTAGCAGCCTATTCAGACATCCTCGGTAGAAGGCGGTCAGCATCTAAACTTCAGTTTTTGATAGAACAACTACTTCTAGACCACGTAGAAGGACCGGATCGAGTTACATAAATTTCCCAGATATATATATTGATGTTTTTTGGATTAATGTCACTTAGTCCATTAGAGACTCAGTCCACTTCAGGGTTCTATCGGCACAGTATAGTCATATACTAATGGAATAGACACTATATACGCTCTCTCAAAATTCATATAAATTACTTTCAACATATTTTACTCCTAACTCACTGCCTTCTTTGATCGACTCAACCATAAAGCTTCCTTTCTTGATTAGGTCTACTGTGGAACTTCCCTCCCTGACTAACTCTAGAGAGCCTTCAATTAATAATACAAGCAACTATAACCACAGACAAATGTTAGCTGGCACTACTCATTGCAATACACGTGTAATAAGCGAATATGATACTCTTCATGATCGTTACATACAGCTTAAATCCTATGCTGCATCCTTAGAACACAATATGAAGGACCAAGATCATACCATCGGTATGCTACAGGAAACTAGAACAGCACAACCTGTCAACTCAATCAACTAAAATCCGAGCTCACATACACGGACACTCTATGATGATGTTGACCTACTAGGAAGCAGTATGGATTTGTTGTTTGGCCATTTAAAGCTAATTTCTGATCAGAATGCACAACGTTTTGCACAACAGTCTTCCTCTGACATATCTGATAGGCTGACAAATATAGAGCAGACGCTGCTGATCCTAGTTCCTAGACTCACTCCACAGAGAACCATCAACACGTTAATCTATGGGCTTTCACATTCACAGTCACATTCAGACCTTCATGCTGATCCTCAGACTCTGACGACCATACAGAATAATAGATCTACTTCAGCTCACTCTGGTATATCTGGTCAACACATCAATTCCGTGTCTAGATCTGACCAAATGTCACATAGTAGACCCGTACATGCAACTGCTGCCATATCACCACCAACCTATGACTATGTTCCTCTGGTGCGCAGCTCCAGCAATCAGCAATTTTACTTCATACCACTGCAATTGTCAGAACAAGTATAGCTTAACTGGGTTAACATAGCTATCCCTCCTAAGTGGGTTGACACAGCCATTCCTCCTAAAATTCACAACATTGACAAGAAAACAGGCATGTTGCCCGACATGACAGATTAGTCAAAATTTAGAAAACGTGGGTCGATTCGACTCTCATTGATTTAAGCAAAATCTAATTTTCAATTACTCCGCAATACGACATTCATTAGCGAAAATTGCCAAAATATTCACAAAATAGCGAAGAAATCGGGTCATTCTACCCGCCACATCAGTTGTGCCAAGATTTCAAAAACATGGGGGTGATTGGGCGCTCATCGGGCTACGCATCTGCCATATTTAAACAAAATCTAATTCACAAAATCTGCCATACAACATTCATCAACAAAAATCATCAAAAACTCACAAAATAGCCAAGAAATTGGACCATTCTGCCCGCCACAACATGTTCTCCCAAATTTTGCAAATGTGTGCTGATTGAGCTATCATCTCGATATCCATCTGCCAAATTTAAATAAAATAAAATTTTCAATTACTCGGCAATACGACATTCAGTGACGAAAATTGTCCAAATTTCACAAAATAGTCACGATATCGGGCCATGCTGCCCGCCATATCATTTGTGCAAAAAATTTGAAAACGTGGGGCAAATGGTTCCACATCTGCCATATTTAACAGAAATATATTTTCACAATTACTCTGCAATTCATAAAATACCGAAGAAATTGGGCCATGCCGCCCGCCACAACATTTACACCAAAATATCGCAAACGTGTGTCGATTGAGCTCTCATAAAACACGGGTTGATTCCCATCTCATCAAGCTACCTATTTCCTAAACGTAAACAAGATCTAATTTGCAATTACTCAGCAATGCAACATTCATTACCTATCCACCAGTTTGATGTTTGCTACATATTCAGCATATTCACGAATATTAATGGTACTGATAGACTCGGCATAGCTACCTTTCCCTTATCATTTTACAGGATTTTCTTCACTGTGGATAGGAAGGATACACTCGCCGGAGGAGATATCTCCAAAAATAATAGTGTAGTGGGCAAATCAATCCAGACAAACATACAAATTTGCAAAATATCCAGGAAAGCGGGCCATCCTGCCCGCCACAACATGTTAGTCAAGTTTTTGAAAACATGTCTGGATTCGCCCCTCATGCGCCTACTGATCTGCTAAATCTGTAAAAAAAAACCAACCTAATTTTCAATCACATGGCAATACGACATTCAGTATGGAAAATTTTCAAAAAATTCACAAAATGGCCAAGAAATTGGGCCATGCTGCCCGCCACAACATTTTAGACACAATTTGGAAATTGTGAGTCGATTAGTCTCTCATTGCGCCACCCATCTACCAAATCTCAGAAGATACTGCGAAGCAAACCACAACAGATAATGATACATGCTAAGCCCGTAGTTGTTCATGTCACCAGTAATGTGTGGGCGAATGTTGCCATGGTGGTAATGTCGATTTTCCTGCGGCTGGTGCCACTGTCCTCACCACGGTGATGAGTGGGGTTGTTGAGAATTATTGAGGAATAATGCACCATATTCCAAAGGTCACTATCGGTGGTGCCTCATACACTATTGCAGTAAAACTAATCGGTGAATGCATTGCAACAATGTAGGAAGTCATGATGAAATCATTTTTTTTGTTTGCCGTATGTTTAAGATGTCTACATAGTAGACAAAATAGAGATTGGCAAGCACAGCCTATGATGCGTGGTGTGCTGTGCCACAGTCGGTAGTAAATAATCGAGTATGAAGGCTAATGATCACCCATGCAGCAAAGTGGTGGTTTGACCACAAGGCATGCCCATCCATAGACGGTGAATGCTCTCACAAGGCATGCCCATCCAGAGACAGTGACTTCCCTGAGCACAGCTACCAATTTCCATGGCCGGCAATCTGTGCAGGCTATATCCTTCTGTTCTACTGTGGATCTGATTAGGTTTAAGGTGTCCTACTAATATCTTAGCAATTAAATTCTTAGTCACAGACCAAGAAAGCAAAGAGCTAAGCGACTTGGCTCACTTGGGTTCAGCACTCCGTCGCTCATAGGACATGATTGCCGGTGGTGGTCCTGGTAGCTTCCCAGACTTCGATGACAAAGGAGAGCCCTGAAAGGTTCGGCCACCATCCCAACCCGAGACTTCATCTGAACCACTGAAACACAAGGCCAAACGGCCACAAACAAGGCCAAGACTGTACAAGGGAATGGGCATCAAAGACAGGGCAGTGGTGCGTCGTATAATGGGAGTCGATCATGCTGGTGGCATTAAGGTGATGGCTTAGTCATATGAACAGGACCTCATTAAAGATATGATGAAACCACAGAGCTCAATCAAACAGGATGGAGACAATCTCAAGGTAGGTATAATCGGTTTGAGTCATATCACCGTTGAAGGTGCAAAATGATGCTTCCAGCAAGCTCCAACTAATCGAGGTGAAGCAATTGGATTCTTCAGCATACCATTTAAGACCTTAAAATAGTCATGGCTACATGTGTTTGCATCATACAGAAACATGAACATCCTAGATACCATGGCCCCTGCAGCTGGTACACGCCCTCTGCGCTACTTTCGCAGTTGTTGGTGTGCCTTCATGCTCGATTCTTGTCGGTTTTGGTATGAATGGATAGTGTCCAAATGGTCATAATAAATTTACAAAATGTGGTACAGGATTACCCATGCAACAGAGGTATACAAAATTCTGCACGGTGTATACGATGAAGAAGTAGGATCTATACTTAAGCTAAGAGAAGAGGTAGTCGATAGAGAAGAGGCCAAGGGGAACAATAAGACAATTTTCTAGCTGAGGGCAAAACTAGAAGCCTGCAGAAACTATTTTCCAGTCCGTGTCCCCAAAGTCTGTAATAAATTACCACAGTATGTTGTAGAAACTCTGTCAGTAAATACATTCAAGGCCAGATAAATACGAGAAAGATCAGCCGTTAGTATATGACGATAAGGCGTCAATAGAAACCAGAAGAGGATGTGCACAGTACAATGATTAAGAATAATGCATGGGTTGGAAGGATTGTCAGCAGATGTGGAGCTCGAGGAATTTTATAGAGCACTTCTTAAGAGAACACAGCACTTGCGAACTACTTCTGCGAATGTGGCTGCCTATTTGTTGCTTGGAGCCCTACTACTTGAAGGTCAACTACATAAAAGTATTCTAACGTTTTTCCTGAACATGCTGCTTAGAGAAGGTTCTGTAGAGAAGGATATAATAGAGAGTCAATTGGCTATTAAGTAAGAACCATCACACAGTTGGGTGGTGAAAACGAAGCAAATCCACAATATGTATAGTTTGCCCTCAGCATATAGCCTTTTGAAAGAGTTACCGAGCAAAGTGAAGTGGAAAGAACTGGTGTCAGCTCAGGTTCCTGCCTACTGGTACAGGAAACTAAAGGAAAAAGCTGCTGAGAAGAAAACACTGCAGTACCTCAACGTAATTCCTGTAAAGTGGGAAAAGTGCACTTACTCTGGGAAAGATGCAAAACGGATAAGATTTCAGTGTATAAAGCCATGATTCAAGCTCAATTATTAGTGCAAAGATACTGTTTGCTTGGCGGCATGACATGGAATAGAAGGGGGGCAACGATTTGTCCATTATGTAAATCTGAGGAGGAAACTCTCATACAGTTTCTTCTTGTATGCCCAGAGATGCACTCTGCTAGAGACATGCTAATCAAGAAGATATGCAGCGGCTTGAAACGACTTGGCCTAAAAACCAGATGAAGAAAACTACACACAGGTGATTCTGGATCCCAGTAAGCTAAATGGTACACACGAGGCTCCAGCACAGAAGCTATTTAAGCGTGAACGACTGTCCAGAGAATTATGTTATGTACTGCACCAAAAATGAGCTGCAAAAATACTGATCGGTTCAAGTGGCGTGAAACAACCCATAGTGATTGGAATTATGGGAGAAAAATCCCAGGGCAAACAGGCAACGATGCAAAATGACTCGGCGTGGGAACGGGAAGCAGGACGAAACAAACAGGATTCATGCAAACAAGCCATTGAGCTAAAGCAACAGCGCTGTACTAACAATATAAATATTAACAATGTGATAATGAACTTGTCCACAAAACAAGGGACTATTAATGAAACTACTTAACGGTGATCTGATAAACATGTACACACAAAATTTGTTTCTATTTTTTGCTGCACATAGATATAAATAGATACGTGCGGTAAACAACAATCATGCTACAGTACAATTATTAGATGTAAGAATAACTATTTTGCTCCGGTGTGTATGCTGATTTACAGATCTCGGAATCTGTTAAACTGATAAATATAGGATTGGGAATCAACTCCAGAAGGAGTCGTCTCAAGGGCCTGCAGTTTGATAGACACGATTTACTCAACACAACAACAGAAGATTTAACCATTGAGGTATACGCCTGTGGTCAGAAATAACATAAGTAGACATAAGTAATGTAAAGTACTACACTACCGTGGGTACTACGGTACCGTGGTTACTGTATTTGATTGGCTGATATAGGAAGAATACATAATGAGGAATTAAATTTTGCTATACATGAAAAATATACAACAATTATTTATGCCCCATCCATTTTTTTTTTATAAATCTGATCAGTGGTTATTTTATACTATGCATACCTGTCGTTGCATTGTGTTTTCGAGCTTCAAAATGGCCGCCATCCTTAAATCCTGTTTACGCTTGGAGGGGGTATATTTTTAAATCGATATTTGCACAACAAGAGCGACTAAAGATATACTCAGCTAAATTATAGCTATGTGACACCTCATAAATTGGATTTCATATTTACTGTAGCAGAATTTTAAATTGAGACAATTTCAGATTTTTTAATTGATTTCAAGACCCAGTACCATGATACCATCGACCCCTGAGTCACCCTAATATGTGTTAAATTTTGACATGGCACTGTGACTTCAAAATACTATTGCAGCGCAACCATTAACGCCTTCAGAATAGGAAACCCAAGTGTAAAAAGGTAATTCTTCACAGTATCAAGCGTGATATAGTGGAAAGTATTCCATTTGAGAATTATGGAGATCGAGAGTAAATATGTGCCAAGAAAGAAAACACGAACATCACAAAGCTGGAAGGGCAGCATTCCCTTAGACAAGAAAGTTCGAGAAACCATAAGACGAAAAATTGTTCTATCAAGACAGGCAATTGCAACAGGAAATGTTGAGACCAGGCGTGAATATAACAGAGTTAGGAATAAAGTTAAGAGCATGATAAATAAACTGAGAAAGCAATTCGAGAAGAATTTGGCAAGGAAATCAAAAGTCAATCCGAAATCCATATGGCACTACATCAAATCAAAATCCAAAGCCAGAATAAGTATAGGTGAACTCTTTATAGATCCCAGTGACCCAACATAAGTTGTAACTGATATGGCCAGACAAACGCACAAATCCTTGCCACTTACTTCAACAGTGTCTATACGAATGAGCCGAGAGGAGACATTACAGCACTACCACTGAGAGAAACGTTACATACCATGAAATTATTAACTATAACCAGAGGAAATGTGCAGGTGTTACAGAAACTAAAAATTGACAAATCACCAGGCCCAGACAACCGCCACCATAGCGTGCTAAAAGAAACGGCTGAATATATATCCATTCTACTTACTATAATATTTAACCAATCATTAAAGATTATGAAAGTGCCGGAAGACTGGACAAAAGCGAAGATCAGTACAATATTCAAGAAGGGAAATAAGAGACTAGCAGGGAACTACAGACCTATCAGTCTTACATCGATTGTATGCAAGAAAATGGAACCCTTAACAACTATCTCACAAACAGGCAATACGGCTTCATATCAGGAAGGTCGACATCACTACAGGTGCTAGCAGTAATGGGTCAATGGACAGAAGCACTTGATAAAGGATTATCAATAGATTGCATATGGATTACCAAAAAAAGCATTTGACACAGTTCTGTACAAACGCTTAGCTAGTAACCTCAAAACATATAATATTTCAGAACAAATAATATGGATGGACAGAAGACTTTCTGTCAGGAAGGGTACCGCAAGTGGCAGTTAATGGGGTGTTCAGACTGGATGAATGTAACATTTGGCATCCCACAGGGTTCGGTGCTTGGACCATTAATGTTTGTGACCTTCATATATGATTTGCCAGATACAGTTAAGTCACAAATATACCTCTTCGCTGATGATACAAAGATATATTTAACACAATTGCCAGTCAATAAGATAAGGATATCCTGCAGCAAGACCTAGAAATCTATCCACTTGGAGTGAAATATGGCTACTAAAGTTCTACCCTGATAAATGCAAACATATGCACTTGGACCAATCTGACAGCAACGTGTATGGCTACACTCTTCATGGTAAAAACTTACAAAATGCTACCCAAGAGAAAGATATTGGTGTGACCATAGACTCGAATCTAAGTTTCGATCAATATATTTGTCAGAAAGTAAATAAAGATAATTCAATGTTTGCCCTACTAAGAAGAACCAATACATGAACTGTGAGAACTCTATCGCACTATACAAGGCATTAGTAAGAACCCATTTAGACTCTGCGAGCTCTGTATGGGCACCATTTAGGATAAAACACATTGAACAAATAGAAAAAGTACAACGACGGGCCACCAAGCAATTGCCGGGTATGAAAATCAGGAAAGGCTAAGTAGATTAAAGCTCCCATCACTAAGTTATAGAAGGATCCTCGGAGACATGATCGAAGTCTATAAAATACTGCACAGGAAATACGACCGTGAAGCAGCACCTTTCCTCAAACTGTGGAAGGACATGGCACCGCACTCAGGGACTCCAAAATGAGTTTGGCCACCATCGACTTGAAATTTGGTGGTGAACTTCTAGCTCTTATATTGACTTGATTTGGTATCAATATTAAAGTCAATCTGACTAACAGTTTTCATGAAAATCAGCTTTTGGGTGCCACACAACCCCATAGTAAACCTATGGAAGAAATATTGGAACAGTGTTATCTGCTATAGTTTTCTTATGTTTCTCTTCAAACCTGTCCAGATTCTAGAACAGTGAGAGATTTAAAAAATTTCCATTGAAACTTTTAATATCTCACTTGGGGGCAGGGTCATTCATGGGTAAAGCTTTCCAGTTTTCAGGCATACACTACTTGCCTTTCATCATGCAGCTTCGAAGATCATGTTCAAAGACACACCTTAATTCATCTCTTTAGTAGAAGAGGCCTTATACTATTTCTTCCTGGCCAGACATTGCAGATTTACAGTTACGTCAGTAAATGTTCTCTAGTCATTACTGTTGTTTTTCTATACCATGTCTAAGTATATAACAAACAAACCGCTGTTGAGTAAAAACTAATTACAATTTAAAACAATTAAATTTGGAACATATATAGATGGACATATGTTTTAAATAATCAACGATTTTCAGGGACAGTTGTTCCAGAAACAGCGAAATCATTTTCAAAATGGTTAGCAATCTTCATATTTACCATTTATTATATAGGCCCAATATTATGTAGTTCAGATCGACCGGTCGGATGCAGCCGTACCAGCTAAGCTAGGTACGCACCGCCTGTCCTGGATTTGTTTCCTGAACACCCCCCTCTGGGTGGAGCCATAAGTGTATATTGGGCCCTGGGAGAGATAGCGTGTCGAAAAACGATTAAGTTCGTTAAAGCGCATGATGCGCATGCGCGCGCCGGGACGCTGTTTATATGGAGCACGTAGTTACGACCTAGATAGGATGGCGCTTTTAGTGTACCGAGATGGTACCGTGTAATCCTTATTGATTGCCTGTTCCCGTTAAGTCTGGCATTAATCAAGACCAGAATTCAACGGGCTTTTCAAATCTGTAAACCATTTCAAAATAGGTTGAGAAATGGTTGTGTAATCCAGGGAAAACTCTTCATGATTATCTTCAAAATATTGCCCTGACGTCATAACCACGTGGACGCTAAACTTCTAGAATGTTCTAGAATGTTCGACTATGCTATTATTAGCTGCGCGCTGATTGGCTGTGCTCGAACGATGATTGGATGGAGCCTGCGACTGTGACGTCACTGGGAGTATAAAAGGAGAAGCGATCCAGTGATCGAGGTTGGACCTGTACTAGCTATGATTGACAGATATTACGCATATGACTTCAGTTTCTGTCGCGTTCCTGTAGCTACCAGTAGCCAACCCACCGCAGTAAAAACAATTTTGTAGACTCCCTACTTACGGGAGTAATTTGGAACTTCTGATAATTGTTCACGAATACTAACATCTACATTCGGAACACAAATTTGCGGTGAGGCCTTTAGGGCCTGAATATGTGAGTCTACAGATGTAGAGGCAGGATGTTCTTTGATGGATGACTCGCCGGATCTGCCGGCCACGCCTAAAAGTGGTATTTCAATCACCGCCGCATTGATTGTGCAGGTTCTTTCTACTTTCGACCGCAGCAAGTAAACTCTACCTGGTGCATCTTCAGAGCTGGCTGACGTACCCAGCATCGTGAAGCTTTGTATCCTCGTTTGACTCTGACAATGCCCGCTAGTGATGGGTTGTTCACACCTTCCATCTGTGCCATCGGTGTATGGGAACTTTCTTCACCATGTAGTACTATCGTATCTTTTACTAACTGCTCGATAGACATTCTATTAGGCTTACAGTGCTGAGCGATGTATCATTCCCGCCATGAGTGTTCTTGCGGAAGGCTTGGCTGCGGAAACCAGCTTGCGGGAACCGACCTGCGGGAACTTTCCAGCTTCCGGAGAGTGCATCATCTCACGTCGACTATGGATTGACGTCTCAATTTCAGTAACACGGTAGCCTAACTTAGGAATGACTACCAAGTATTCAAGTAAATATACTTCACAGTTGAATTATTTCTCTATATAGGTTTTGTTAATTATATTGTATCCACAAGAACGGTCCCGATGACTAAAAGGTCTGTCTTAGGACCGACAGTTATAATTTCTGTCTTTGTTGATAATTATTCTTATTTTCCTCAATGTGTTGCTAACCACACTACAGTAGGTTCGTTTAACCTGTACTGATATATATATATAGGTTAAACGAACCTACTGTAGTGTGGTTAGCAACACATTGAGGAAAATGAGAATAATTATCAACAAAGACAGAAATTATAACTGTCGGTCCTAAGACAGACCTTTTAGTCATCGGGACCGTTCTTGTGGATACAATATAATTAACAAAACCTATATAGAGAAATAATTCAACTGTGAAGTATATTTACTTGAATACTTGGTAGTCATTCCTAAGTTAGGCTACCATGTTACTGAAATTGAGAGCTATATATATAGCTTAATCATTTTTACACCGTATTGTTTGTTCTGGTTAGATTATGTATATAATGTAGGAAACACTATACAGCAACATTTTAATATGAAATACTCTCTCCCGCCACCAACAATTTTTCACTGAGGTCGCTGTCCATGCTATAACTCTGTTTAGCCCAGCATGCTACCGACAAAACCTTTTCTATTCAGCTCAATAGGATAGGTTCGAAATGATTAGAGACACTTTCTTCATTACATACTGTGTAATATATTCTTCTCTTCCGGTAGTGCGATAATCTAGCCCCGCACTCCGATAAGACTCATAAGTAAGATTTTGTCTCTCTTCGTACTCCACTCAGCCTTGTGGCTTCTTAATTGTTTGGATGTCCTCGTCCGCACCATGGGCTGATCCGACTCTGGGAAACTGTTGGGGTTTCCGAGCAGTGATGGCCAGGGTCCGGTATCACACACATTCCCGTGTATCTTTGGATACTTAGTAGTTAGCACTTTAAGCCAATGTAGAAAAGCACTGCGAAAACACATGTATTAATTATTATTTTATTTACTGACAATCCTTCCACACCGCAGTGCAAAACTGGCAACTTGTATATAAACCTAATGACAGGTAAAACGGTTTGTTCCATAGGACCCGGTGACGGGCGAGATACGCATTCCCACCGAATACCTTTAAAATGTCTGGGCATGATATTTAGATCTGCCACGCCCTTGCGGGAAGGACATTTACGGTGGCTGTTCGTCTCTCTTACCCCCACCATAACGATAAGAGAATTGGTCTAATAATGCTTTTGTGAACTGTAACCCATGTCTTGTAATGTTTTATCTGGTTTCGGGGCGAGGTGCCCGGATTCTTATCCAGTTCAGAGCTCTTGTTACGTAACATGTATGAGCTCTGTCTGTAGTAATTGATGTCTTGGGGCATCTGTTCTCCGTGACAGCCATGTCTAATAGCTAGGTAGATATCAGCCAGTTGTGGCCTAAAATAATTGTTCTGCAAACAACTAAACGGAATTAAGCAAAGCAGAAGGCCCACAGAAATAAAGCGGCAACTACTAATACAGCATATCAAGAATTACATAAGACGGTGACCAAGGGAATCCATCGGGAATCCCCCCGTCCCGTCTTCATGTAAAACAGTACGCACCCCTATGGTCATAATCTCACTAGGTATGGTCTTGTCTTTCTAAAGCATTTTTGATTGAAATATTAGAGTGGGCCCATTTTGCCTACTATTCTTCTCCCGCTTTAAGCAGTGGCGACACCTTCCCGAGACGGAGGCCCATGTGAGGCACTTGCCTATCGCAAGGATTCAGCGATGACGGTCCACGCCAGGATAATACTCCTCACCCAAAACTTGCACTAGGAGTAGTGCCCGCATGAGGCACATCACTTTTCGTCCGAGATAACCTTCTTCCTTTCGGCTTAGAGGTATAATAACTTATATTAAGTTAAATAGTTAAGTCTCGTGTGCGGGAGCCTCCCCTGCGGGGATACCTCTGCGGACCTATGAGTCTGTGTGGTACCTCCGGGAGCCCCATGTTTAAAAGTTCATCTACCTGTCTCTATTTCTCGTATTTTCGTATGCTCTTACTGTAGTGTTATCTAGCATATTTATAATTGTTTAGGTAAACTCATTGTATAGACTTATATTTTTATGTCACCAAATCCAATCTTGTCCATAGATCACGAAATTGCTATGGACAGGTATACTGGTGACACAAACTCGTGGGATGAGACAGTTGTGTTTACTGTTCACGACAATGGTCGCACGGCCCCAACGGAACGATTGAGTTCCACCCGCCTTAGGAGCCGTTTTTTGTTCCCCGAGACCGGATGCTAACCAGCATCATCGCTCGTCATGCACTTGTGGTGCGGCGAGTCGACATACTACACCGGAACGGCCTGACACTACCCGGCGAGCTACAATTAACAACATAGGTAACCATGTGTTAAAGTGTAGGGAGAAATCTGCTTACTTTAAAAACTGAAATTGGAAACTTTAGCTGCCTGAGACAGTCAATATATTTTCAAAAATATTCAACCGGTTCTATATTTAGCTACCTTGAAATGTTACTGAGTATTTTGAAACAATGTTTGTTAAAAAGTTACTTTTAGTTAGATTGTTTTCAAAATGGATTCTGATATATTTAAATATAATTGGCAGAACATGGAATGGGGGCAAGTCACCACCAAGAATTGTGATAAATGTATTATCCTATATGGTGGCTACGCCCCTTACCTTGCCCATTCCATCCACCACCACCAACCCTCTCCAAAAAGCACGAATCATGGGAAAACATGAGAAATGGCTGCCAAGTCTTCTGTGGCCCCCAAGCTGACCAGTAAAATATTCAAGCTTTTAGGGGGTGTCTTGTGACCTCCCTGTCTAGAGGATGGGGTGGGGGACCAACCAACCACCCCAAAACCCAAAAAATGAGCTACGGCCACCAAACCCAATTTAACAAGCGTCCATGTAAACAATATGACTGTTAGTTTACATCTTCCAGCTCCTCTCATCTGTAATTTTGACATTGTGATATAGAAACAAGACATGAGAGGTGCACTGATGCAATATTGGCAAGAATTTTGGCATTTTGTTGTTGCGTATGTGTATGCACATGAAAGGGAATAATGAGTATTCATGAATAAAGCTAGGGTTAAAAACAGTATGATTAAGGACTGGATACATCATCATACTTCCCATACCAAGATACTATGGGTTCTCCTGATATATGTGTTAACATGTGCCCAAAATTGTTTGCAATAGGGTGAAGAAATCCCGAGGTATAAGACAATATATATGCAGAGTTAATTTACAGAAAACTTAAACAAAAAACTTGAATATTGCTCAAAGTCATGATGACATTGACCTTGTGACCTCACTGTCATTGCACTACCTAGGGGAAACCATGTGTCCAAATTTAGTTTCAATAAAGTAACCATGTAACGGTTCCTGATATAAGACAACATATGCAGAACTTAAAGCTGTAAACCATTACCAAGAACTTAACTATGCCTGGAAGCCGAGAGACAAACACACAGATTAACCAAGGCAATCACTGCATTGTTGAAAATTCAAATTTTCCCCAATAAATATTGAACATTTTATTTTCAATCAGTTTAGTTTCAAAATATTTAATATAATAAATTGGTAAAAATGGTACTTAATCTTGGTATGCATGGCTGAAATCTGTAAATATCTTAGGAACAAACGAATGGACCAGAAAAATTTATAGATTTATTTAAAATAATAACCTGATAAACAAGAGAAATCAGAGATTCCAGACCCGCACCCTCCCTTTTCCATATTTTTGTTGATTTATTATTTTTTCAGACCATGACAAAATTTGTGGACTCTTAAGTGCCATACTTTATGCCAAACCGGACCAGCAGTTTCTGAGATATCCAGATTCCGAATTTGATCCTAGTTAGACCCGGTTTTTTATGTGGCTCACATGGCTGGAAATGCTCTTGCACGGCAAGTTCCTTTGCTGTGTTAAAGTTTGAGCCCAAGCAGATAAGTAGTTTTCGAGATACAGCTCCGGACACACACTTGATCGCAATGCCCCTTCCCCTTAGGGATGAGGGTAATTAAACGCATGTTTACAAGAATACACAATAGCTTCACTGTGAAATAGAGATACCGGGATACTACAGGCAATAATAACAAATATTGTGTTAACCCTTTAATAAACTGAATTGTGAAGCTTATCTGCAATGAGTAGATTAAAAACTTTCTGGTGATAGTGACATTGGACAAAGACAGTTTCTTTGTATATTATCATTGTTTTTTAAATGATATATTTACCATCATTGTCACTATATTGTTATATCATCATACCATTACTACAATTACAATACAATTTTGATTTATTTACAAACCCAGGTCACATTGTCATATATGGGATACTCAAATGAACAATATTTACAAACATTATCATCATTATAACACTCACTAGTATCGTCACCATCATTATTATTATTTAATATTATTATTTCGATTATTATCATGAGACCATCATATCATTGACATCATTATGCCATTATAACAATATACAGGGTTCACTATTCTTAGGGACTGTAAAGTATAAATTTTAGCGCTTGAAGGACTAGTTCGGCTACCAAGATAGTCTTTCCAGTGCTAAATTTAAAAAAGGTCTTCTCTTGCCATGCAATTGGACAATCAACAGGCACAAATATTGTGTTTTTCTGACAAATTATTACCTTTAAATGGTTACTTATCATTTTCAACCATTTAATAGTCAAGAAAAGCAAGAGTTCCACTGAATCAGAGTCCATCTGCAGGAGACTTTTTTGAAAAGGTATCACTGGAATGACTGATTCTGTTACCGAGTCGGTCATTCGAGTGGTAAATTTTCAAAAATGGTCTCTTGACATATAAATGGAAACTGTCCAAGAGTTAGACCACTACAGTCAGGTAGTGGTTTTAATAATGCCTGATAATGCTCACACGCAAAAACATTGTGTTTTTCTGATAAATTATTACCTTTAAATGGTTACTTATCATGTTCAACCATTTAATAGTCAAGAAAAGCAAGAGTTCTGCTGAATTAGAGTCCATCTGCAGGAGACATTCTTGAAAAGTTATCACTGGAATGAGTGGTTCTGTTATCGAGTTGGTCATTCGAGTGGTAAATTTTCAAAAATGGTCTCTTGACATATAAATGGAAACTGTCCCAAGAGTTAGACCACTACAGTCAAGTTGTGGTTATAATAATGCATTATAATGGTCACAGTGTTCATACTCATTTGAAATCTAAACATGCTAGATGCATTCAGATGGTAGGTCTATCTCATGCATTTTTTTGTCATGACAATTTTATAGCTGCACAGCTGTGGTTTTCTGATTTTTCATGACTTTTCCATGACTTATATGAAAAAGTACAGTTTTTACAGGTTTGCCAGGCCTGGTATTTTACTGTTCATATTCCCTGACTGTCCAGGTTGTTCACGATCCATATATGAACCCCATGGTCAAGATCAATAAATACATCCAGCTTTCCACTTGCTTCATCTTCAGTGATGGCTGTACTGGGAACAGGCAATAGTTCTCTGTTAGCAACTTCCTCTCATGTGACACCTGAAATATAGCACACACCACATTCATACAGTGCATATCAGCAATTCTACTTACTTAATCATAATGATATCATATCATAATGAAACATCAGTAAAAACACTAAATATAAATATAAAACTGCTTTCATCACCAAAATGATGTTCCTGTGCCTTCTGCAGAAATTTCACACTTTCTCCATACATAAGTTATCTATTTCCAGACAGATTTTATCAGTGTCCATTTAAAAAATGTTAGAATTCTGCAGAAAATTGTCAGAATTAGCAGCCAAGATTGTCTATATTTTCAAACTACATCATCACCACAGTGTCACAGGGCTGCCATTCACATTTTACATTACAACTATAGTAATATGCTGGGATGGGACATCGCAAAATCGAGAAAGAGAGAGAGAGAGAGAGAGAGAGAGAGAGAGAGAGAGAGAGAGAGAGAGAGAGAGAGAGAGAGAGAGAGAGAGAGAGAGAGAGAGAGAGAGAGAGAGAGAATGTCTTCTGTAGCATGCATTGTTTTCTGGCACCCAGTGGAGTTGAACCACTACAGCTAATGCCCCTTGGGAGAAACGAGCTGCGACTATCAAGCACCTTGTAGATGTAATGCACGTGCCATGTGAGAATAGATAGCCAGAGAAAACCAGACAGTGAATTCTCCTAAGGCATTAATACAAAATTTGTCAAACATTTTCTCCTCTTGGTCTGCAAATGGATATTATCTGTGATAAAATTGAAGTTTTTCTAATCAAATCTGTCGAAGAAAGGCTTTAACTACACTGCTGTTGAGTAAACAAAATAGATAACATAAATAATAAGTACGGTTTGAAGAATGTATTTATCACTGCTGCTGTTGGCCAATTGCTCATCATAATTTCAAGGCCTGAATAATGATAGACTGGAAGTGTAAGTCATGCAATATCTGCCATGTGAAGACTGGTATGGGTATGTTTACTTAGCTACAATTGATCACTTACATAAGACAGAATGCGTACATACCGGTGAAATGTTAATTCCAGTTTCGTTTTCAAACCTGTTCATACAACTGTGTATTTTGTTATTTGATTTTATTTTATTCTCTTGGTAAATATTACAAATTACAATATGATAACAGGGAGTCCACTGGAGGCTGCGCCTATTAGCTTGTGGACCCCTGACATAGAATAACATACAAATTACACATGATTTTACATAAGTAGACATAAGGCATTATGACAATATATTATACATAACTACAGACAAATAATATAGGATTTGACATAAAAAAAGAAGAGGAAAAAAAAAGACAAGACATTTTGATAAACATGGTTCACTTGTTTTTGATTGTTTTTCATACTGTGGGTAACATATTTCACTCATTGGAATGGGCTAGGGGATGAAGGGGGTTGGGTGGGGTGGAGTGGGGCGGGGCTGGAGTTCATTCTGTTTCTACTACTATTATTATTATTATTATTATTATTATTATTATTATTATTATTATTGTCTATCACCTTCTTACCCTAGAGGAAAGAGAGTAAATGTGACCATGTGAATCTGTGTGCGAGTCTATTTCTTAGTGTGTCTGTCATGGCTGGGTTTCTTAGAGCTCTTAGATATGATCAAGGTCTGGATCTGTGTATATCTTGAGGAGTGCTGGTCCAATTTGACTCAGATTTTAACACAGAAGCTGCACACTCGCTGAATATTCACAGAAGCCACCCGACCGAGAGTTGTTGGTGGCTTAGCCACCCACAGCCCCCGGTCAAGTCCTCTTCAAAACACCCAGCAAGAGGAGCTATGACCCTTGGGATGTGTTGTCTGTAAGACCCAGAAGCCAGACATTCACATAAAATATAATATAATAAATTAAATTAAATATGATTATGGTTAATGATACAGTAAAGATAACAATGGCCAACATGATTCTAGCAACAAACTGTTTTGGTTATGACGTAAGTAATCTTCTGTACACATTTGGAATGGAAGACATTGCTGCCTTATGCAGAAAATTCTCCCACAAATTCCACTAGGTCCAGAATATTCAGCAGTACCTTTTATTTTAGGTAGACAATATGTCAAACCGGAGTGTAGAGGCAAGGCAAGAGCAGTAATATCAATATTGTTAACAGGTGGTTCTTCATGATGAATTGCTGGTAATTGCTGTGGTGTCCGGGCGCATCAAGGTGCAGTAACTAATATATGAGTGAGGTCCAATTACTCAATTTAGTACTTATTAATGAACATTTGTTTAAAAATATGTTTGTAGGAATTTTGACTAATAATCTCTGTACGTGTGTTCGCGTATGTGTTATTCCAGAGTTTTGTAGCTTGAAAGGATGGTTTTTGTTTTGAGATTGCCATTCTATTGTATTCTGTGTGAAAGTTGTGTCTAGATCTGGTGTTGTATGAGTGTATTTCAGTGTTTAGGTTAAAGAGAGACGACAGTGAATTTGGTAGATTACCAAAAAATCTTTTATTATTGTATATAATTGGAGATTACCAATATCTTCTAGTTTTAATATATTTTCTGTGTTGTAAACATTTTGGGCCTCTGCTGTTTGTGCAAAAAGTTTAATGGCTTGCTTTTGAAGTGATTTTAGTCTTGTCAGTCTGATTTTATATGTATTAGTCCCACTAGTGTTGCAATAAGTAATTTGTGGGAGTATTGACATGCAATATAGTGTTTTTAGTATGTTAGGTGGTAAGTATGATTTAAGTCGTCGCATGATCCCAATGTTTCTTGCCACTAGATGTTACAATCTCTATATGTTTCTCCCAGGTTAGATCTTTATCCAGGTAGACACCTAGGAATTTAGCAAACTCAGTCTCCTGTATTTCCTGATTATCAATGTACAATTTTGGCAAGTCATTTTTCTTTAGTTTTCTAGATTTTGTAAAGAGCAGTAATTAGTTTTCCCGACATTCAGTGATAATTTATTTACTTTAACCAATTTATTACTTTTTTCATTTTTTCATTTACATTTTTATATAGTGTTTCTATATTGTTGTTGTGGCAAAAAGCATTGGTGTCATCTGCAAACAGTATTAATGAAAGGTGCTGACAAACATTGGGCAAATCATTCATATGTATATTAAAAACAGGAGAGGTCCAAGTATTGATCCCTGCTGGACACCACAGACTAGGTTTTCATTGCTAGAGCAAGCTCCATTGTAGTGTACGCACTGTACTCTGTTTGATAAATAATTAGTTATCCAGTTTAGGGCAATTCCTCTCACTCTATAATAAGATTTTTTTATATTAGAATCTAATGATCAATTGTGTCAAAAGCCTTAGAAAGATCAAGAAATATGCCAAGAATATGTTCTTTGTTTTCTAGAGAATTTGTTATTTTTCCCAGCATATCTATCAGAGCCAGCATTGTGGAGTGGTTTTGTCTAAAACCATATTGCGCTTTATAGAGAATAGAATATTTATTTAAGAAATGTATCAGTCTATTGTAGAATAGTCTTTCTAGAAGTTTAGAAAATAGTTGAAGTACTGAGACGGGCCGGTAATTAGTGAAGTCAGACGAGTCCTTGGCTTTATATATTGGTGTCACCCATGCTACTTTTAGTCGAGATGGGAATATACCCTGCACCAGGGAAAGATTACAAATGTGGTTCAGTGGGATTAATATTTGTGAGAGACAGTTTTTAAAAATGTTCCATTTAAAATTATCAATGCCTGCACTTTTGTTCAGGTTTATTTGCATTAAGATTTTTGAGATTTCATCTGTGTTAGTAGGATTTAGAAAAACTGAGGATTGATAGCTGCCTCTCAGATAATCTTCTATATTTGTATTAGAGGTATTCCTAATTTTTTCCGATAGACATTATTTGCTATATCTTGGTTGTCTGTTAAAACTTTGTCATTATATATAAATTTTGATGTCTCTGATTTCTTGTTTTGTTTATTCAGTAGAGACTTTATTAACTTCCACGTTTCTTTGATATTGTTTTTCTGATTGATGAATTTATTATGGTAATAATTGATTTTGGCTCTCCGGATTACTTGGTTTAGTCTGTCGCGATATTTTTTATATTGAGATTCATTATACTTTGTAGGGAGCTTGATAAATGTTAAGTACAGTGTGTTTTTCTTATGATAAGCAGCTATCAATCCCCTAGTTAGCCATGGTTTAGTCAGGTTTCATTTAAATTGTTTAGCTGTTTTTAGTGGAAAGGCACGATCATATACATCTGTGCACACAGTATGGAATGTGTTGTAGGCATCTTCACATGACTGACAATCAAGAATGCAGTTCCAGTTTATAGCAGACATAGCATTCTTAAATTTGTCAATATTTTCTATTCCAAAGTCCCTACACATTAGATTTTCTTTTATAAATGATTTTTGTTTAACTTCTGTTTTTTTCAGGTAGTAAATAGGCAAGTGATCAGACAGGTCTCCAACAAAAATACCTAATTGAGTTTTCCATTCAACAATGCTATTTGTGAAGATATTGTCAATGATGGTCGCAGTTGTTTCTGTAATTCTAGTCGGTTTTGTTATGAGTGCATAGAAGCCATATGAGCTGATTAAGTTTAGTAGGTTTTGTGTATAAAAGCAGTTTTGTTTTAGTAGATCAATGTTGAAATCTCCCATAATGTGTCCTATCTTATTTTCCTTTTGGATAATTTGCAAAATGTTATCGAGAGCTTTGATACAATTATCATTATCCGTTCCTGGGGCTCTATAAATAACACCAACAATTTTGCTTTTTGATTTACTTCTGGGTATTTCAATAAAAAGGCCTTCTATATCTGCTTCCATCATGCACAGCTCCTCTCTTATAGTATATTGAATGGTATCCTTTACACAGATGCCTACACCACCTCCCCTTGTGGTTGTGTGTTGTGCTGGTCTATGCTTTTCAATGAAGTTATAGTGCTGTCTATCAATTAAGCTTAGTGGTGAGTCTGGTTTCAGCCATGTCTCAGTAACACCAATTAGATCAAATTCATGAGAAACATGCCTAGTTTATCGTTATTCTTCAGAAGAGATCTGATATTAATATGAAGTTGAGAGAATGTGATTGTTTCATTTACATTCTTAATTAAATTATTATTAAATTCCTTTTGAAGAATATAGTCACATTCTGGTGTTAGATATTTAATTTCTTCATTATCAACATCATCGTGAGATATACTATTTTGGTAGGATTTGTTAAGCTTAAACTTGGTGGGTATATTGATACATGTGGCTATATCGTTCATTTATGTCCAGGATAGCTAACATGAAATCAGTATCATCATCATAGTGATTTTAGGGAAAAGAATCTTTATTGCAGTTAATGCACCACCATGGCACCTCTGATTTTTCTAGTTCTGCATATTCAGCAGTGGTAAGCTTTGAGCAGCGTAAGTGTATCCAGACACCACAGCAATCACATAGTATGGCATATTGGTTACATCTAACTGGTTTTCTACAGGAAGAACAAGGGAATTTGATGGGCATAGGATTGGGTGGAACGGGATAAGTGCAGTATAGGTGTAATTGTGGGTAGAATAATTATTATACGATTCGCTATTGAAATCATAGGGAAGTGGACAAGTGAGAAAAGGCTACCGGAAGGTTTCCTCAGCTTGGCAGAAAACATGCAGTTTAGGATGGCTGGGAGCAATTTAGATTTTTCATAATATCTAGCTGGTGGCTTCGGAGCAGCGGATATACTGGTATGGGTAATGGTCTGGCTGTATATATGGCTAATTATTCAGGATGGCAGTTTAATATTTCTATACCGGCATGACAGAGCATAAATAACGAGGATAAAAAATGTTTTAAAGGATAAGGAATGAATAGTAGAGTTTGGTCCTCTGATGGAAAGGAAAATGAAAGCAGTCGCTTATAGCTATATGAGCACTTATAATTATGATCAGTGGCAAAAAAACCCCAAAAACCCCTTGATGTAGTGAAAAAAGAATATTCAAATTCTTGTTTGGTAAATAATATATATGTACATTCGCATGACCACTGTAGACCTCTCTCGGGAACTTATCACTGGAAGGACTGAATCAATTAGTATGTCAGTCACTCCAGTGGTAAGAACCTCAAGAAAGGCCACTCTGAGTCTGTAAGCTGGCACTTCTGAAGACTAGTATAAGACTGGATTGGTTGGTGGAATTAAGGAGCAAGATAAGAAGGAATAAGATGCACGTACATAAATGCATGCACATACATACATACATACATATGCGCGCACACACGCACGCACACATACATACACAGTTTGCATGTATAAGTAGATGACATTGGACACATGAATTTAAGAAAAAATTGAATGTAGATATTGAATGCATGCAGTTTGACACATATACAAAGCATACAGCAAAATGATAGTGACAAATTAGGAAAAAAGCAAAATGAAGGAGAAATGACAGATATTGAGAGCACATAGCTTGACATAGACAAAGCATAAAGCAACAGCATAGAATTGTCAAGTTGACAACGTAATACAAAGCAGCAAAGCAAAATGAACAGAAATATGACACAGACATCGACAACGTATAATTTAACATATACAACGCATAAAGCAAAATGATATTGACAAAAAATCATAAGCTGAAACAGAGCACAATGACACATGTAGTAGACTGAAGCAGAGCATTGACAGACCAAATGAAAATAAATAGAAAATGGATAAAATAAAAGCAAAAATCAGCAGATTCCAATGGTAAAGCACCAGGAAAGAGGTCATGTTTGTGCCCACACATTGATATTACTCAAGATACATACATGGCCGGTCCTGGCCGGCTTTACAGTTATCTGATTACAATTGACTCATAAGAGTTTTACGTTATAAGCATAAGCAAAATGAGTTTTTTTAAATAGAGTACATTGCGAAAAGCAAATGAACAAGATTTAAAAATATATATATATCTATATATATCTATATATATATATATATATATATATATATATATATATATATATATATATATATATATATATATATATATATATATATATATATATATATATATATATATATATATATATATATATATATATATATATATATATATGGAATTGGACGGGAACAAGTTTAACCCTTTTATGATGAAGCCATCCAAAACCGGCCTCTGTAGTGGTCTGGAGGAATGTCCATTAGCAGGCCAAGAGAGGACTATTTCTGCAAATTCACCACCGAAATGCCTGGCTCCATAACCGAGCCAGTTATTCCAGTGGTAAACTTTAAAAAAACCCAGATAAATAAATCTCCAGTCCTGAAGATGGACATTTAATAAGCAAATATTCTGTTTTTCTTGACCGAATATAGGCATTAAATTGTTAAGGAAGGCAGACAAAAATGAAAACACTTTGGCATACATATCGACATATTTAGTTGGACGTACACAGTGGATAAAGCAAATAAAATGTATAACATGACAGGTCAGATATTGACAATACTAGGCTGAAGCAGCAGTCCATACATAAACGAAAATTTAAAATGAGGCAAGTTTGTAGAAATAGGCAACCAATTTAGTTTTCATATATCCAGAGTTTGGGATGGCTGTTGATCTTCTTGACAATCAATCGTGCGAGAAGCTGAACATCACTAACATTGCATGTAGCAACTTCCAGTCCGAACCATTTTCAAGCGCACATTCAGGTAATTTCCACATTATTAGATTCTTGTGACATGTAATTTTCCTGAACTCATCTCACAATGTGAGATACATAATTCAGGAAGACGGTTAACTAAATATAGTTACAGGGCATAATTTAGAATTTGATATTTACATAGCATATATTGCTATGCAAATTATAAATTGTATAGTTGTCAGCAAAAATGTATAGCAATAAATTCCCTGTATCTCAATCTCAGAGCAAACAAACAGGAAAGCTGTTGAATATTTCAAAATTAATTTTGAAATTAATATGACTGGAAGCCACCGCTGCCTAAGGCAGCAATGACTTTCAGTCATACCAATTTCAAAATATTCAACAGAATATGCTATGCATGTACATAGTAAAGAATATACCTTTTCAGGAAATTGTCGTTGAAAGGGTCAATAATAGAATTTAAGAAAATTAATAATAAATTGCAATTCCGTACAAATTTTACATAGTAGATATAGCTATGCATGTTGCAGAATGTATAGTAAATACCTAAATATATGTAGCAAATTGGGATGCGATACTAGATAAATTATTCCCTGAACAGTTTGACAATTGATGCATAGTATTAGAACAAATGATGAGAGAACAAAGCAACAATAAATAATGATACAGGTGACAGAGAGCACAACATAAATTACAATGCAATGAGAATTTTTAAATAAATAAAGAAAACCCAAAAACACAAAAACAGAGGGCAGCATATGCAAAGAAGCAATAATTAAATTGATGCGTTAACTTTCTATAAATTTTACCACAATAATTGGCCTGTCAGGTTAGGGCTTCATCTCTGTAACAAACGTTATTATCTGGAAGAAATAACAGTAGGCAATTTATATAGACTATCTACATGTATAATGTATAGGATTATGATATATTATAGCTTGTTAGTATGAAGTTGACCACTTCAGTTACTGGTTTCCCTAGTTACCCCCTCATTTGTCAACTTAAGTCAAGTGGGTCAAAACCGGCCCTGCAGTAGTCTGCATGGATGTTTATTTGCAGGCCAGCAGAAGACAATTCCTGAAAAACCTATCACTGGAGTAATTGGATCGGTAATCGAATAAGTCACTCCAGTGGTAAAACCTCAAGAAACAGTCCTCTCCCGGCCTGGATGTACATTGCTAAATAAAGCTCCAACAACCTTCTTGCAAAAATGTTGACTATTAAAGGTTAAATTGAAAGAAGATACATTGACACAAATATGCAGAAAGGGTTAATCATTGTTTTGTAGTCTCTTGCTTAGCTTAGATTTAATTAGATGTAATACATATGTTGTTTTTTATTGGTTAGGTTTCATGTAATAATGTCCTTAATTTGCTTATTTCAGCTTATTAAGATCTTTAGCTACATCAACTATCATCTTTCTGTCGTTCTTCATTTGACAAAGGATTCGGCCATCCATTGTCCATGCCGATTTAACATCTTCATGCTGTTGCGTTCACTTCAGGAGATCTAACCTGTTCTTGGTCAGACTTTCAGTCAACACACTGTTGCTACTTTTCAACTTTCTTTTATTACTAAAGATATGGTGCCTAGTGTTATAAGCCACGAGACCAAAGATGATTGGCCTTGATTTAATGCGACCATCTGCAGTGGCTTGTGTGCCTATGCGTTTTGGCCCGATTCTATGACTGCAACAGATGTTCGCTGGATCAATTCGTATGCCAGGTTTCTCATTAATCACATTTATCATCACATTATCTGTATTTTCATTTGGGGTTTCTAATACACTGTGTAGAAGCAAACAGTTCCTTCTGCTATACTGTTCATGCTGGTCAAGTTCGTATTTCATTCATTCATTTTCCTTTACCTGATTCACATTTCTTGCTCTCAGCGTAGCTATTTCTTCATGAAGTGGCTTAATTTTATTGTCAATATCCATATTGATGCCCGTGTATATTTGTTGTTGAACTGAGTCCATAAATTGTTGGTCACATGCCATAGTTTTTGCAATATTTTTAACGAATTCATCAGCAGGATTAGTCATTTTGTCTACTATGGCCTTGGCTACATATTCAACAATGATGTCCAGAAGTTCATAGTTTTCAGATAGCGCATCATATATTTTACATCTAAGTACCTTTTGCTCGCTTGGTAATTGGGAGTCATATTGTTCTTCATCACTACAGATGCTTTCAAGATTCAAGATTATTTATTTTCATATAACACATAGATTTTACATTTACACAACCGGCAGTCCACCAAAGGCTGAGCCTATACAGCGGTGGACCCCTTACATTTAACATAAAATAAACATATAATTCAGTAATAGTTGGATCATGGGTGAAGATAATATAATATTTACATGTATACATTTAAGACAATAGACAATTAACACACACGCGCGCGCGCGCACGCACGCACGCACGCACGCACATGGGAATGGGGGAAAACACATGCATATCTTGTTTACAATATTATTATTATTATTATTATTATTATTATTATTGTCATATATAATAACGGCCTAATTTGTATCAACATTTCTTGGTGCAGCATTATTATTATTATTATTATTATTATTTATTATTATTATTATTATTATTATTATTATTATTATCATATATAACAATGCGGCCTAATTTGTATCAACATTTCTTGGTGCATTATTATTATTATTATTATTATTATTATTATTATTTTTATTATTATTATTATTATTATTATTATTATTATTATACACAACTGCATCATCCACATCAACAATTACGGATGCATTATTATTATTATTATTGCAGATGTGTATTTTACATTCTAGTTGTTATCCTGGCAACTGGGTACATACTTGTTTTTGTACTGCCATGGTGGTGACTTCTGCATTCATGTCATTGGTTTGGATTTTTAGTATCTTTCTAAGATTAATTTTTTAATATTTTGTTTAAAAGAGCTTTGTGTTAGAATATGTGTGCGTATATTTATATCTGTGTTGTTCCAAAGTTGTATTGCTTGGTGAGATGGTTTTTGTGTAGCTGTCATTGTTCTGTAATAGGGTTGGTGTAAGTTATTCTTAGTTTGTGTGTTGTGCGAGTGTATATCGGAGTTGTTCCTAAAAAGGTTTGATAATGAGGAGGGTAGATTGCCATTATTGTAGTCCCTTAAGATAGTGTATAGTTGGACAGCTCCAATGTCTTCAAGTTTTAGCATTTTTTCGGTTTTAAAGACATCCTGGCCCTCTGCTGGCTGTGCGAATAACTTGATTGCCTGCTTTTGTAGTGATTTTAGATGTGCTAGTTTAGTTTTATGCGTGTTAGTCCATATTACATTGCAATATGTGATCTGTGGAAGGATCAGTGTACAATATAGAGTTTTTAGAATATTAGGGGGAAGATATGGCTTAAGTCTGCGCATGATACCTATGTTCTTTGCTACCTTGGATCTCACTATTTCTATATGCTTCTCCCAGGTTAAGCTTTTATCCAGATAGACGTCGAGAAATTTGACATATTGTGCTTCGTGAATTTCTTGATTATTTACATGCATTTTGGGGAGAGCTATTTGTTTTAAATTCTTAGATTTTGTGAAAAGTATATAGTTAGTTTTATCGACATTCAGAGATAATTTATTCACTTTAAACCAGTCTATGATTTTTTTCATTTCATTATTTACATACTTGTATACAGTGTCTATGTCCTTGTGACTACAAAAGGCATTTGTATCGTCCGCAAACAATATTAGTGATAGGTGATTACATGCTTTGGGTAGGTCATTCATGTATAGCAAAAACAACAGAGGTCCAAGAATTGATCCTTGTGGAACGCCACAGACTAATTTCCTGTCTCCTGACATGGCCCCACTGAATTTTACACATTGTGTTCTGTTAGTTAAATAGCTATATATCCAATTTAATGCAATGCCCCTGATTCCATAGTGGGCTAGTTTTTAAAGTAATATTTCATGATCAATAGTATCGAATGCTTTGGAGAGGTCCAAGAATACACCTAGAGTGTGTTCATTTCTCTCAAGGGGTGTGGTTATTTTTTCCAGCATATCCACAATGGCAAGCATGGTAGAGTGTTTTTCTCTGAAGCCGTACTGGGATTCATAGATTATAGAGTTTTTATTAAGATATTTTATAGTTCTATTGTAGTATAATCTTTCCAGAAGTTTAGAGAAAAGCGGAAGTACTGAGACTGGCCTATAGTTAGTAAAATCAGATGGGTTTTTAGCTTTGAATATAGGTGTTACGCATGCAGTTTTTAATTGGGATGGAAATATACCCTGTGAAAAAGATAGATTGCAGATGTGATTCAGTGGAGTTAGTATTTCTCTAGCACAGTTTTTAAAGATTTTCCATTTAAAGTTATCAATGCCGGCACTCTTAGTTGGGTTAATTTTCATTAAGATTTTGTAAATCTCTTCATTGTCAGTAGGGGTCAGGCACATTGAGGATTGGTAGTCGCCTGTCAGATAGTCTTGCACATTTATTCTAGGACTGGTCTGTATTTTTTTAGATAAATTAGGCCCAATATTTATAAAGGATTCATTAAATTTATCCGCAATTTCTTTTTTGTCAGTTATAATTGTATTATTATAAATGAACCGGGATGTTACTGAACTGCCTTTTTGTTTATTCAATAGTGTTTTTATTAATTTCCATGTTTCTTTTATATTGTTCTTTTGCTCTTCAAATTTATAATGATAATAGTTTATCTTTGCCATCCTGATTATCTGATTTAATCTGTTTCTGTACTTTTTAAATTGTGCATCATTATTTCTTGTTGGAAATTTTATAAAATTTAAATACATCTTATTCTTCTTATGACAGGCAGCTATCAACCATGTTGTTAACCAGGGTTTAGTAGGGTTTTGTTTAAACTTTTTTAGTTTTTTTTAGTGGAAAGCTTGATTCATAAATGTTAGTGCAAAGAGTATGGAATGCGTTGTAGGCATCGTCACATGTCTGGCACTCTATTATCTGATTCCAGTTTATATTTGCCATATTCATTTTAAATTGTTCTATGTTATCATTTCTAAAATCTCTGCATGTTATTTCTTCCTTTATGAATGATTTTTGTCTTATCTTTTCTTTCTCCATATAATAAATAGGTAGATGGTCTGAAATGTCCACAACGAAAATACCTGCTTGGTTCTTGGTGCTTACAGAGGCATTCGAGCAAATGTTGTCAATAACAGTTGCTGTGAACTCAGTGATTCTTTTCGGTTTTGATATAAATGGATAGAATCCAAATGTTTTTAGTAAGTTAAAAAAATCCTGGGTATAGAAATTATTTTGTTTCAACAAATCAATGTTAAAATCTCCCAATATATAGGCTGCTTTATTTTCATATTGAATTGTTTTTAAAATATTTTCTAGGGTTTTAATAAATTTATCATTGTCACCTGCAGGATGTCTGTATGTGACACCGATAATTTTATTCTTTGATTTTACCATGGGAATTTCAATAAATATTGTTTCAATGAATTCTTCAGTTGTTGACAAATCTTCCCTCATAATATACTGTATGTTGTTCTTTATATAGATGCCTACACCACCTCCAGGTTTAATAGGCCTGAACTTCTCTATGAATTTATAGTTTTGCATATTGATTAAGTTGAGTGGAGAGTCCAGCTTTAGCCATGTCTCAGTAATCCCTACAATACTAAATTCATGAATACTAGAATCTAGGAAATTACTTAGTTTATCATAATTCTTTAAAATAGAGCGAGTATTAATATGAAGGGCTGAAAAGGAAACAGATTCTTCACTCTTAGTCATTTTTTCATTAAATTCATTCTGTAGTGTATAGTTACATTCAGGATGTTGAAAATAATTTCTCCGTCTTCAGTATCGGCTTCAGAGAATGTGCATTGGTCTTGTGTATTTAACTGAAATGGATTTATAAACATATTTGAAATTGTGTGTGTATTAGGGTTCAAGTAGCTATCATTGTAATTTACACCTAATATGGTCAACATAAAATCGATATCATTTTCATAGTGATTGAATGGGAACAAGCTTTTATTGCATTCGATGCACCACCATGGCTCTTCAGTATTTTCTAATAATTGGTAATCAGATATGGTTAGTTTGGAGCAAGTTAGGTGCACCCAGTTGCCACAACAATCGCAGAGTATTGCACGCTGGTTGGTTTGCTACAAGATACGCAGGGGAACTTGACTGGCATATGGAAACAAACAAAAGAAACAATACAAATACATACAAACAAGGTTTTGGGCGGCTATAGGTGATTAACACCGGTTTCTGTGGATAAACAGCAGTTTTAGATTTGGATTTAGAGAAGGAGATTAGTTACTATATTCATATTTATATGTTAGGCTTGAGGAGGATAATCATGCTAAAGTACATAGTTGAGGCTACTGATACTAGCTTACTGGAAGCTTCCGCATTGATTATAAAGCATCATAGCGTCCAGTTAATCGGCATCACAGGCCAACAGGCTGCTGCATATATAATATTCATCGCAGTGATCAGCTGGATGGGAATCCATGTGGGTTAATATAGGAATTATAATTATAATATTGCTTATTGTTACCATATGGGTGTTTACTCAAGTGCTGTAGTTAAACACTCTTCAGCCTTTACATTTCAATGCCTGAGAATAGAGAATATAATTGCAAGGAAAATAGCCTAAAATAATACATGACAGGTCAAGCTGAATTTTGAAGAGAACTTGAAAACGCATTTTCATTTAGATTTGCCCAGTGTTGCTTTACATGAATCCATGTGAAGTGATATATATGTGTTTGACAGTAATGGATTGATCAGATCAGTTTGTCACTTGGGAATACGATGTTGTTATCAAAGTGCGTAATAAATTACGTATCTAGATAAATCATGGACATTGAATCCTGTTAAGTGTACGAATTGTATGTGTTCCTTATTTAATAGTCAGTTGAATATTCCGAAACCAATTTCACGGGGCAATTTTGGGTTTGTGGTAAAAAATAGATGATAACCTGGTAGCACACAATGGCAAGTTCATACGTAAGCTTTTGCTTAATTATACATATCTGAATTATATGTGTTTACAATTTAATAAAGTCAGTTGGATATTTTGAAACCAATTTGACTGGGAATTCAGGTTTTGAGGCAAAATATACATAATAACCTGGCAATGACACAATAATGATAAGTTCAAATATAGGCTTTTGCTTAATTATACATAACAGAAATATATGTCTTAACTTTGTCTTTACAGTTTAGTCAGCAGTCAGTTGACCATTTTGGATCCAATTTCACTGGGGGCGATTGATAGGCAGCAATAGCATCCAGTCAGATCAGCCCCGAGAATAAATTCAAATATATGGGATTGCTTAATTATACATATCTAGATTGTATGTGTTTCCTATTTGATACACAGTCAATTGAATATTTTGAAACCAATTTGACTGGGAATTCAGGGTTTGCTGCAAAATAAAAATGATAACCCGGCAGCACACAATGACAAAATAATGGCAAGTTCAAATATAATCTTTTGCTTACTTATACATATACATTGTATGTCTTTTCGGTTTATTCAGCAGTCAGTTTAACATTTTGAATCTAATTTGACTGGGAGCGATTGCTGCCATATGCAACAACAGTACCCAGTAAGATCATTCCACCAAAATTAATAAATTCAAGTATGTGCATTTACTTGATTATATCTGAATTGTATGCTTCCTATTTGATAATCAGTCAATTGAATATTTTGAAACCAATTTGACTAGGAATTCAGGCTTTGCAGTATTGTGTATACAAAGTATACATGGTAATCCGGCAGCACACAACAAAAAAAAAAAATAATAATAATAAAAATAATGACAAGTTCAAATATAAGCTTTTGCTTAATTATACATAGATCTGAGTTGTATGTCTTTTCGGTTTAATGTCTGTTGAAAATTTTGAATCTAATTTGACTGCCAGGTGTTAGTCTCATATGCAGCAACAGCTCCCAGTCTAAGTCACCCCAAGAATTACCAGATATTTTGAAAAAATTTGATTAAATTAACCATACATATCTGAATTGTATGTGTTTTGACTGGGGATAACATTTTTGAAGTAAATATAGAAGATAACCTGGCAGAACACAATAACAAATAATAACCAGTTCAAATATACGTTTTTGCTAAATTATAAGGAATTGACTTATATGCATTTCCAATTTAATAAAGTCACTTGGGTATTTTGAAACCAATTTGACTGGGAATTCAGGGTTTGAAGTAAAATATAAATGATAGTCTGGCAATGACAAAATAAGTTCAAATATAAGCTTTTGCTTAATTATGCATATCAGAATTGTATGTCTTAGATTTGTCTTTACAGTTTAATCAGCAGTCATTTGAAGATTTTGAATCTAATTTGACTGGGAACCATTGCTGCCTATGGCAGCAACATCACCCAGTCAGATCAGCCCCAAAAAATAATAAATTCAAACATATGGGTTTACTTAATTATGCATATCTGAATTATATGTTTCCTATTTGACACCGTCAATTGGATATTTTGAAACCAATTTTACTGGAAATTCAGCGTTTGGGGTAAAATATAAATGATAACCTGGCAATGACAAATTAATGATAAGTTCAAATATGAGCTTTTGCTTAATGATGCATATCAGAATTGTATGGCTTAGATTTGTCTTTACAGTTTAATCAGCAGTCAGTTGAACATTTTGAATCTAATTTGATTGGGGAAAATAATAATAAATTCAAATATATTGGTTTACTTAATTATGCATATCTGAATTGTATGTGTTTCCTATTTGATACATGTGTACAGTTAATTGAATATTCTGAAACCAATTTGACTGGGAATTCAGGGATTGCAGTAAAATATAAGTGGTAATCTGGCAGCACACAATGACATAATAGTGACAAGTTCAAGTACAAGCTTCTGCTTAATTGTACAAATAGAAATTGTATGTCTTTACTTTTTAATCAAATCTGATGAACATTTTGAATCTAATTTGACTGGCAGCTGATGCTGCCACAGGCAGCAACAGCACCCAGCCAAGTCACGCCCAAAATATTCAATGGTAGATATGGTAACCGACAGATAAATGGCATCTATTTTAATATGCAAATTTTGGTTCAGAGCAGTGAGCAAATAAATCATAGAGATAAACAAAATAAGCCAGCAACATGCAATAACAAAATGAATTATATAGCTTTTGTTTATGCAGATCAGGTAAGTTGTTAACCCTTTTATTAACACTTTTATACTCATGGAGTCATGGCAGCCAGAATGGCTTTTGGAGTGATCTTGAGAAGTGTCTATTTGCATGCTAAGAGAAGACTATTCCTGCAAATTTACCACTGGAATGACTGGATTGATAACCATGTCACTCATTCCAGTGATATATTCTCAGTCAATTCTCTCCTGACCAGCAGATGAGGTTTTCTATGGGAAGAGTGAAACTTTCCTGACCAAATTTGCGCATTATGTGGTTGGTTACATTAGATTAACATGGACATACACCTGCAACAGAGCAATGAGCACAAAAAATAAAAATGAAAAACACTAAAGACATCTAGAGACAATACTCAGAGATAAATTCTCAACAGCGAGTACATAGTGAAGAAAAGAGGACATCAACAATACTCAGCAACAAATAATGGCAAATTAAAATATACGTCATTGGTTCATAAGCAGATAAGCAGTTAAAGCAGATGCTATTCCATTACTCCATGCAGTCGAATGAAGTAACAAAAAGGTAATAAGCAAGTAAATCAAAAGGAAAAGAAATATGGGATTTTTTGGTTGGCAGCAGGGCTTCACATATCATGCACAGAAAACAATCAAGCAGAATTGAGACATGTTTTGACAACATTAAACATGCAACATTTTCTATTTTTACCATATACTGTGTCTGCCCAAGCGCTCTGATTAGACACTCTTCAGCTTGTACATTTTAATACCTGAGAATAAAGAAGAACGTGTACATTATAGCATACTGTACAACAGATGGGTAGTTAAAATACCTAATTAATATCTGATACTGCCTTATGGATAACTTGATAATTATTTTTACTTATTTCAAAATACATTCTAATTATTTAAGTTTTGCTAAGTCATCTACTGATTGTATTATGGTTTTTCTTCCAGATTTTAGTAGGCATGTAATTCTACCATCAATTGTCCATGCGTTCTCCACCAGACGATGTTTTTGTACCTCTTTCAACAATTTGAATTTAAGTGTAGTGAGGCTCTCTGTGATTGTGCACCCAGTGTTCTTTAGAAATTTTTTATTCCTTGGCCTCAATAACTTCGTGAAGTATTGCTTTTCCCTTTGATCCCGTCCTTTTCTTCCTACCGTCCTCCTTGGGACGCTTCTTACTGGCACCATTTTTCGAATCCATAGACTTGTCTTATATAGCTCTATACCTCGCCGTAAGTTGAATATTATATTCACCAGTTATAGACTGTCATATGTATCTTATTACTACTCACTTTAAGTTCATTTATTTACTCCAGTCATCCATAGAAATTTATGTATTTGATGCCAAGAAGCAGAGGAAAAAATCAGGCAGCCATTCATTCGTATGACGGAATCAGAATCAGAATCAGAATATTTATTGGCACAAAATCGTAAACAGGTCGATATAGCCATACATGAAGATTACATAAACATTATGACAATACAATATGATAACAATGACAATAATGGCACTAGGCGTATAAAGCTAACTATACATAGTCTACATAAATGCTGACTTTGTTGTATATAGAGACAGTATGCAGCGTTAGTTGCTGTGGTGTCAGAAGGCCAAAAGAGCCTAAATTGAGTAGGTTCTTGCAGCATTCTTACACCACTACGACCCGCTGAATACTAAGAGATTAAAAACAAACAAAACAAATTGTACCAAACAAACTAAATTTGTATGGGTTAATGGGTAGTTGAAATATTGAATTATAATTGTAATACACAATTGCTAGTCTGACCCCCTGATGATTTGACATTAGCGAGATGTCTTTTCAAGGTACAATCGGATACATATTTTATTATGTGCTTGCCCACCTCGGTATCCCCATTGTTGTAGGACATGAGAAATATAAATTTTTCCTCATCGTTGAGAGAACCAATATCAGTAAAATTAGCCAATGTATTAAATAATTCCACTCGCTCCGAGTTAAAAAGTTTGCAATGGAGGACGAAATGATTTTCGTCTTCCACCACTCCCATATTACAATATGTGCAGAGTCGTTTTTCTGCTGGGGTTTTAGGCTTACAATGGCGACCTAGTTCGATTTCAAGGTTATGTGCACTAACTCTGAGTTTAGTGAAATGTCTTCTCATTGTGAAGTTATGCTCGCTTAGCAGATATGTTTCCATACAAAGATTACGTTTGAAAGTTCTATAGCAGCGCAATTTGGAACCTTGGCCAGAGTCATTTGGTGGATGTAAAACATCTCTGTTTACATGAGAGTACCAGTTTGACCGATACCTCTCTTCAATAGCAATTTTAAGCAGTTTTATAGATTTTGCCTTGCTGTACAGAGCATGACCTGACCAGATGTCTCCAAGATCAAATGCATTCCACAAATTGCTTATCATTGCTGGCCAGTTAAATCTTTCTAATGACTGACACGAGTCTACATATGATTGGTGTACTAAAGTTTCAGAGTCAAGTGCACATAACCTTTGCCAAAATTTTGCTGATTGTAAGAGTAGAGTGGTGAGCATGCATACTGACCAAGCTCCTCTCTTACAGCAGCATGGGTTGTGCGCCTGTTTACCCCCAGCAGATATTTGCAGAAGTTCATTAGGACCTTTTCTACAGGGACCTTGTCCCCAAGGTCCATAAGATTATTTGTATTGATTCCTTTGAGGTAGAAAGGTCCCCACACCTCACTGCAGTATGATGCTATGGGGAGTATAAGTGAATTGAATAGCTTGAGCGCCATTTGGATGTTGTTTCTGACATTTAGCACTTTCAATTTGAATACTGCTTTTTGAGCTTGCTCCGCAAGAATTTCACATGCTAACTTAAAATTGCCAGAAGGTGTGAACATGATCCCCAAGTATCGATATGATTGGACGAGTTCGACGGCTGAACCCATAAACATGAAGTAGTGTTTTTTTAGGAGATGACCGCTTTTGTTGAAAATGATTATTTTAGTCTTACTTATATTTACTGTAAGATCCCAAGTGGCGCAGTAGTTGCTGAGATTATTTAGCGCATTCTGTAGACCGCATGGCGTTTCAGACAAAATGGCCAAATCATCTGCAAACATCAGACAGCCCACTGTGATATTATTCATGGGTATAGGGTTACATGTTTGGTCAAAGATTTCTGGTAGGTCACGCAGGAACAAGTTAATTTCAAGTTAATGACGAATTTCAAAATGAAGGCCATTACTTTAAAAATAGGTATGTTAGTTTTGCATTTAAGTTTAAATAGCGACCATCTATCCTTTTGCCATACGAATGGCGGCTGAGCAAGTGCAATACCACGGACAAAAATACTAGTATAGATAACTCTATGGCTACACCAGGAACGGTTACCCAACAACATGAGGAATATACAGAACAATATAAAGTACCTTTTGCTCGCTTTGTATTTGGGAGTTATCTTGTAATAAAACGAGTAAGTTCCATTTTGCAACAGGTTTGATATTCAAATTATCTGAAATCAATATTTCATCCACTGTTTTTAGTATTAATTTGGCTTGCAATCTACACATGTACGTGTTATTAGCATATATTTAACTAGACACCTGTTTTCGCTACGATGTCATCTGGTCATTGGATTAGCTAGATTACAGAACGCAGGCTAGTGCCTTTATGTTCTGCTCATAATGCTTATTTGCAATGGCGAATAGGCGCAATATCGTGTTTCTATCCCTCTGGTGATAGATTGTGTGGTCAGCGTATACCCCCGTTTCAGATTCTCGCGGGTTCCATATTCTCGCGACAATCTGATTTTTTGCTATAAGTAAAAACCAACACACCCTGCTGTCTGTTTCCCGTGGCGATGCTGTAACCAGGAAGTCAAAGATGCTCGCAAACAACTAAAAAAAAAATGCCATTCGTATTAGTGAGTAAAATAGAAAGCTACAATTTACAAATACCTGTCAATATTATAAGATACACGCGTATACCCTAATTCCAAAACCTATCACTAACTCACAAAAAACTAATATGTAAATCTTCTATCTGACTGAAATACATTGTCTGCTAACGTATTTATATCAGCAACATCTACAAGACCCGTGATCAGTGATTCGGTCTCAGGCGGTTTCGGCAGCCATATAATTTCGGCAGCCGCAAATATTAATTCGTTTTCGGCAGCCTACCGAGACGCAAATATTGTGCATAAAAACATACATTTTTGGCAGCCTCTCACATTATTACATTTTCGGCAGCATGTTCAACATCGTTATATTGTTGTAAAATATTGTAATGTTATGAATGTTATTAAAATTGTTTTACCGGCGATTTGTGTACGTCTGTCTGTAACTAATAATATTTCCTTTTTTCAGGTTAATACCGTGATTAAGGAACCATAGATCTGAAATTCATAGACCTCATTTTAATTGATGTTGCTTCTGCAACATTTGCTTACGCCTGGTCTACATCTGTGAATTGAGAAAATAAGGTGAATAAATTGCGTGTGCCCAACAAACATCTTAACAAAAATTATTACCAGAAAATTCCTAAAATAAAAATACATATTCGGACCTGCGCGTTCATTTTTTATTGTTCAAGGGAAGTAACTGCGTGAGGCTATTGTTAGCTAATTACCGATACGATTTACGTCCCTTGTTAATTAGAAATCGGAATGTGACTTTCACAACACTGTTCTTTTTCTGTTTTTATTTGTGTGATTTATGGCAATGGTAATGATGAGCTTAGTAATATGGTGAAATATGTTGCTGAGGTATGCGTATGAGTAGGTCTTGTATATTTTTGCTATCATTTATAGTAAATCTCTCAAAACATTATTGGCGGTTATAGCCTGTGTAGGCGTGCACATTAGAGCTGGGCGGTATTGACATTTACATGACGGTATCGGTACCATGAAAAAATACCGCGGTACCACGGTATACCGTCATCTGAGGTTGAGGCATGCCACACAATTAAAACAAATTTTTTTCATTTCCTTTTCATTTCCATCTCCAACCAACGGTAAATATAGGTAAAATAAATAAATCGGCTTTCTGATTTAGAGAAGAAACACATTATGTCTATTGCGACTGTTTAGTTTCACGACTTTATTAGGTCACTATTTTTATTGACATAATATCATTAACGGGAATATCGGTCAAAGGGTGTGGTGGACTCGCTAACTATAACCCGCTGTTTGAGACATTGGAGCGAGCTAATTTCAATCTGGATTGTTCTTGCTATTATTGCGTGCGACCAGCAAACGGTAAATTTTATTTTGGCAGTCGAGCGCGTTGATAAACAGAGTCCAGACAAAATCCGCGAGTATTTAAACGAGGCCAGTGTTGTACTCTTTTATTTCTGTCGTATATTCTGTTACTCGCGAAAACAGGCCTATACACATACATATAACACGACATTGAATATAGCCGATTCCAAAGCTTCTGATAATTACCGAGTACCCGATGTACAGACTCGTTACTCGCCATGCTTCACGTGAACAATGCGTGTAAAAAGCTACTTCCGCGAACTTCCGACATGTAGCCAGTTGAAAAATTAATCACAAAAAATAAAACACTATAATTTTTAGGTGTCGTTACTTAAACTGGATTTAATCCTTAAAGAAATTTCTTAAAACAAGCCTGAAAAATAAAAAATAATGACTTCAAAGCTGCTCGTTGTTAATAAATTAGCACGTGATAAAAATGACGCGAACAAATACTACATTTTAGTAAATTTAATAAATTCAGCAATGTATTTTCCCACGGTCTAGTTCATAAACAACCAATCAGATACGTCTTTGCGAGATTGCTGTTGTGTTTGAATAGCAGACAGTTTGACTGTTATTTTGTTATTCTAGCGTGTTTGTTCGGTGACAAAATGCTTGGAGTAATAAATTACAAATAATAGAAACAGGAATAGGGAATATATTATAGTGTAATTACTACCGGCGGACGGCCAGAGAATGAGTTTAGATGTTTTAAATAAAGCAACTTTACCATGAGACTTTCAAGATGTACGTTTGCCATACAATTCAGCCTGTCATTATTTTGTAATTGACGTCTTGATGTTTGTTTTTACAAAGACCCTTTCACCTCGACTCGGCTAATAGTTATGGATGCCTGTATTTTTGGCACTGTTAGCAGCACCTATTTACCGTTGGTCAAGTCCGATTTTATGGATCTATTTCTCAAATATTGCTCAAACATTATGGACGGTATTCACGGTATTTGGAAATGTCAACGGTCACGGTATACCGCGGTCCTCACGGTACTACCGTCAGACCACCCAGCTCTAGTGCACATTCTACGGCTTCAAATTATACAGTACAGTTTTTGGTGCTAACATAGGCAGCAACAGCTTCCTGTCAATTTAGTTTCAAAATACTCAACAGATATTGACACATACGTAACGAATATATTATTTTGTAACAGCTCAAAAGCAATATTTCACTCACTTTTACGCTTATATTATAGTTAAGTTTGTGAATATTTTGAAACCAATTTGACTGGAAGCTGGCGCTACCTTATATACATATTTAAAACTTGCACCTGTTAAATATCTGTAAATATTTTTTTTTTGCATTTTTTTTTTATACAGTCCAGCCCAAGGGGTTAATGAGTATGCATTTGTCGGGATCTGGTGAATATTTGTGTAGTTATTTTTTAACAGAAGCTGTTGCTGCAAATGTCCGCAATAGGTTCCAGTCAAATTATTTTCAAAATATATGTCCAGAACCTTTATTTAGATAAGTGGTCATTTAATGAATACATGGGTGTCTACGTGCGTACACGTTCGTCGCCATGTAATATGGTGAAATATGTTGCACTTGTAATATCGTGAAATATGTTATTTGAATATTTTGAAAATAAATTCCTTGTTAATAAGTAGCGTGCGTGTGTGTAAACTTGTATTAAAGGTCACATTCACTCCAGAATATGCACAAGAGTGTTGAATTCCTTTTCCAGTCAAATTATTTCCTAAAATTCTAGCATGATTTACATTTGTCAAATTGATTTTCTTTTCTTTAGATAGCTGTTCAGTCATTGACTAAGTCGATTTGTTGGGATAGGCTGAATATTTGTGTAAATATTTTGACCGGACGCTGTTGCTGCCAATACCAGCAACAGGTTCGAGTCGAATTATTAAAAAAAATATTCACATTTCCTTTAGATTTATATATGTGAGCGCGTACGGAGTGATCGCGCGTACAAGGTGCGTGAAATTTTGTTACAATTAATTAACATGTTGAATACTTTGAAATGAATTTGTCTGTTAAAGGTTATTTGCTTACAAGGTACGTACGTCATACTGAAAGTAGTTGCTGTGCAAGTGAAATATGTTGTTCATTCGCGCAAGAGATCGCATCTTAACATTTTTGGCGTTAAGATAACAGCAGGGATTATAAACTGAGGACATTGTTATCACCCGCCGCGTCTAGCTAGCATGGGCTTTAATTGCAGGAAACCATTACAATGGTCGGAATACACACAGACACGGATTATAAATACAATAGAGAGAGCTCTAACCAACCAGCTTTCAGGAACAACGTCAACAAATCAAAATACATGTGCAATTGCTGGTCGTACTTGTGATTCAGATCGTTAGTCAGTCTGTATTAATCTTTCGACCATTACAGACGTAGCATTATAAGATTTTCTTGCAGATTTTCAAAATTATTTTTATTTTCTAATGAGCATTTCCAAAATTTGCTTCGAACATTAAGTATTTGGTAGATCTTAACGAAAATTGGAGGAAATCTACTCCAAGTCTCAACCCAAAAAATGATTTTCAAAATTCCCATTTTCATGTGATACATGAATTACATGACACATAGATTTTCAAAATTGGCGCTGCTTTTCAAATATTATGTTAAGCCTAATAATAATATTCTACAATTTTCTTAAAAAAATTTTGGCATTGCAATTGAACTGAAATTTGTACTAATTAGAGGCCAACCACTTTATTAAAGAATGATCAATATAGGCCTACGTCTTTATTTCAAAATAATATGAAATTATATTTCACAGCGTCACAACAGTATGCCTAATCTTCATCACGGCGCTTGACTTTCATCGCAGCAACTGGCTCTTAGTTCGTTTTGCTCTTAGAGTCGGCATGGCTGAAAAAACAAATTGATGCCTATTGGTTCCATCGTGTGGAGCTGGTGTATCCAATGGCATTCCTTTTGTCTCCTCCATGGTGTGGAGTTTTCATCATCGGGGTCTGATGAGAGAACCTGTATGATTCTGAACTGCACGTCTGTTCGTGAGTGTCCAGGTTTGTTGAAATGCCTGGCGACTGGGGTGTCGTATCTCTCACTTTTGTGGAGGTTTGATATAGATCTCAGGTGTTCCTGAATTCGGATCTTAAAGGTGCGCAGGGATTCTCCCACGTATTGTTTGTTGCATTTGCTACAAGTTATGAGGTAGGCGATGTTTCTAGTTTGGCAGTTACCTATGATTTTGGCCTTGTAGGTTAGGCCCGTGTGGGAGCTTGTGAAGAATCTGTTTTTCTCCATCCTGTGGCAGATGGTACAGTTTTTTGTTTTGCATGCGATGAATGGGTTTCTGTGCGTTACAGGGGTGTGCTCTGTTGGGAGTTAGATGGAACCTATAGGCATCAATCTAGCAGGTTAGGGAACACCCTTTACCTGGACCAACACGCCTACTATAGGCGGACATGCCCAGTACGTTGTTATTACACTTTTTAAAATAGGTGCTCCCACAGCTCATCTTTTAAATCAGAAAAGGTAAACCACACACTTTATAGCGACGTCACCACTTCCGCCGCTGACAACAAACCCCATGACGTCATACCCATTGTCATCACTTCAGCATCTTTTAAAGATGCCTTCAATATTACGGCATCCCAATATGGATACAAGCGCAAATGCTCTGTCTCCTTGAATTTTTATGAAATAACAACAAAGACAGATACTCACCAGGCCCCGAGTCATCCTCTTTATTTTTTCATTCATTTTATTTACAAGTTTTCATACATCATTGAAAAAATACATTATACATAATAATACATATCTATACCGATCTTGTAAAAACTTGACACTTATCCTTGGATTTCCCAATACTCCCAAGACCAATAGAGGACATTACTTCTATTTTAAGATATCAAACGCCCATAAAACAGATGCTATATCAGAAAAAAGTGTAGCACAAAAATGCCCACTCCCAGTTGACAAATCTTCGCCTCTGATGAGTTCCGCTCAAGGAACGAAACGCCATAAAGTCTGAATCAAAAACAGTGATGACTACACATGATCATTACCCACAAAACAGCCCAAAAAATTCTCTCCACTAAAGGAGTAAAGAGACTCACGACCTTGACCGACAGAGACCCTTAAGACATTCATCACCAAAAACAAACTCAACCGTTAAAAAAACTGAGCCGCCAAAACAAAGTTTTTTCCAAAACCGCCAAAATGGACACAACTGGTAAAAAATCCACAACCGGCAAAAGTAACCACAACCGCCAAAATGGGAGAACCGCCAAAAAACTCACAACCGGCAAAAAATACTCAACCGCCAAAAATGGCCACAACCGCCAAAAATGACACAACCGGTAAAAAAAGTCACAGCCGGTAAACTTGACCCCAACCGGTAAAATGAAGGTCAACCGGCAAAAATGTCTGACCAAGCCTCCAATGGGAAAACCGCCAGTCTGGTTTTTGTCTGCCCATATATGGTCAAGATTCACTCAATCCACAGGCTCACCCAGGAAGGGTATAAAAGGGACAAAAATTTCAGTCCAGATCATTCAGACTTTTGGTCTCACATTTGCGACCAAGCGTCAAGCTAAAATACCTACGACATTGGTTTCCCGATCTGATTACGTAGTTATCATCACTACAAGAACAATAGTCGCTTAGAAAAGATAATCAAACGGATAAGGGGGCAGGAAGAAGGAATATAAGCCGAATTCTTCTTCTGCGTTGACATAGTTTCGGTGAGTTCGCTTTGTTTTCATTTATTTTTTTCCAGAATTTTGGTTGTTTTCCATTTTCTAGCGTAATTTTTTGCTCTATTTTGACTGGGTTGCTGCAGGCCTCCGGATGGTGGTTTTCGGTGGGTGGGGACTCAGGATTTGCTGGGTCTTTTGGGGGCGTTTTGGCTGAGGGTTGTTGGTGAAGTGAATTCCAGTCGAGTCGGCCCAATTGCCAACCCGGCCTACTTAAATTAGTCAGCTCGGCCTAGGATAAAAAGTCATGTCGGCCCGATTTAATAAAAGTCAAATAGGCCTAGGAATGCATTCACCTGGCTTCTTTCTTCTTCTTTTCGATCGCTGGTATCACACTTGGAGAGCCGTTCTCAAGATGAAATCTTTTCACCTGGCTGGAAGCATGGAATAATTGGGAATCTCATATTTTTATATCCTTGATTTCGGAACTTTTCTTCAAAAATTGATGATATGGAAATATTGAGAACCCTCTTATACCAGTCGTATTATACCAGCATTAGTCGTCTGTTGGCGGAACTAATAATATTTACTGGCGTTTACGTCTCTTTATTAAAAGACAGTCAGAATTATTAGTGTCTATTATTTTCACTAACGCGCAACTATTATACATAGACATAGACAATCTTTATCCTAAAAGCACTATCTTTTTAAGACGATGGCGATCTTAAGATATTACCAAGATTTCCGTGTGTGTCATGGTATACAGATTATCGTGTGTAGTAGCTACCATAGAAGTCTAGGTAGGCCTGCTACACTCGATAATCTTTATCCTATTTAAGCGTGCTGGTTAGCCCAATAATATTGCTATAGCTATGTTCATATGTACATTTAAATGCGCAGTGTCGGTTTGGCCTAATAGTGCACCTATAGGTATATACATGTGTGGGCATATGTGCATTCGTATGTGGCTATGGGTGGTACTGTAGGGTCAGCTCGACCCAAGGGTATAGTCGCACATAATAGGCATAAACATAGGTTGAGTTGACCGGGGCCGAGTTGGAACTAGGCCGAGTTGAGGGTGGGCCGGTGTATTTGGGCCGAGTTGACTGGATACCGGTGAAGCCACTGGCAACTTTTGGTCGGATTGTTCCCGGACTGTTCGGTGGGTCTTGGGTTTTTGCTCGTTGAAGTTGTTGTCTGGGGGCTTGCGGCGGGCTGGTTGGAGTGGGGTGGGGGTTGCGCTGGAGGAGTGGAAGAACGGCCGAGAATCTTTGGATTTAAGCAGCCACCAACAATTTTCGGTCAAAATGTTTTCAAAATATTTTGCAGGTCCAGAGATATTACAGTTGCAATATGTCGTCTGCAAATTCAGTATCCAGACAGTTAATATCAAGTATCAGTGTTCAATCTTTCCTTTTATTGGGATTTCTAACACAATGTCATTTGTTATTACAAAGATGAAATTATTGATTTTAAGTTTTCTGCCTCTTGGCATAAATATCGAATGGTTTAGGATATCAAATTGATCAGTATACCTAAGCCAAGTCTTGAAGCTGGCTTGTTTTCCTATGTCGTTGATTTAAAAATGGGACACAGTTTTGCAATCATTATAGGATCCTGTGTCACGTTCAGGCTGATGATTTTCCGTGATTGCAGTCTAATACTTCAGTGTAGAAGAAGTGAGTGCAATCTTGGGAGTTAGTCGACCTTAGGTCTATATATAAAACCCTGTGACTTGAAGAATGAGTGTTTTTTAATGTGTTTTATGTTGGAGCGTTAATTGCTTCTGTTGGTAAAGAATTCCATACATTAACACTATTTGTAAGAAATACTTGCGTAGATCAAGTATTATTTGACAAGATGATCTGTCAAGCCCGAGCGGCTAGGCAACCGTTGATGTATTCAATAACAATTTTTTATTAAATCTGCACCATTATTATACGATTTTTAAATTAGATTGTCAAATGTTTGCCATAGTTCTCTTAACAGGACCTTGTCATGCGTTCTATTCGTAGAATTGTGATGATGTCATCACAAGTTTCCCTTAATTCATCTATTTGAGTGGTGGTTTGGGAAACCGTAATTTCTTTTCTTCATTCTATCTTGCTAAATTCTGTCACGATTTGAGGTTTTCGAATTCCAGTCGGGATTATCGCAGATCTCAGGTACAGGATTTGGCTATATCTTGACTCTAAGCACTCCCATAGGCTTACTATGGGTTTTTTGATTTGCCACGATATCTGGTTAAATCTCTATAAATAAAATTATCTATAATTTTTGCAGAGTCTTTAGCATTTTAATAAGTTAGGCTATACTAATATGAGACTTTTATCCATTCAGAGTAAGCGGTATTATTAAAATATCCATAATAAACGTGAGTTACCTCTTTAGTGAGGGATAAGCAATAAGGATATATCCCAGGATTTTGGTTGGAGCATCATGGCATATGTAATCTATGTGTTTTCTATGAGCAGTCCTCTTTAGCATATAGTAAGTTTGCCACATCTTTAAGGGCAGCCCTTATCAAAAGGGCCAGATATTCTTGGATCTAGAACCCTTCTCTGCAGTCTCCTCCCAAATTTTCTTCTGTTCCTTCTAATCAGAAGCTATTAGCTTTAGAGGGGTTGTTGTCTTCTATGCTTGTCAAGGAGTCTAAGAAGAGGCTCTTCTTTGGAAAGTAAATCCAGGCTTCTGTTCATTGGTTGGATTGTCTGATAGGCATCTAAATCTCGATTCGTTCAGGCATTGCCATGGGGTTTTCTTTCATTTTTAGAAGGAGGATTGAGGTTTTCTTGGGATGTCACTAGATCCAATCTTTTTGCGACATGTCTGATTGCCCAGATTTTATCTTTCATGTCTTCCTTTTCGGACAGTCAGGTTAAGGGTATCTAGTTCTTGATTCGATCGGACAATTCGACAGTAGTCTCTTATATCAACAGGCAAGGGGGGGGCACAAAGTCGTCTTTCCTGTACTTGGAAGTGTGGAACCTCCTCATGTGGTGTCGCATGAATCAAATTTTCCTAGTGTCCACTCATGTCCCAGACTGTCTGAGTTTTCTTGCGGACCAATTGTCTCGGGCGTGGGCTGTGGACGCCCTGCCCTGTCTCAGTCCTGGTCAGGATTCTTCGCTTATGCGTTCCCTCCCACAATCCTGATTTCTTTTGGTTCTGAAGAAAGTCAGGGACCAGATCTGCGAGATCTTGTTAATAGCGCCCTTTTGGCCAATAAGGATCTGGTTTGTAGACCTTCTTGATCTTCTAATACTTACCATCATCCAAACCCAGGAATCTTAAGTCTGTGCGTTTGGAGTATATCGAGTGCTCGATCCTTGAGAATAAAGTTTCTACAAGATCTCAGGAAATCTTCAATTCTGCTAGGGGGGAGTCGACTCGAAGAGTTTACAAGGGTCGGCTTAAGAATTTTGGAGAAGGGTGTTCAGATCAAGGTCTCGTGCCTGATTCTGTTTTCTATTTCCCAGGTGTTAGACTCTTTATCTTATCTGTTCGACTCTTTACATCTGTCTGCTAACACTGTAAGAGGATATAGATTTTCTTTGGCATCTTCTCTTCCTTGTTGAACGCTGAAGTTGAAGATACTATGGTTCTTAATCTTTTGATCAGAGGTTTAGGTAATATTCGTCCTCCAGGTGTTAAACCTTTGTCTTCCTGGAACTTGGCTCTGGTTCTTCAGGTTTTTGGGCAGGTCATCATTTCGAACCTATCTCTACGATTTGCTTGAATCTTTTAACTTTTAAGACCATTTTTCTAATTGCATCTGCTTCTGCTAGAAGACGATCCGAAATCCATGTTTTCTCCGCCGAAAAGGATAGGTTTATCGAATCTGGTGACGGTCTGGCCTTATGTCCTTGAAGGGATTTTTTATCAAAGACTCAATCAATCCGTTATCCAGCTAAGCCGATTATTTTACAATCTTTAACCTCCTTTTCTCCGGCTGACAGGTTTTGGTGTCCTGTCAGAGCTCCAAAAGTTTATAAGGGTCGTTCTGATTTTTAGAGATCCGATCTGTCCCTTTTCTGGGTTCCGTATGAGGAGGGGGTAGCCAGTCCAGTCTCTAGGGCATCTATTCCCAGATGGATTTGTGAGGCCATTCACATTAAAGCTCATGTTATTAGAGGGATGGCTACCTCTTTTGCCCTTTTTGCTGGCTCTTCTGTAGACGAAGTTATGCAAGTTGCAGGATGGAAATCCGAGTACTTTTACTACTTTTTATTTAAAAGACCAGAGCACAGCGGCTTCCTTTTTTAGGAACTATGATTTTAACTAAAAAGGCTGAAGACCATTTACCAAGCACATCCCACCATTTTCGTTAGGACTGTGCGTCTGCGTGTAATGGTGTGAGTTGTTCTTTGGTTTTTATTTATTTCTTTAAGTTTAAAGAAATCCTTGTTTGATAATCACTGTGTGATTGATTAAGATGCACCATTATGTTATGTTATTAACATTTGGTTATGTTTTGTTTGATTTTTATCCATGCTTATGGATTCTCAAATCTCCTCCCACCAAAGTTTCGTAGTGGGACACTGACCAAATCTACGGGTTTAGCAAGTAGTGATTGAACGGTAATGGATGTTTTTGTGGTGTAATAACAACCCCCAACAGCCCCCCCCCCCCCCCCCCTTTAGTGGGTTGGTCTGTAGTTTTATTAACCACTATAAAAACATACTTACCGTTCAATCACTATGACCCGGTCTCAGCCACCCTGCTGGGTATTGATTTGAGAATCTATTCTGGATATATGGCACTTAAATTTAGAAAAGTGAATCAGTTTTCACATTTGGGACCTACTGCGCATGCGCGAGCGTGCTTAGTGACAGGCGTCACCAAGGAGTGTGTACAGACTGGTGCCAGTCTATTGTAAGGCTAATGCAGGGGGTCCCTCTACCAGAAGCCTGGTTGAGGGTCTACATGGTGATGGTATTGGCATTAGGGAGTATGTAAGCGAGCATAAAATTTTTATTCTGATAGCTAAATGCAGATATTTGATAAACAAGTAGTGATTGAACAGTAAGTATGTTTTTATAATGGTTAATAAAACTACAGACCAACCCACTAAAGGGGGGGGGGGGGGGTCTGTTGTGGGATTTACTACTTTACAAAGCATGGATACAGAATTTTGTGTTTGAAAATGGTGTTGCTACTGTTATGTGTATCTTGAAAAAAAGGAATTTGACCTGGTCTAGCTTTACTACACTAACTTAAATTGTGCTTCCTTTTTAACAGTGTTTGTATCATCATTTTTGCAGACGAACTCTCTTGTTGTCATATCATAGGCATGGGTGTCATATCACCATCTTGTCGCTATGTAAACAACAAATTTACACCTCTGTAAGAAACTGGTACCTAAGTACACAAAAACCTCTGAAAACCGATCCTGTGTATTTACTCATAGTAAATTTATTTGGAGGAATTACAAAATTTTAATGCAGGTTATTTCACAGGCCTGCCCAAATTGAAAGGGTTACGCAAATTTCTTTGGCGCAACCCATTTGAGTTCGCGTAACCCATTTTGAATATGATACTGTTTGAAGGTAAAATTCATCTCGGTTACATAATAGAAATGGCAACCGAATGTATCTAATCCATACATCCAAAGAAAATGTGTTTGGCAGATACGGACACGGAAGTCTTATAAATGAAATCGGCTTCGTTCGTTTACATATATTAAGGCAATGGCGAATGTGAAAATAGCCGATTCATGTATTAGCATAGAAAGGTTGACAGGGAACTAGTCTCTGATAGGGCACTAGTTACACCGCAAATCATCTCAACATACCAGGTTCTATCCGTTTCAATCTTTATTAAATCAGTCCAATTTTTCAAAAAGTATTATCGCCTCCTTTATTATACAAGATGTTAGCAACTAAATTAAACAATTTTGCAAGATTTACCGTCACAAATAATGGGAAATGTCCCTGCGAAAATGACAACCGAAGTTCTTTTGTGGCATCCATTTTGGACCTTTATATATTTATTAGTTCTCTACAAACTGGAGGCGAGTCGTTCACTGATTGCTTCTTTCAAGCCACACCCTCCTATTTTTCTTCCCGCTACGTGACGAAAAGATACGCTTGTCAGGGCTATTTTTAAATGTTCATAGACGTATATTATTGCTGAATTAACCTTCGTTGCGCTATGATTTAGATCTAGAATGATCAGATTCATTATTTCACCATTTGATATGGAAGAATTATCTAATTTTGTTGTGAAAATCGCGATTTTGTGGTACAACTAACCCGGTAGGAAATTTCCAGCAAAATTGTATAGGCCTTTTCAAATTGACGTTAACATTATCTTTTCCGTTCTTATTGAGTCAGCGTGAAACTTTTTTTATCAAACCAATATTTTGAGCTTCTATAAGGGAGTTTCTCCTTTCAGAAAGTGCTATGGAATTCTAGGGGTTGATGTTGGCGACGGTTTCTATTAGGACATAGACTAATTTAAATTCAATGTCTCAAGTGACTAGACTGCGCGAACGAAAAATGGGTTATGCAAAAAACATTTACGTAGCCGCCACGCGAATGACCGTTTCGTTCGCGCAATTTGGGCAGGCCTGTTTCACTGAATGCTTGCTAATTATTAAACAGAAGTCTTTTCTTGACAAAACCTTTATATTTTTATGCAATTGCCAAGTGTCCATTCCCTATTATAAACCTATACTCGGACCATGCAACACTTTGAAAACACCTAATAACGTCGCTATTTATTCGTATCAGACACTAGACAACATTTCTGGCAAAATTTTTCATTTATTGACGATTTTCACTATCTTTTGCAGCTATCTACGTAAACGCGTGAAAACATGGAAAATATATTTTCACCAGATTTTTATTAATTCGACAAATAACTGAAACTGAATAATTTTGCAGCTTTTTTCCATCTGAAAGAAGTTATAATCTGAAAATAATAAATGGAAAAAATCTGGCAATAATGCATTGCACTTAAAGATCGTTGGCTGGTCCTGTCCTGTATACTGTTCTTCAATCTGTGCCCCGGAAAACGCCAAATAGCGCCAATATTTATTCAGACCAGGCACTGCCGACATAATATAATAAAACTAGTCATTTGTGAACAATTAGTAATTATGCAGCGTTTTCCATATGGCACACACCATACGGAAAAAGCTACAATCCTAAATTAATGCAGGCTTTCCGTATGGCGCGCACAAAAAGCAGCACCGTGCTCAAAGATCGTTGGCTATAATCATTCCTCAGGGTTTGCATGGGTCATGAAAATCATGGAAAGTCATGGAATTTGAAAATCGAATTCCAGGCCTGGAAAAGTCATGTAAACTCATAATTTTGGTCAAAGTCATGGAAAAGTCATGGAAAATGAAAATCTTGCTTAGAAAAAAATATGATGGCATGAAATTTTGGTGTGTATATTAGGTATATTTCAAGAAAACAAATGATTTCAAAATATTCAACAGAATAAGTATTACAAAATTTAGTTCTTCACGGATTTGTCTGTGAAATGGTTAATCTTTAAATCATTACTATTTAATGTTGAGTCTCTTTATTTATATATTAATGCACACGGTGAAATTAGTTTCAAAATAATTTAAATAAATTTACCTGATGTTCTTGCTGCATTAGGCTGCAGTGATTTCCAGTCAAATTGGTTTTAAGGTATATTTAAAATGGTTTTATGGGTATATTATAGGGATAATAGCCCTACATATATACCATTCCAGTGATATTAAAAAAAGTCTGCTGGTTCTAAGATATTGATTCTTGGAGGTCATGGAATTTGTTAATTTTAGTCATGGAAAAGTCATGGAATTTCAAACCCTGAAAGGTGTACACACCCTGGTTCCTAAATACTGATCTTCAATCTATCGCCTGGAAACCACGATTAACAGGCATTTAAAAAATAAAATTGGTGGAGAATTTGACCCCAAAAGCATCCTAGCCCCGCTTTCTTAGATGCTTATCCCCAGTGTTGCCCACAACATCTGATTTTTGGGGGTCCCAAGGACCCCACACTCAGATTTGGGGGTCCCACTGTAAAACCTGGTGATCCCATGGGGTCCTCATCTGAAATATGGGGGTCCCATGTTTTAAAAAAAAAATAAACACAACACATTGATCTAATTATAAAGCACTTTATTAAACATGTTGAAAGCACTAGTTATGACATTGTGTAAATAATGTTAATGTATATATAGAGAATATTAACTATGCATAGTTTATTGACCTTTAGCACTTAACACTTTTGGCCACCATTGTAGATCACCAAAATACCTATTTTTGACAGTAACACTGGAGGAATGACTGGCTCTATACAGTAGAAAAATATGTATTCTGTGATCTACAATGGTAGCTAAAATTTATCTATTGAAATGGCCTTTGTATATTTAACTAATAACATTTGAACTGCATGTCAATAAACAATAACTTAAAGCACTGTACTTGTTTGTTGTCTGATAAACCAACCAACCTACATTGACAACCTTGTATGATTAACATATTTCCAAAGACCACTGCATTAGTTTTTCTATAAAACCCTAACTTGACTTTGGACTTATTGAAAAATTACGAGTACCTGGGGCGAGTTTGCTCAAGGACGACTTGACCTACTTCGATATAATGCGTGCATATTTTTTATAATGTAACTGGAATGACTAAATATAGTGGAATACATAGGCTAAGATCAGGCAAAACAATAATTTATCAAAAATAATCTGTATAAATCAGATTAAAATGCGTAATTAGTGAAAATATAGCAGCCAATAACCGGATATGTCTAATTCATAGGGAGTAACTATGTAACGAGATTGCTGATTGGTTGAAGCATAGATAACGCATTGGCATGTATCCAATAAGGACGCTTGTATCGGAGAGCTTTGAGTTATACGCTGTTTGGAAAAATCAATATTTTAATGTATGCCTACCTGTAGATCGACGATATCGTTGAACATCGCTGAAGGGATGAGCTTTTTAGTTGAGAAATTGAGAATACCTAACGATCGAGTATTGTTAAACATTATAAACACTAATCCATCAGTCAATCAATCAGCCGCTATTGCTACATGTAAATAAAAGACGGCTTATAGCGTGTATTGATACCGTTATTCAAACAGCAATACAAAGACACCGTCGCTAATCCGTCAAATGACCATTCAAGTGTAAAAGATAGACAATATCTTCTATATATTCCTTCATCCATCTAGATATTTTGATAAATAAATAGAAAAAAATATTTTGCCTGTAAGTCGTTGCTGCTTTAGGCAAGTAGGCATGCGCAAATTAATTTCGAAATATTCAGCAGATTAGTGATAACAACTTTGTGATCTGTCCAATGTTCTGAGATGTGAAAGGGTTAAGACGCCCAACATGTTTGTATACGCTTGATCCGTTGTATTGGATTTCTCAAGCGTGAGTTCCTCGAGAGGGAGATTCCGCTGTTATCCAATCAAATACTGACACGTCACACTGATGTTTAGCACAACTGACAGAAACATGGCGGGTGTTTTTGCAATTTGTAGGCCAAACAAGGCGACTAACATCGGCCTTGTAAACTCATTATTTATAAAAATTAGATCAAATGAAATACTAAGGATGATTTGGGGATTGTGTTTACAATTAAATGTGCTGGTTGAATCTGATTTATGGGCATTACCCACTTTGAGTTGTGCAAGAAAACATACAACAAATCATGGTCTTAAACAATGCAGTAAGTTCGTTTTTATTGAACACACAATACATTATGTCTATTTTTTAAAGTAAAAACATGCACAAATAAATATACATACGCGATAATTTAATCGATAATTAAGCACACGCAAAGTTATCAGTTTCCGTTACACTTTTTCACTGCATCCCTTGTGCGTCCCCAGAGGGTTAATTTTTATGCGTCCCTCTGCCATTTTTATGCGTATATACACGCAAAAGGACGCATAAGAGCAACTCTGCCTATCCCTAAAGAAAACCATTTTCTGCAATTTGAAATCATTAAGATAGATGGATTGATATAAAATCATTGGAAATCAGTCCCCTTAAAATAGTCGTGACATATTCAAGAAATCTGGCAATAAAGCACCATGCTCAAAGATCGTTGGCTATAATCGTTCCGATATACTAATCTTCAATCTATCCCCCGGAAAACACGATTAACAGGCATATTTTAAATAAAATTATTGACGATTTTGTTAAATTGTCACCCCAAAAAATTCCTAACCCCGTTTTCTTAGATGCTTGCCCCAAAGAAAACCATTTTCTGTGATTTAAGATCGTTAAAGTAAGTGGGTTGATATAAAATCAGTGGAAAACAGTCCCCTTAATGATTCATGAAATAATAAAGAAATCTGGCAATAAAGCACCGTGCTCAAAGATCGTTGGCTATAATCATTCCTATATACTGATCTTCAATCTATCCCCCGGAAAACATGATTAACAGTAAAGCTGTGCTCAAAATGGTCAAGTGCTCACGATTTTTACAAATGAAAATGATATCACAATCTCGTTAGACCTGCCTATATTTGAGAAAGAGTTGAAGTTGACGCTAAAATTGTTTTACAAAAATAGACAATGCCACGAAAATTTAACACAATTTCCCGTTATACGTTATACAATTATACCTCATAACTATCATTGTGGGAGTGAAATTATTAAATGGGACCGCCTAAATATTCCATATGCTTTAATACACATCGTTTATTACATCAAAATTAGTCCAAGATTTAACATAAAATGTTGTCCCAAAAAGATATAAATCACATGATGATCCACTAAGGACAAGCTTATATCGTCACTCTCGCTTTACTTGAGTAGTGTGAAAATGTAAATATTTGTACCCGGTAGGTACCTTCACTGACTCATTTAAACAGGATGATTTAATCGAGTACCTCCCCGAGTAGCTACGAGAGTGACAGCTTACACTCATCCTATGGCCTATGCTATGATCTAAATTTCCATTATGAAGAGAAAACTAGGTTCGTATTGACTAACTTCACGTACTAGCCAATGAAAATGTAGGAAAAGTAGTTATACGGTTTTCTAGAAGAAAACTGTGAACATGTGCACGATATGACTTCTTCTTTTACATGCACATTCCCCCCACTTCATGAGGCACCTCCTTCTGGAGTAATTGTCCCAGGGCATAGCATATGCGAAGATAACCAATATATTGTCAAAAGCACGTAATACGTAACCACCTAGGTCCATAATATTGTAACCGTTAATAAAAGTTCACCAATATGTAAATCCGCGAGAGCGAATAGATGTATACAGTGAATATATTGTCAAAAACATGCACTATGTAATAGTTAATCAAAGTTGATTAATATGTAAAAAAAGAGCGAGAGCAGATAAATGTATACAGTGAGTACAAACAGGAAGTAATGTAGTATCATGCCAATGATATCAGGCCTCATGCGCAGTTGTGCCAGTGTGTTATTTTTTCGATGATTTTCATTCCCGATAGAAGAGTTTACTGTACTTTGTGATCAATCGCATTGTATTAACCAATCAAAATCAAGAGGAGCATAACTAGAAGAGAGCATCTAGAACATTGTGCAAAAAACATATCTTGCAACATTGGATGCTAGCAATCTTTTTGATATATATGGCTTGCTAAAATTGAGGTGCTTTAGATAACTAACACTGACTTTGGGCATGTTGGGTGGAATTAAGTATCAGTAAATTCATTTAATATCAGTTAAAACAGCGAGGACGAAATAAATACTGTTAGTTCATTTGAAATTTGCTAATCAATGAAATGGTGTCTTTGAATTGTTCACGATCACCAAATAAATTATCGATATCGTATCGTAGGTTGAAAAATCGATAAAATCGGAAATCGTGAGCAATGAGCACACCCCTAATTAACAGGCATATTTAAAATTAAATTATTGAAGAATTTGTTAAATTGTCACCCAAAAAACTTCCTAGCCCCGTTTTCTTAGATGCTTGTCCCCAAAGAAAACCCTTTTCTGCGATTTCAGATCGCTAAGGTACATTTGTAGGTGGTTGATATAAAATCATTGGAAATCAGTCCCCTTAAAATATGCATGATATATTTATTTAAAATCATGCAATAATACACTGTGTTTAAAGATCGTTGGCTAGTTCGTTCCTATATACTGTTCTTCAATCTATCCCCCGGAAAACATAGTAAAAGGCGTAGATTTAGCACAAATTTGGAATTTTTTTGGAAATATCGCACAATTTTCGCCCAAAACATCTTAGTGCCATTTTTGAGATGTTTTTAATAATGTTTTCCGGGGGATAGATTGAAGATCAGTATATAGGAACAGACTAGCAAAGAATGTTTGAAACCTGCGCGGGTGTAATTTCCATTGCGAAAATATAAACACAATCTGGCAATAATGACACGAAAAGAAAGTCGGCGAATAATCGTAAACATAGACAAACACGATATTGCCAGTGAATAAACTCTATGTACATTGATAGAGTGATGCATGTCAAAGTTTAAAGTATATGCAGTACATTTTGGCATAGATATCATATGTATGGCCGAGTTGCTTAAAGTCATGAGTACCAAAATTCGTGAATTTGTTTTTATCGCTCTCGTTCTATAATGTAACATTACATGGAACACATCAGCACAATAGCAGTTTTTTGTCTGACAGTTCTGAACATTTTGACAAAGTTTTGAGCAAAATGCGGTTAAAAGAGGAAACTATTCATACAATTACTGAGGGTAGTGATATAAATTGCCACATTCCTTAATGCATTTTCTTAGATTACTTACTCACACTTGAGCAATCTTGACAATCCAAAGTTACCACCGGGTTTGTTTACATTTCTCTGCCGCTTCGGATTAGACTGATTGACAGGAGCCCCTCGAACTTTTACTGAAGAGGCTCTAGAGGAAGGGGTCGGTGCATATCAATGATTTACCAAAATGTCAAAATTAACGTAAAGTGGACACATGTTTTCTAACTGCTGAAAAAAAAATGTATTCTTCCCTTATGCCCACTGAACAAGTTTTGAAAGACTCTAGGGTTAGTCCATTACTTCAGCTCATTAATATTCATGAATTTCATGTGACGTCACCACCTGTTACCGAAAGAGGCATCCATTTTTTTCTTCACTTCAAATGTGTCAACTGCTTTTATAGTTTATACATTCATTTGTAGGACTAAATTGTGGGTTAAAATGAGCAAAATTATTAGTTGAATCATTCAACAAAATACAATGATATTTAATACTTTACAAGCATGTACCAGATAGCTGAAGATGCATAATCACCAATTCAAGAAATTCGGTACCACTATTTCACACATAACCTGACGAGGTGGGTGAGTTCAAATGCTTGGAATTTGTTTAAAAATTAAAATATTTTAGATTTTTGTATTTGTATTCTGAAGTGTTATTCTATGTTGTGTTAAATTCTTGCGCAAATTTGTTTAAAAGTTCTTTCACGAGTACATTGTTTGCTTAGATTCGTGAATTTCGGTACCCATAGTTACAGTATACTGGCTAGATCGCTCATGACCCGCTCAAAAGCGGAATTTCAGAGTTCAGTATCTTCTCCCCGGATGTATTATCTCCAAAATAATATATTTCTGTAACTAAACCTATTACATAGTCGAATAAAGTATCAGATTAATATATTCCATTAATATATACCAGCAAATGGTTAATCACACTATCAGAAAGGAATCAATTCTTGACATATTCTTGTCTGACAATCTAGACCTAATTGTACATTCTGAAGTCATCCCTGCTTTCAGCGATCATGATATAGTACTCCCAGACAGCTGTATCCATCCAACAAGGGCCCGTCCTGCACCTCGTCAGGTTAGTCAACAGCAGACTTTGATCAGATGAAAGTAGATACCACCAAATTCTACACTGAGTTTTGTTCCGACAACGCAATAGGCTGCTCCTCAGTGAATGAAATGTGGCTCCAACTACATAATCACGTGGCAAAAATGGAAACCAATATGTACCAACGAAGACGATATCTTCAAAGTTCCAACAACCATGGATGAATCAGAACCTCAAAACGCCTCGCTCATCAAAAACATATCGTGCATAGAAAAGGGCAAACAAGTCTAAATGTCAACGCTACCAGGACTGTTATCAGAGCCTCAAACGTGAAGCCAGAAAAGCAAATAGATCAGCTTATCACAGCTATGTCTCGGATATGCTTAGTGATGGTTGTGACTCTTAAGAAATTGTGGAAATATGGTAAGAGTAAGAAGAGTGATATGACAGGCATTGATCCACTCACCAAAGCTGGAATAACCTACAGTGACAGCAAAGCAAAAAGTAACATTTCGAATGGACAGTTCTGTTCTGTGTTCATGAATGAAGATCTGTCCATACCATTATTAGGTATCAGTCATCATCCGGACATGCCAGACAGTAGTGTATCAATACCAGCTGTGACGATCCTCTTGGGGAAACTCAATCCTCATAAGGCCTGTGGACCAGAGAGCATCCCGGGCTGCCTTCTTCAAGCCTTAGCTGATGAGATCGCCCCTACACTGACACTACTCTTCAATCGTTCACTCCTCACCAGCGAAATCCCAACCATCTGGAAGCATACGCTTGTCCAACAAGTATTCAAGAAAGGGAATAGATGCTGTGCAGCCAATTATCGGCCAACCTCATTAATTTCTATGTGTTGCAAGCTGATAGTGCACATTATTAGGAGTGAAATCAGTCGACATCTCGATATTCATAGTATTCTTGCAGATTCACAACACGATACAGACAGAAAGAAGCGCTCATGTGAGACTCAATTAATTCTGACTGTAGATGACCTCGCAACCAACATAGACTCTGGCGGTCAAACAGATGTCATCCTACTAGACTTCTCTAAGATGTTTCACAAGGTACCGCATCAATGCCTCGTCATCAAACTCAAACACTAGCATTCACGGCAATACACTGAAATGGATTTGCCACTTTCTAAGCTCCATAACACAACAAGTTCTAGTGGAAGGCAGGCATGGGGCGAAGCCCTTTGGGCTTAGGGCTTGACTGGGCTTAAGCCCATTTTCAAAGGGCTTGTAAATGTGCTTAAGCCCTTTAGTCCAAAAAGGGCTTTGGACTTGTGCTTGTGCTTAAGCAAATTAAAAATACCATGTGCTTTCAGGCCCTTTTTCAAGCCCTTTCTCAAGCCCTTTTTAAATTTTGACTGAATCAATACTTATAGTTATCAAATTATTGCACTTTACCATTCTACACATACATGTATGCTGTTGCTACATATTACAGATAAACTTTTGCAGCTTATTTTGAAAGTGATTTGACTGAAAGTAAGGCGACAATATGTTTAGACATATCATTAGTTAAAACTTAGTAGCTTTCAAAGCCTACCTAAAACATTTTTTGGTGAATTCAGAATGAAATAGCCTAATTACGTGTATTCATTATTTTAAGTGAATGGCCACAAAACCTGTTAAATATTTGGAAACTAATTTAACTAGATTAAGCTGTGGCTGCCGTAGCAAAATTATAAACAAAAAGGATCAGCATGGTATTTTGTACATCATATAAAATATGTTTTATCTGGCCTTTCATGCCTGCAGAGTTGTAAAACATTAACCCATTTTATTCCATATCCACTTTACTTAAATAGTTGTTACATGTTATACCTAAAAAGGCTGGCTAAAAGGGGAGGCAAATACAGACATCTCTGAATAGCTTTAAAGCAAGTTACATCTGTTTCAAAATGTTCAACAGGGACAATATTTAGCAACATTGAAATCAACATTCTGAAAATTCAGAATGATATAGACTGAATGGTGTTAACTGACCATTCTAGCTGCTCTGCTTATCTGGCCAATACAAAAGAATGAATTTCACGCCTCCCTGCTACCACACCTCTATCAAGATATATCCCAGTCTGTCTTGTAATTACACAAATATAGGTAATGCTAGTGAATAGGAATGTTCTTGTAATGTAAGCTTCCACCACTCCTCACAATGCCACTCTCTTGACTGTTGATGTCAGCTAATGGTGCAGTTACCTCCTGGGTGCCTCAGGGCTCTGTTCTAGGTCCCATGTTATTCTTGATTTACATCAAAGACCTGTTTGATAATATCAGTTCTGTAGTTCGTCTTTTTGCTGATGAAGCTATCCAAACTAGGTGAATGGGAGAAGCTATATAGATGGCAGATGGGCTTCAACGTCACTGAAACACTCATTTTTCGCATCTGCAATTTAAGTGTGGAATAGTTTACCAGTGTTCACCTTCAATAGTGGCTTTCAAATCAGCACTGCATGGGTGGAGTTTCAAGTAGATTGTAAATTTATACAAATCTCTTAACTTTTATAGCTGCTTATTTTGTTTGCGCACTGCATTAACCATTGTGGGACAATAGTCAACTAATTGGGTCATCCACATTATTTTGAAGAACAAGAAGAAGATTCAACTTCAATACAATTTTATTTCTGATAAATATATGTAAATTTGTGTCTCCAATTTCTCTTCAAATTCCCAAAATTTAGTCATTTTTGAAAGCTATATATGCAGGTGATCGCCTGCGTCAGTCAGTCAGTGAATACTGGGTCATGTGCACCAAACTATTTAATTCTATCCAAGGTGAAAACGATTGTAGTAACCAGCAATCGGACGTGGACCATGTATGTGAATGGTCAGATCTGTGGAAAATAAAACTCAAATCACAAAAATGGTTGACAGACATACTTTGAGTCTTTGATACAGATCTTAAAGGGATGCTAATCTCTTCTCAAATGTTATACTGCACCGATAGATTATAGTTTATAGATTCCAGATCATTCTTATCCTGTCACATTCCCGTTTCTGTATCACAATTATCTGCTTTGTAAAATCGCGTAACTGTTGAACAGTGACTGCCACCATTTTGTCTCCTCAAGCGATAGTGTGTGATGTCATGTAAGTGCCAATGCATTACATTCTTTATTATGTAATACTCATCTCGTTGAATATTTTGAAACTAATTTGACTCGAAGTTGTTGCTGCCTATGGCAGCAACAACTTCCAGTCAAATTAGTTTCAAAATATTCAACCACTTACCTGCATGATTGCTTTTATACCACACTACCAAACTATAGCTGGCGCCTCTCTGACTGAGCTATATCCCGAGGCAGGCCCACTAGGATTTTTCTGGTTGGTTGAAAAGTAAATCATGACAGCCATCGTAGGCTGTAAAAATGTAGCAACATTTAGCTACTAAAGCCTGAATATCTTTTTTAGCAGCATGATGAAAAGCTTAACATTACCTACATAGTTTATGGCTGGCATACTAGATCACCTGAATAGCTATCAAGAATTCAGATTGGTTATCCTTTAATACTTATACAGGAGCACTAAGACCATAATAAGTATATGTGTAAGTACACATAATATAGTACTGGGGTGAGTCAGAGTAACTGTGGGGTGGCCTATTACATTGTCATAATATAAGTAGAATAAGTGAGATATCACTATTTTCTAAGTTTAGATATTCTTTTCAGTACCTAGAGAGAGAGAGACTGATAATAATTTGGTAACCATAGAAATTCAGATAATTTTTTTACACCATTTCATGGTTGCTTTTACTACGTACCCGAAATGGAGTCATGCTGTGTTATGAATAACATGATGAACCAGACTATTATTAGCTCACCTGGTCAGAATGACCAAGTGAGCTTATG